>CM014731.1:33447923-33765423 GCA_004329165.1 Spatholobus suberectus
TGTAGAAATAACTCTTCTATGTTTCCTTGATATGCTGCTTAGTTAATAAAACTTTTCCATCTTTGTTCTTGTATTTTACTCTCTTCCCTTTCTCTTCCGTTGGCATGTTTGTATATCTGTACCTCCCCATTTTTTGTGCCTAAAGATTGATATTACCTCTCAAAAGCTTTGGCTTTTGTTTTCTTAGTCTTAGCTTCTCTACAATTTCCCGTGTTTTTAGCAATTTTACAAAGAATTTATTATCTGCTTTTGTTCATCAACATGATTTAATGCTAGAATATACCATTCTCCAAATTGCTAAGCTTTTCTCCATAGTTCCAAATATGACGACACCTCCAACTGGTGGTGATCTCCATGGTAGGTTTAAATTAATGCAGAGACAGAATCTAGGTTATATAAATTATGTGACTATGTGAGCTAAGTGCACGGATATAGATTGTATATTTAACAGTTAAATTTCAGAAAGGATCTCAATTGTGTATTTTTTTTTTTCGGGGGTGGGTGGTGGTTTTGTTGTCTAGTGAAAAGGAGAGAGAGAGGCGAAGAAGGACATCGGAAAAATTGGTCAAGAGAGATCTCATGGTAAATAATATTGCTGAAACTTGGTCTTTAATCAAGCCAAATAGCATCATGTAAATTTGTTTAGCAGCATCAAACCCAAGACCCTTTTGTCTATGCAGTTCAATCCTACAAATGAAGGGATCTTAAATTTGTTTTCGAAGGAATTTTTCTTTGCATTTTGATATCTTTTTAATTTGAGAAACTATACTTTTTTAGGGGTCTCTCAAATCCCCAACCTTGTATTTCCTATTGATGTTGTATGTTGATAGACTGCCTTTATACTCATTTTACTTCAGGGGAGCTTCGACTTCTTGCCAAGCAAAATGGTCAAAATCGAATGCTGATTGCGGAAGCTGGTGCTATACCCCACCTTGTTGATCTCCTCTATGCACCTGATGCTGGCACCCAAGAGCATGCAGTTACTGCTCTTCTGAACTTGTCTATCTATGTGGATAATAAAGAGCGCATCATGGCTTCTGAGGCTGTGCCTGGCATCCTTCACGTGCTTGAAAATGGTAGTATGGAAGCTCGGGAAAATGCAGCAGCCACCTTTTCAGCCTCTCTGGGGTGGATGAGAACAGAGTGGCAATTGGTGCATCTGGAGCAATCCAAGCATTAGTTACTCTATTTTGCGAGGGAAGTCAAAGAGGGAAGGTGGATGCTGCAAAAGCACTATTCAATCTGTGTTTATCTCAAGGGAACAAAGGACGGGCAGTTAAGGCTGGTATTGTGCCTACGTTGATAGAAATGCTAACAGAAGCTGATGGGGAGATGAGGGACGAGGCATTGGCAATAATGGCTGTGGTAGTTAGCCATCCTGATGGAAAAGCAGCAATTGGATCTATGAATGCTGTGTCCACTTTGGTGGAATTAATCAGTAATGGATCTCCTAGGAACAAAGAGAATGCAACTTCGGTGTTGGTGCTCCTCTGCAAAGGAGATCCTCTACATTTGTCAATTGTCAGTTCACTTGGGGTGATCAGTCCTCTCTTGGACCTGGCAGAAAATGGTTCAGAAAGGGGCAAGCGGAAAGCTTCCCAGCTTCTAGAGTTGATAGGAAACCATTGTGAATATACTGGGAAAACTGTCAACTAGATTTTAGGTGCATCTGTTGAGATTTTAAGTTACAGCAGCTGGCATAGATAGTGATTAAAGATATGATTTATACAATAGGTTAGTAGTATAGGATCCCCAATATTTCCTTTTTACTTTTTAGTCTAAAGGAAATTTCCATTTTACTCTACCAATCAATTATTTAGTTGAATTGAATCACTTGTGCTCTAAAGCTGGTAGGAAGTGTCAAGGTGGCTGTTCAACACTGTTGAAATACGGATATTTGTTATCAGAAGAAAAAAATGTGTATATTTTTTCATCTCAAACTCCTGGCGTTTCTTCTTTGCAATGAAATGTCTTTAACCGTGTTTAGCCTCATGTTTTAGTCTCACTTGTGATCAAGATTCTTGTCTTTCGGTGGCAAGTCTCAATCACATATCGTGGACCAAAAGACTGCAATATTATATTATGCCTCCCTTTCTTTGTGGGAGTGCAAGCTTTTTTTATGCAGGTCATTTCAGGAAAGAGACGGGTCTCGATGTCGATTTCCACAAAGATATAGTAAAATCATTGTTGGTAATGGGGGCATGGTTACGTGATTCATTATTCCTGGTTAGGATACCCGAACAACACTCTTTCCTTTTGGTTTTGGCTGACGACATTATTCTTACAAAAATGTATAGAAAAGAAAAAAAAAAAAAAAAAGCCATGATGTCGATATTGCAAAAAGGCAGCTATTGCATAATGTTGGAATGTGAAGTGCGAGTCCAATAGGAGAGTGTATACTTGTGTTGGATGTATATTAAATATACTGAGGTGTATCATTTAAAAGATTTGAACAAATTGGACTAAACCTTTTTATGCTAATATATACTTAATTTTTTTGGTTTGTCGGCAAACAGACAATTCGCATGCGATGCGAATTAATTAAATTTAACCTTTTATGTTTATATACACTTTTAACTTGTCCTTATTTACTTAATGTGGGACTTACAGTTCTCCAACACGAAATGTCAAAGAACACTTTCATATTGGCGATGCTGGGGACCATGAAGGATCTGCGTACTAAAACATTATCCTGAAAAACAGTTAACCCAGGACGCGAGGCGACATTGTTAAAACCAGGTCAAGGGTGAACAAGGGTTGCCATGTTATAAAGGTTACGTAGTGTTGCAAAGGTGAATCAGCATCATGCGGAAAGAGACACATTGCCACTACAGCGACCGGAAATCAAGAAGACAATAACTCGATAGGAACGGCTTCCCAACATGATTAGTTTGCCAAATTTGTGGTTGCTATCTGAAACTAATTTCATTTTCCACAATGCGTATATGATCTCACTAACAAAGCCATCCCTCTACCATTTTCGTGGCTTTTGGATTATGATCAATTCAAAATCCACTTCAAGGAACGTGTGACAGGCCTCCTAATAAAGTTTTTCTTTTTTTCGGTCAAAATTTGTTGGTTTTTTTTTTTTTAAATATCTGGTAGAACAAGAGATTTGCTAGCGCAGTTTAGTCCTATACGGACTACAGGTTAATGGGCCACTATTTTTAAATTGTAAATATTGAAAATTATTTTTTTAGAGTTTAATGGTCATGCACTATTAGTTTAAAAAGTTTTACACTGTCAACCAATTAGAAATAATTATTGATATGATTTTTAAAGTATTTATTATAAAAGTCAACGTACATACAATAAATGATAGTTTGTGATTGGATGATAGTGTAAAACTACTTTACATTGTCAGTACATGACTTTTTTTTCATTTTTTTATTGATAAAAAAGAAAAATCTTGTATATTCAAGATATGAAATTCAAGTTCAAGTTATGCAATTGCTAAATGTACCCTCTTATTGCTAAAATATATTTTTGTTTCCTTTTCTCCCTTTGTTCACCCATTCAAATATTCCTCCCTTCCATTTTCTTTCCACTTTTCCTTATTGTTATATCTTCTTCCTTTTTTATTCTCAGGTAATGCTCTTCATTTCCTTTCCTTTTTTCAAATTAGAATTTTTCCTATTGCCTCGACAACATACATCTCTTGTCTTACTCAAATTATTCTCTGAGTTGTGTTGTCATCACATATGCTTCATGTCTTGGTGATGCACCATAACATGTGTTGTAGGAAAGTTCGTAAGTGCTCCAAACGAGACACGAGTCTCACGTATGTCCCCATGCTCTTTAATCTCAAATATCACAACTAGTGACAACGTGCGTAATCATTGCATCAAGAAAGATTGCACATAAGAGAAATGCTAACAAAATACTTTCTAATACACTCTTTTAAACACACTCTCTACTAAAATTATTGAAAATCACAAAATTTTGTAGGCTTCACTTCTTATTTAATGAATCTCACTCATGATTTTGTAGTTTCCAATAAAATTTTAACCAATAATAAAGAGTATATTAGAGAGTGTGTTGCTAGTATTCCTCCAGAAGAGAAATGGAAGGAACCATTTGAATAATATATCACGAGGAAGAATCTTTGTACTATGCAATTAGGGGATATGTTTAGCGATTGGAAAGGTATTTTGGATAATAAAAAAATACAAAAAGGAATAAGATACATTTAACAATTGGAGGGGATGCATTTAGCATTTGCCTTCAAGTTTTCAATTCATGTTACGTTAATTTTATTCCAAACTTTAAGGTCAAGCTCAGATAAACAAGACAGGTGAGATAAATAGACAAGTCACATAATAATTTAAATTATTATAAAAAAACAAAACAAAACAAAAAGGTTAGTGGACTGGCCTAGTCTATAGCTTGTCAACTTGCATAGGGCAGTAAAAATCCAAGCTAGGTGGACTGACCCAAAATCTAATTTAGATTTTTTCAAACCTAGATCATATTTTTTTAGTAGGCTGAATGGGTGGACTTGACTCATTTTGATAGTCTTAATTTCAAGACATTAAGTTTAAAATAGTATTTTATCTATTTTTTTATTTTTTTTTTTAAAAAGAAAAGTTAAGTCAGGTACTATTTTTTTAATTAAAGAAGCCAAAAAAATAGATCTTTTGCAAGAGTTAAGAAAAGAGATGTCACTTTTTGGAAAGAGAAAAAAATGAATTTTTTTTGTGCCAAATATTACCTTTAAAGTTGAACTTAGAAGCGTATGACATTTCTTCATCTTTGGAGCTGATTGTCCTAGCTCGCTCCCACTATACTCTTTTTTTCTCAACCTAGATATTTTCCTATGAAATAGTGGCCTAACTTTTAATATTGATTTACATACTTTTAATTAGGAAATAAAAGCAAGAAAAAGTGAGAAGAATAAAATCTAATAATTTGTTTTTATCAATGTATGCATTTATGGATAAATTTCATTCTTTTCCACACTTCTTTTTTAGATTATCCTTTTGTTTTCCACATAAAGGTGTGAAGTTGAAAAAAAAAAAAAACGAAAGGTGTACAGTTCGTTGCATTGTCTGTTTTTGTTGTCCATTTATAATAGAAAAGGTATAAAGTTATATTAACTGAGACACTTGGCTGTATTAGTAAAACACCTATTTGCTTCAATTTGGAAAAAAAAAAAAACCTGCTTGATTTACAACTTTTACATAGGATGTAAGCAGGTTGGGATCAACTCATAAACCTGATCAACCCAACTACATTTCAGCAAATTGAGTTGAATCATTGAACTGGTTTGAGTTTATTTTGGCTAACCCAATTATAATTGGGTTGGATACTGGGTTAATGGATTTCAAATCCAACCCAACCCGATATACATATAATATTAATTAATAATAAAATAATTATTATTCTAATTCTATCAATCATATATTGTATATTTCTTGTGATAGTGTTGGATTTGGTTGTATTTTAATTTGGACATGTATTAGAGCCTTTGATAACATGACTAATTTCTGATTGGGCTTGAGTTGAAATGAACTATTTGTAAGTCATTTTAAATTTCTTGCATAGTGTATATTGTCATTTTGATTGTGGTTTGATTGTGTATGTTTATTGTTTGGCTAGCTTTTGCATATATTGAATGCCTTGATTTTGAATGAATAAAACTAATTAAGTATTTTAACTTTTAATTTTTTATTTAATTTTTAGAATATATTAATATTTTAATTAGTCGACCTGACTATCCAACTCAAACCAACCTGATTAAGGTCAGGTTGATTTAGGTTGGGTTGATTAACAAAAAAGAGCAAACCTAACCCAACCCAACCCAACTATATTTCATTGGGTTGGATCTTAAATTAGATCAAAGTCAACCTATTTACACCCCTACTTTTATGGATTCAATTTAATTAATATAAAATTTTAATTGAGAGAAGATAATTAAAATTCGTTTGCAAAAAGTATTTATTATGTAATTTTTTTTAATGTTTATTAATTAAATACAAATATTTAAAAGAAAAAATATAATTACCATAAATTTTATCCGTTTTACAAACACATTATAAATTTTAATTTCTTTCAATTAAATTAATAGACATTCTATATCAAACCTGTTGTTAACTTTTACTAATGGAAAACTAAATCTAACTGTTAAAATGTATTGAACTTTAACCATTCAATAATTTTGATTTAATAAACCAATAAAAACATCTTTTTTTAAGTTATACAATAATTAAAAAAATGACATGTGCAATAATTATAAGTGGCAAAGGGAGAAAAAGCTAGTCTGGTGACCATGACGTACAATTACAAATATTGATTCTTGAACAACAATAGCAAGGTAAAAACAACATCATCAAACTCAAATTACAAGTTAAGGCAAACTTAGTAGTGTCATGGAGCTAGTTGCTGAGCAAGAAGACAAGGAATTCACATGAGGGGCGCTTGAGAACTGACAATAAAACACTAGTTATTCACCACCTTATTTTGTTTCTTAGACAAAAGTTTAGCCTTGTTAATATGCGATTTTTTTTATATATATATACTTCAACATTCTTCTCACATAAATCGAGTTATTAATTAAATAGTAATTAAGCTCGAAAGCAAAATTGATGGTATCCAATATTTATTAAAATTACTTGATACTTTGGCGTAACGATAGTCAACAAATAATGACCATTAATCTTTGCGAAAATCATTCAAAACTTTAGAAATTAGCTATTTTCTAGATAACGAAGGTTCGAAAATTGTTGAGGAAAAATGTCCGCACACAAGAATCAATAAGAGCATACACAAAAAACATATCACAGTGAAAGACACAATTTAACATAGTTTGACACTTCTTATTTACATTCACAGAAATTTCTCAATAATATGTACTTTCTTAAATAAGATTATAAGTTTTCTAGACAAGTTTAAAAAATCCTTCCGAAACATTGTATCCTACAAACTTGAGTCTCCCACTCAAAAGTTACAAGAAATGATAAATATTCTTTCACTCACAAGTGATTCTTTCACATCCTTTGAACTCACATATCTTCTACTTTGGTGCGTGACCCCCTCTTCAGGTTGAGGTTATTCTTCTCATATAAAGAACCTTTATTTATAGTGATAGTGAATAACTTCTAAAGACTTATTGGATAAACATCAATTAATTGCTTCTTACAATTTCAAGAGTCATCTCCTTTAAAAAATCATCATTCATATACCAATAGTCACCACCTTTCCCTCATCAATTTATTATATCTCAAAATCACTCACTTAAATTAATGTTTGAAAATTTGTAATTACTATTCAACAAGTTCATCTTTCCATTGCTATACTTTGTTGAAGTTGATGTTTTGAACATTCTATGGTATGGGGAAGCCTACTTGTCTCAATTTTACATTAGTTTTACTTGCAACACATGATGTGTAAAACACCATACTATTCTAAGTTTATAAAGAAGAAGAAACATGATGTCCTCCAATATTCCATGATGTGGCAAGTCTACTTGTCTCAAATTTGCATTAGCATTACTTGCAACACATGATGTATTTAAAGTTAGAAAACTCCATTATTGTAAGTTTTTAAACCCTATCTATGGTTCTAAACTTGAATCATTGATGTTATATGTATGTAGTATTTCTCCTTGCAATTGACAACATGACACTAAGCTAGATACTTTATTTCTTCTCACACTATGTCTATTTCATTTGGATTCACACCCAAATTAACAAATCATGTCAGTCATAAAAGTATATTAAAATTTTTACATGAAATCATTATTTAACTTACCTATTAAAGAAATCAATTTATAAATTTTTTTAGTAACTATCTTTTCTATTTTTGTAGATGAAGGTCTTTGACCATTTGTCTTTCTTTTAATAAATGTTATAAATTATCTATCAAGAAAGAATATCATCTCAATAATGCATGGCAAGACTCTTACTTTTATCATACATAGTATGCCTAAACACTTAATGTAGGACTCACTAGTCTACCTAATTGAGGATAGATGGAGGACACTTAGAAATTCCATTATCATTAGGATGATTAATACAATCATATTTGATGAATTTATATGCATAATTTTGATTAGAACAATTGAAGAAAAAGTCAAATAAATATTGAAACAATAGCAAATGGTATAAATTTTGTCCAACACCTAGATCCATGTAAATATTAATTTTTAGTTAATTTTTGTAGTGAAAAAGCAAAATTTAGAAATTTTAATCTTAGCACTTAAAATGGAAAGTTTAGTGCTCAACGTTAGTGCTTTATCAGGCAACCCAAATTTTTAGATCTTAACGTTAACTATAGGAAAATGGCAGAAGTGTTGGCCAAAACGTTGCCAGATAAAAAGATTCTGTCTTTCAACATTGTAAATTCCAAAAAAAGTAAAAGCGCTGGAAGACAAAGAGCACTTTATTTGTCGATGTAGAAAATCTCTTAGTAGCACTAAAAGCTTGGTAGTGTAGATATGGCGTATAAGAAATTTTTGGGATCTATAAAAGCTGAAAAGAGGTTCAGAGAATGAAAGATGACTCCTAGTATAAAAAAACTTATTTCACCTTCCATCCACTGAAGATTCAAGCTTGAGAAAGGATTTTGAAGAATCAATGCAGCCATTTACTTCATTCTTTATTTTTTTTCTCTATTTATTTATTTTTCTCCATGTTTTGCTAAATTTCATTTGGTTAGGGGTAGATGAACTCCATGGTAATTCTTTTTAATTGAACCCATTTTAATACAAAATAAGTTTCTTTCATGAGTTTGAGTAATCTTTCTCTTTTCTTAATGCATTTTGCTAACATTAGTTGAATGATTTCAAGATGTTTATGATTGAAAATTTATAAATGTAACTAGAACTAAGATGGATTGCCTTGTTTTGAGATGAGTCTAAAGATAGAACTTTTTGATTATGAACTTAATGCTTTGTTAAATCTAGTTGTATCTAAGATATTAGAACATTAGGTTTAATTAAAAGGGCTATGAGCCAAAAAATTAGACTTAGTTTATTTAGCTAATTCAAACTTTAAATCTTATGGATAAACTTGTATTGGAATGAGTGAAATTATAGGGAAGAACTATGGAAGCAATTGAACCCTAGTCATCCCCATCATCCATTTTTCATCACTTAGTTGGAAAAGCTAAATAGTAAAATAGATAAAACTAGTAGATAATTAGTAGCTTAGTTTTGTAGTTTTTAAATCATTCATTACATTACTCCCTTTTCATCCAAATAATAGCAAATTGTGAGCAATAGGGAATGCCAGATCTTGTGGGAATAATATATGTATTTATCATTTTATTACTTGTATGTTCAATGCAGGTGTCGAAAGTATAGCAAGTTTTTGACACCATTGTTAGAAATTGTGTAATCAATACTAGTTCAACGAAGGTGTTACTACTTTGGATATCATTTTTATTTTCTGTAGATTTATTATGATTCTTGAAAAAATTCCTAATTATTTATCCTTTTCATTGAGTATGTGAGGTAAACCCACTGATAAAATTCTCTTTGATCTTGAAATAGAAAGAAGTTTGAGAACAAATAAGAAGAAAACTAAGAAAAGAAAGAAACAAGATAAAAAAAAGTGTAGCATACAAGTGAAGGAAAGCCTTCCACTCCACCCAAACCTCCTATTGAAGACATAGAAGACCATGGTATACAACTTTGTAGACTTAGGGATATTCTCAATCCCATAAGTAGGCATGTGTCAAGCATTATTAGACCACTTATACCAACAAGCTCTTAAAATCAACCCTTCATTGCTAAATGTGGTGACAAAAAATCAATTATAATTTTTGAGAATAAAGATCCCAACTCTTACTTGGAGACTTTTTTGGAGACATGTGACACTGTTAAAATGAATGGAGTTCTTAAATATGCAATTCAATTGAGATTTTATATGGGTTTGAGGCAATGCTCCAAGACAATGCTAGATGCCTCAACTAAAGGTTCAATGCACTCGAAAATAACTAAAGAAGCAAGAGGACTCATAAGCCATGATGTCTTATGAATATCAAATGCACCATGACAGAGGCATTTCTAAGCCATGAACACTCAAAATGCTTTGTTGGCTTAAAAACATTTTTGATTACGTAGTAGTTAGAAGTTGTGATAAAGCAGTTAGAAGTGTTTCAAATGGTTCCACATCTAAATTATATTATGTTTCTCGAAGCTATTCGAGAATTGAGAAGTGACTTTTGTAGAGTAAAGCATGAGAATGGTGTTTATCAATTGTCCCTTGTATTATAAGAGCAAGATAATTAATAGAAAATTTTCTAAGGAAATGACAAGCATATTAAAAAAAACTATAATCAAGGTTGGAGGAGTCAATCGAACTTTGTTTGCAAGCAAACTAAGAAACCTCAACCAAGTAAACCTCCACCATAATAACCTCCGAAGGATAAGACCACCATTTTGGAAGAAAATTGACTCAAATTAAGTCTTAAGAATATCAAGAATTATAGGCATCAAGTGGATCAATTTTCAAAACAACTAGCTAAATAGCAGAGATATAGTTTCTTTGGAAGTATAGTGGATAATCGAAAGGAGTAATGCAAAGCAATCATCACAAGGAGTGGTAACACTATAAGACCTACAATGGAGTACCATGGGAGTTGTGGGAAGGAAGGAGACAAGAACGAGATGGTAGTGGAAGAAGAGAAAAATGAAGAAAGAGAAAAACTAGTGAAGAAAAAAAGAAGATTGAGATGGAAGTTAGTGGACGAGGATTGAAAAGGATAGAAACAAATATTAGAGCATGAAGATAAGCTTTAAGAGATTCAACCATATGTTAAACTAACCTATTTGTATATCCAGAAGAGGAAGGAAAAGGATGAGCAATTTTTAAAGTTCCTATATATTCTTAAGCGCCTTCAAATTCAAATTTGTTTTGTGGAGACATTAAAGCAAATGCTAACTTATGCCAAGTTTGTCAAGGAGTTATTAGCAAAAAAGCATAATTTGAGGGAAGATGACGAGATTGTGATTTTAAACAAGAAGTATAGTGTAATGGTGCAAAAGAAGCTGCCATCAAAGCTAAAGGATACAAAAGTTTCACCATCTCGTATACCATTGGAAATGTAACAATATGAAAAGTTTTCTATGATCTTGGTGCAAGCATTAGTTTGATATCATTGTTTGTTTATAAAAAACTTGATGAGGGAGAAATAAAGCCTACAAGAATGGCCCTACAACTAGGGATGTCAATGGGGCGGAGCGGGTATGGGTAGTAGCTACCCGCTACCCGCCCCGCCAAACAAAATCCGTACTCGTACCCGCCCCGTTACCTGCGCAGGTATCTGTTAAGCAGATACCCGCGAATATTTTTAATATCCGCGGGTATCCATGGATACTTTTAAAAAATAATAAAATAAAATAAAATAAATTTATTTTATATGTTGTGGACAATCATAAAATACTATAAATATCACTTTAAATATATAAATTAAAGAGTTATTGTTTAAAATAATCACTTTGAATATAACTTTTAATTATTCTAACAATTTTTCTTAAAAAAAATAGTTTAAATGCTCACAAATTTATGTTCTTTTTCTCTTGTAATATAATTGTATAAGATTTCTCTCATAATAAACAATCGTTTTAAAAATTTTGGATAAATTTATATAATTTTATCCATATTAATATATAAAAGTATTTAACTAAATATATAATTACGGGTAGTAGGTATTCGCAAGTACGGGTACCATAATATCCGTACCCGCCCCGTTTATAAACGGGTAGCGGATATACCTATTTAAAATATCCGTGGGTATTTATTTAAGGTACCCATTTTCTATCCGTGGTGGATTTTATCCGTGAATATCCACGAGCGCGGGGTTTTTTGCCATCCCTACCTACAACTAGTGTATCACTTTATTAAGTATCTTTATGGAGTGATGGAGGTTAGTCTTGTTAAAGTTGATAACTGTATATTCTTGCCTGATTTTGTAGTTCTTGATATTGATAAGGATTATGAAGTTCATATAATTTTGGGAAGGCCATTTTAGCCATATGTAGAGTTCTTATTGATATGGATCAAGGGTTGTTGGTGTGCAAGTGTGAGTTATGTGAGTAAAAAGTCCCACATTGGATAAATATGAGTATGTTGAGCAACATATAAGTGACAAAGACCCACAAACCTGATGTCTCAAGGTTTTAGGTTGAATATGGTGTCAAGTTCACTTATGTGGTTGGTAGCCCATTAATGGAGTTCTCTTTGGTGTTTTACCCCTTTGTATTTTCAACAAGTGGTATCAAAGCCAATGATCCGATTAGGGAATCAGCTTAAACAAGTAGTGGAATTGGCGATGAATTCACGTTTAGGGATCTCTTGTATCGAAAGTCTTCCTAACAATGTGAAGGTTAGGTGGTGTATCTCGTTGATGTGAATTAACAACGGTGCAAGTATTTAGAACATATTGATGGCAATGACTAAGTTCTTAGGGCCATCATTGAATACTCATGGATGGAAAAAGCTTTCGTTTGAGGGAAGATTGCAGTGTAAGTATATAGAGCATATTGACGACAATGGCTAAGCTTTAAAGGTCACGAGCTAATGACGGTGCAAGTATCTAAAGCATATTAGCAACAATGACTATGCTCTAAGGGCCATCATTGAATGTTTGTGGATGAAAAGAGATTTTGTTTAAGGGATGATGACAATGCAAGTATCTAGAAGATATTGGCAATAATGACTAAGCTTTAAGGGCTATTATGAATACTCATAGATGGAAAAGACTTTTGGTTGAGGATGAGCATACCATGTCAAAGAGATTAATCTTGACAGGGAGATTATTGGCGTGCAACTATAAGTCATGTGAGTAAGAATTCTCACGTTAGATAGAGATGGGTATGTTAAGCATCATATAAGTGATAAAGATCGACAAATCTAACGCCTTAAGGTTTTGGGTTGGATGTAGTGTCAAGTTCACTTGTATGATTGGCGACCTATTAATGGAGTTCTCCTCAATGTCCCCCCCCCCCCCCCCCCTCGTATTCCTAATAAGGGTTAATCAAAATGAAGATGAAAGATAAAGAGATCGAGGCTATTAAGCATTTAGATAACTCATATTATTGTTTTAAAGTTGACATGGTGGACAACAATGTTAAGGAGAATTTCTAGCAAAGTACTCCTTTAACACCTCTTTAGAGGGTGATTGTGCATGCTATAGAAAATATTGATTAAGTACAAATAGATGAGATAAATGGTTGCTAGTTATAGTTAGAGGCTCAAAAGTTGGAAGCAACTATAGATGACAAGAAATCATTCAAAAGAAAAAATGAATTAGAGTTGACCCTTTCCTAATCACTTAAAGTATGTCTTTCTTTGGAAAGAAAATACTCAATTAATAAAAATTAGCAATAAATTGTCCAAGTTTGAATAGGAAAAACTTATAAAGGTGCATGCATAGAAAGGATAAAATCATGTTGGAGGAAGAATATAAGCATGTAATCCAACCTCAAAGAAGATTGAATCTTATCATAAAAAAGGTAGTTAGAAAAGTGGTGTTGAAGTTGTTTGAAGCTAATATGATTTACCGCTGTTGGAGCCAAATACGTAGAAGCGTCTAGACCCTCAAAGTTTTAAAGATAACAAACTTATTAATGTTCAAGTTTCTACCAAAGAACTGAACTCTTTACAACATACAAGCTTCCCTTTGAAGACCGTCCACTAGACGTTTCAAAGAAGACCGTCTAGTAGACGTATTAAGGAAGACCGTCCAATAGATGTGCTTAAAGAAGATCGTCCAGTGAACAACTTAAGATGATCGTCTGAAGAACAAATTCAAATATCTGATGCAAGCTTCCAACGACAAATATTCAAACAGCTAAGTTCTATTTTGAACGTCCAATTTATTTATGCTAGTTTTTCTTGAAACTAACATATTACCTATCTTATGATCTAACATTTAAATTGTTTGAAGCATTTAATTGTATCAGAATCATTCTAGTGCAAGAGTGTAGCAAAAATAGATAAAGCAAGTCAACTTATCAAGCTGCCATGCCGAATGAAGAATGTTCAGAAAAGTAGTTCGTCAGCACAACCCTGCGCTTTCCTCTTTAGTGCAAGTCTAAAAACTACCTCGCCTGATCATTTTGAAAGGATAGTTTGCACGCCCTTCCTTGCATAACGAAGTCAAGTTTTCACAACGGATCTTTTCCCTAAAGAATATATATATGCACCAAGGAAGAATGAACACACATACGTGCCTGCTGTAAAAATTCTAAGGTATCAAAAAAACTTCTGAACAATTTATAGAAGCGTCCAATGGATGATAGCAAAAATCTTGTAAAGATTTTCAGAGTGTGCTTGAGCCTTATCTTTCAAATTCTCACTACGTGAGTTGATATCTTTGTAAAAGAAAAACACTTGTCTGTGTTGTAAAAGCCTAGAGAGGCTTAGTGTAAAAGAATACTTGGGTTAAGCAATCTGGGGTGATTGCTGTGTAAAGCCTGAAGAGGCCATAAACAATACTTGTAACCAAGGTTGGTTAGTAAACATCTTCTGGGTGAAGGGACTAGACATAGCTCAGGTTGAGTGGACCAATATAAAAACTTTCTATGTTCTTCTGCTCTCTATCCCTAAGCTTGAAAACGTTTTCAAACTGTTTTACTTGGATCGAAAAAGAAAAAGGTTTTAAATGCACAATTCAACCCCCCCCTTCTTATGCGCTTTTTCTATTTCAACCCCATCTCTAAAAGTGCATGAGAGAGTCCAATTCAAGTGTTGCCTAAGAAAGGTATGATGATAGTGATTAGTAATGAAAAAGGTGAATTAATCCCTACAAAAATTGACATTGGCTGAGGAATGTGCATTGTTACAAGAAATTGATCCAATCCACTTGCAAAGACCACTTTCCACTACCATCTATAGATTACATGTTGGAGAGGATGATAAGAAAAGAATTCTATTGATTTCTTGATATTTACTCCATATACAAACCAATTGCAGACAATATGGAAGATCAAGAAAATACAACTTTTACATGCCCCCTTTGGTATCTTTACTTATATAAGATGTTATTTGGGTTATATAATACACCACAACATTTCAAAGGTGTATGCTATCCATTTTCATTGATACGATAGAAAAGTCAATTAAAGTATTCATGGATGATTTCTTTATTTCTGGCTTTTAATTTGATTTATGTTTATCTAACCTTGCACTTCAGAGATGCATTGAGAGAAATCTTATGCTTAATTATGAGAAATTCCATTTCATGTTGAAGGAAGACATATTTCTTGGCCACAAAATCTCAACAATAAGGATTAAAGTGGTTTAGGCCAAGTTCGAAGTGATTGAAAAGTTACCATTTCCTTCTAATGTGAAAAAAGTGAGAAACCTTCTTGGCCATGCTGTTTTTATAGAAGATTCATTACAAATTTCTCCAAGATTGCCAAACTTTTTTGCAATCTCCTTATTAAAGATATCCCTTTATATTTTGATGATGATTGTCTTAAAGCTTTCAATTTGTTAAAAGAAAAAGTTAACCTTTATCCCAATCAGAGTAGCCACAATTAAGAGTTGCAAATTTGAACTTATATGTAATGTAAGTGATTATGTAGTAGGTGCAATTTTGGGGTAAAAACACGAATAAATTTTTCATACAACTTTCTATGCTAGCAAGTTCTTAAATGAGAACTATTGGAAATACGAGGGGGAAAAACACCAAAGAGAATTCCATCAATAGATAGCCAATCACACAAGTGAATTTAATACCATATCCAATCCAAAACCTTAAGGTATCGGGATTGTGGGTCTTTGTCACTTATATATTACTCAACATACCCATTTCCATCCAATGTAGGACTTGTAACTCACATGACTCACACTTGCACACCAATAATCTCCCTCTTAAGTGTTAGTCTCTTCCACATGATATGCTACCCCTCAAGCGGAAGTCTTTTCCATCCATTAGTATTCATTGTGGCCCTTAGAGCTTAGCCATTACCGGCAAAATGCTCTAGATACTTACACTACCATCATTCCTCAAACAAAAGCCTTTTCCATCAATGAGTATTCAATGATGGCCCTTAGAGCTTAGCTATTATTGCTAATATGCTCTAGATACTTGTATCGTCATTAGGTCATGACATTTAAAAATTAGCCATTGTTGCCAATATGCTTTAGATACTTGCATTGCCATCATCCCTTAAATAGAAGTCTTTTTCATCTACAAGTATTCAATGATGACCCTTAAAGCTTAGCGATTACCACCATTATGCTCTAAATACTTGCATTAGCTCACATCAATGGGACATGTCACTTAACCTCCACATCGCCAGGAAGACTTTGGATACAAAGGATCCCCATATATGGATCCACCGCCAATTCCACTATTCATCTGAGTTGGTTACCTGGTTGAACTATCAACTTTGATATAACTTGTTGGGAATATAAGGGCGGCTAAAACATCGACATTACATCAAAGTTTGTTTTTTAGCGGCCATATAAATGGCCCCTAAATTCTTTATCGACAATTAACTAATGGCTAGCATATCTAGGGTCGATAAAAGTATTACTATCATTTATATTGAGTGCTGGTAAAGACCCATTAAATGGCCGAGAAAACTAAACTTTTAAGGGAAATTCTTGTGACCATTTTAATGGCCAATAATTTTTTAGATGTCCTTTTCCACCCATTTACTGACTTTATGCATTGCCAGTAAAAAAACTAGTTTTAAAACTATAACATCTTTTAGGACAAACTAGTTTTGTCACATCAAGGTAGATGGATCAAACATAAAACATCCAACAATATTAAAACAGGGTAGACATGTAGCTTGTGACTACCCTTTTGTATTGACAAAAATTTCAAACAAATCAATATCCTTTTTGTCTTGGTTTTAAGGCCAAAATTAACTATTTCAAAAATAACTATAATTCATGGTAGAGATCATCCTTATTAGACAATTCATATCTTCTAATGTTCTAAACATGTGAAATAGAGAAGCTTAAGAAAATGATACAACAACATAATCAACAAAACACCCTAATTTAGGACATCTTAGTAACATGTTGATCCCCAACTAGTGTAGTTCTAAATTCCACGAACAAGTATTTCAATAATCACTTAAGCAGTTGAGCATCTTGATTCACAGTTTGATGAATAAATATGTTCAAGAAAGCGAAAGGGGTAAATGGTTGCCTGTAGAGAAATCAATATCAGCTTAACTAAAATTACTAGAGGAAGGATACGGTATAGTAGTCAAAGGAAGAAAGTTGAATGACTCAAGCAACAACATGGAGAAAATACAAATTGCATCATAACATACTAACAATAGAAAATAGTTTTGGATGGATACACTTATAGTTGATACAAATAATCTTCAAAAGAAACTCTCGATGTTAAGTTCAAGAAAAGAGCAGGGATCGGGAATGTCTAAGTTGTTTAATACCTAAAAGTATATAACAAGAAAAATTATTATACATTACAAGAGATAGTAAATCAAAACAAATAACTATGAATATCAAAACTATTATAGCATACCTTGTAAATGTTTATGATAAGAGCTTTATAAGGTCTTCTTAGCAATAAATCATTAAAATGATCTTGTTCTTATAAACAAATGAATGATTAAAAACATTTCGTTAGAACAAAATTTTAATTGGTTGGATTTCCAAGTGACAATTGATAACTGTTTTCATAAGGTGAACACACTTGGCAACTAACCACATTATACAAAGCCAATATGTGCTAAAAAGTGTAAGCCATTTGAAATTTGGAAAAGTCAGTCACAACCAAAATAAAATAAAATAAAATATGAAACAAGAAACCTTATAACAAGTAGACAACAACTAAGCATTTGAGGTTCAATTGTTCTTGTTCTCAATTCTCATACATTTTCTACCTTAAAAGACTTAAAAAAAAATAAAAATTTTAGGTTATTTCATAACAATAAAAGAAAATAACAAAAAAAGAACCCAATTTCATAAAATCTCAATAAAAGACCTTACTTTAGTGCAACTCCTAGCGGAACATATTCATTTTAGGTTTGTATCAAGTAATGTTGTATATACACATCTACTTAGCTCTAACAACTTTTCGCTAGAAACATTTTGTGAGTAGAATAAGATTACCTTTAGGAGAAGAGAATTGCGTGCTTTTGAATCACTTACCTTCTGAACCCCTATGTTGCTAAATGCCAAGTTGTTTCCACTTTGTTTATACACTAAGTTCATGTGGATCTATATCTTCATCATTTGTTATACCTCAAATAAAATTTTGTTTTCCATTCCACCACAATTTATATTTTTTTATTAAGAAATTTAACATCTAGAACAGGTAAAAGGTTAAAATTATAAAACCATTAAAAAAGTCAAGCACAACAAGAAACAATAACAAAAAAAGGAAATTCACTCAAATTGTATTATTCCATTATCTCATTCTTGTTTTCAATCAACATGATCACAATGTTAGCATCGGCATTGATCCCTTATAGCTTTCAAGTTCAACCATTGACTCATATGTTTAAATGTGGTTGGTTTTGTGACATCGTAGACTAGAAGAACTCCAAGGTCACCCTAGTATTAGGCAGTAGTAATTGCTTTGTATCGTTCTTTTCCAGCTTTATCCCATATTTGAGTTGACGTAGTTCTTCCCTCCACTTGCCAAGTCAATACATGCACATTTGATTCTTGATATATAGTTTAGTAATAAGAAAGAATAGATCACATTAGTATGATATATAAGAAAACCTTCCTTCCTTACAACTAGCATTCAGGTGAAGCATCTTGCATCCATCCACCCACCAAAACTAGATGAGGCATAACTATTCCATAACAGTTTACCTACAACTACAACTACACTATAGAAGAGTTGATCTTGCTACATTATCATCTCATATGTATAGTACATATAGAGGGTTCAATTCAAATGTTGAACAACTCAACAAAAAGGTCAGATAAATGCATGGCATGGACCAAATCTGAGAGGGCATGCTATTAATTTAAAATAGACACCAACATATTTTTGTTTTGTTTTATTAATAAAATAGAATAGTATAGCGAGTGCTAACAAAGGTAAAAATTGAGATACCAAAAGAAATAACTAATGGTGCGAGTTTGGAACAATTTAATTAAAAATTTGTGTGGATTAAAAAAACTACATGCTCTTGCAAAGAAATACAACATGGTCTTTTTGCCGCCACAGTAATAAGCCTCAAACTCCTCCACATCATAGCATTCTCTGCCACCATGCACCGTCGTAAGCCACTTCTAAAGCTTCCTCACATACTCTCTAAATCAAGCCTTTCTTCCTCACCACGAAGCCAATGTTCCAATTTTTTCCCCATAACACAACAAGCTTAATCTTATACCTACTTCTCGATCCTTTCTTGTTTGGATTTGGGAGAATTTTTATCCTCCTCCCAACTCTTCCAAGCTCCAATTACTTCTGCCAGCAAAATCACAAACCAAAAATGTCAAATTTTGAAATGCCAAAATTTGAATCTAAATTGATGTTTAATTTGTTCCATTCGAAGCATCAATGTAATCCAAAAATTGAAAACAAATGTTGATTCTTAACAACACCACTTGGAACCTAAAGGATCCAAATTGGAATATGATTCCTTTGAATCGTATTATTCTTGATTTTCAACAATGAATAGAACAACACTACAATTGTATCAAGTAATATTCTTGTAGTAAAAAAAAAATGATTAACTAATAATAAAAAATAAAGCAAATTAACAATTATAAAAAAAATCTTATAAAAACTCAAAAATAGAAGATGATAAAACCCTAGCCTTAATAAATTTATGATTGATTCACACTAAGAGAGAAAAGCATTAGGTGAAAGATGGAAAATCTTACAAATAGGAAAAGAGTACCTTGAGAGAAAAGTTTGAGAATATCTCAAGAGTGATAAAGAAAGATGTTTGAAATTAATTTTTTGCCTGATATTTTTTAGGTGTTAACTTTTAATATTATTTTTGCAGGCTATTAATGCTAATTTCTGGTGATTAGTAATTTTTACTGGTCAATATTTATTAGCCACAAATCAATATAGTTTTGGAAATTAGTAGTGACAATTATGTTATAGCCACTATAAGATGGTCCTTAAAAGTTGTTTTTACAGTTGTATGAGGAGATTCATCAATAGGATGCCAACTACACAAGTAAACTTAACACTACATCCAACCAAAAACCTTAAGGCATCAAGTTTGTGGGTCTTTATTACTTATATGTTGCTCAACATACCTATCTATATCTAATGTGAGACTTCTTACTCACATGACTCACACTTACACACCAACAAGAACAAAATCAATTATGCAACAACTAAGAAGGAATTGCTAGCTATAGTATTTGGCTTGAGAAAGTTTTATTCATTTCTCATTGGATCTAAAATATCTGTGTACATCAACCTTACAAAAATTAAATATTTATTGACTGAAAAGAATCAAAACCTAGACTAATTATATGAATTTTGAATTTGACCTTGACATTAATGATAAGAAAGGAAATGAGAATCAAGTGGTTCACCATCTTTCAAAGTTAGAGAATACAGAGGTTGTAAAGAAAGAAAAGGACATTATAGTTGAAAGCTGTAATGAAAAGTTGTTTATGGTAGAATTCAGGTCGTGTTTTGCTGATATAACCAATCTCAAAGCTGCAAGCATCATCCTTGAAGATCTTAATATATAGCGAAAGAAAAGATTCTTCCATGATGCAAATTTCTATATTTGGGATATTTTTCTCTCTTTAAGATTGGACTTGATGGTTTATTAAGAAGATGTGTCACCTCTACAGAAGGATAACAAATCTTGTGGCATTGTCATAACTCATCTTATGAAGGACACTTTGATAGAAACCGCACAACAACTAAAGTGCTTCAAAGTGGCTTTTATTCCATCAACTTTCAAAAATGCACAAGCACATGTAAAAAGCAATATTGCTTGCATAAGGAAAGGAAATTTAACTAGAAGCCATAAAATACCTTGAACTAATTTATTACAGTAGAGTTATTTGATTGTTGGGATGTTGACTTCATAGGATGTTTTGCTTCATCACATTCCTACCAATACATTTTAGTAGTTGATTGTGTTTCCAAATTGGTTGATTTAGCTGCCAGTCTAGCCAGTGATGCAAAAATTGTGATAAAATTCATCAAGAAGAATATCTTCTCAATATTTGGTGTCCTAAAAGAATTAATCAATGATGGGGGTAAGTATTTCTACAATTCTCACTTTCTTAGCTGCAAAATGTGCTAAGAAACAAGATTTATGAAAATGAAAAGGACCAAGCACTTCAATATATGAAAGATGTAATTAAAATTGATTATAATGCCAATGATACTTCTCATAAACTTGGGGTAACTGCTCAAAAAGCTGAGATAATTGCTCAAAAAGCAAGTTCCCTTGATTAGAAAGCTAGAATAACACTTCAATGGATAATAACCTAAGAATATTAGAGTTAACAAAATCTAGTAAGACATTCTAAAGTCCTTTTACCTCTAAGAAATTAAGAAATGACTTGTTTTATTAGAAAAGTTCATCTTTAAGCACAAGACTACTTTCTAAATAGACCTACTCCAACAAAAAGGACATTATCACCTCAAAGAAGTCTATTCTACATGAAAAGGAACATGAGAGATAAAATAAACTTCTCAAAAAGATAAATATTCAATCAAAAAACATGATTAGAAAGCTAAATGAATATGTGTCTCCTAAATTCATAGTTAGAAGCTTATTTACTTTCTTTTCATTTTAGTCCATCCTTATTTTTCTTGGATCTTGGATCTTGATTGCAAATTTTTTTTGGGTCCATGCTTTATCATTCAATTCAAAATTGCGTTATCAAATATGTTGAATACTTAATTTGGCATGTTCTAGTTTGAGATTAATGGGATCTATAATGCTTAATTAATCATAGGCTTGATTGAATTTATATTTTTAAATTGATTCGTTGTCTTGATTTTCTAATCCAAATTGATTATATTCTAGATGCTTAATTCAGTAGGAAATTTATGAAACTAATTGATGCTTAATTTGTTAATTTCAAATCAAGAAAGAAATAAATCAAGAATTAAAGTCAAATCTTTAGAAATCAGTGATAGGTCTAATTAGAAAACTTAACCAGTGAATTGGTCATTTTATTGACTAGAATTTCTTTTTAATCGCAATCTGTTTGTCACTTTTAAAATTTAAAACTCCCCATTTTCTAACATTCTTAATATGCTAATATGCCTAAAGATTGTTGTGAGACAACCAGGGTTACATTTCCTAATACTACAGTTTATTCATACGTTTTTGAGTCATGTACGATAATGGTTCAATTGTAAATAATTTAGGATCAACAAAAAAACATATTATTTACCTTTAGCAATGTAAATGCTAATTATGATTGTTACTTGTATGTTAACATGATTATTGATGTCACCACAAGTGCACATTTTTGTCAAGTAGTATAAAAGATTGTCATATACTTAGGGACTATAGCAATGATTACCAAATATATGTAAGAAGGCTATATAAATTTACCTAATTTAAATTGGGAATGAGGGAATAAAATAAGGATATAATAAGAATTAAAATCCAAAACAACAATAAGTAGTTATAAAAATCAAATCTAGAGACTTTCTAGGTATTAAGTTTGCCATAATGGGATTTAACAGATTTTTAAGGATTGTCTCCCTTTTATTAAGTTAGATCTATTTGAAGGGTGGATTATCCTAATTAAATTATTGATTCCTTTTATAATATCAATAATGTATTTCATTAGATCAATCCTTACTTTTTCTGGAAATTAAATCTCATTAAACATATTAAGATATGTGATAATTCAAAGAAAACTCCTAAAACACTAAACCAATTTTGATGGTTTGAATCATTAAACTCAATTTCAGAATTTCTAAAATTAAAGTTTACCTTTTGATATTTTCTTTAACATCTAAAATAATATGAATAAGACAACATCAAATTCATAAGCATGAAGAACATTTGAAATTGAATTAAAATATATCTAACATTAACAAAAAGGGGAAAATTCAAAAGAAACTATTAATTTCTCATTGGGTTACCTTAATCCCTAAAAATAAGAAATTACTCACTCATGATGAGCTTACAATTCCTAATCATAGAGTTAAACATCAAATTATCCATAAAAAATGTAAAAAAATAAAGACAGAGAAAAAAGTAGGAATAACTTTGATCTTTAGTCCTTGAGAAGTTGCAATCTTTGTTGGATTTCCATGATCATCTTTCATCATGCCCTATCTAATCTCCAACTTTCATTCTCAATCTCCATGGTCAAAGAGGCTCTCTATAATCAATTTCCCACTCTAGAATATTCCCTTAGGTGTCTTTTTGTTGGGAGACGACTCAAATTTTCAATTTCAAATCTTTAAGATATTGTTTAGATTTAAAGATATTATTTTTATTTTAGGAATTTGTTTCTTTTTAATATTAGGATGCTAGATGTATAAATTGAGGTTCTTGAGATGAGAAGAACCACCTCAACCTAAAGAAGGGGGTTGTGTAAAGGGAGGGTTTAACAAGTTTGTCTAGAAAACTTGTAATGGAATGCAATCTTGTTTGAGAGAAAGAATGAGTATTGAGATGTTTTCATAGACATAGGCAAGAGGTGCCAAATCATGTTACATTGTGTGTGTTCCATCTTTGATCCTTATTATGTGTGAAAGGGATTTATTTCTCCAACACTTTTATATCTCGAGCTTATCAAATTATGCGTTTTTGGACCTAACTGGTGAGAACATAATAATTTCTACTCACACTCATCATGATTCCCGTGATTCCTAACCACGGGAAAATCCATAGGCACACCATAGAACTTATTGCTTTGACATTTTTAATTCCTTAATTCTTTGAAATTTGGGTGGCGGACTTCACTATTTATGTGTCATTCAATCCAGTTCTACAACTAAATTTTACCTATAAATGCACAAACAAATGCAAAGGTAGTTAATTGAACAAAAATATAGAATAAAGTCTTAGAAATATACATTAAAAATATAAAGTCCTAATAGTATTTGGCACTAAATGAAATAAAAAATAGTATGCATAATTCACACACATCAATTCTCTTGAAGAACAATGCTCCTAGGGAATACTAGACTTGAACATGTATCATGATCTTGTCTTGTCCAAGAGTTTTTAGTATAGAAAATCATATCTTCATCTTGTGATCTTTCTCTTATTATATATTTGATACTTTAGAAATATTTATTAATACTTGCTTAATTATTTAGGAAATTGTTGTTTGTAATGAATTGACTTTAAGACTAATATTACAACACTTAATTAGAAGATATGCTTACATGCCTTTTGTAGCATTAAGGAACCTTTAATGCTTGATATATGGTCAAATGTTATCAGTAATGATATGGACTTCTTTGTGTAGAATAAAGATGTATTTGAATTCTTAGGAGGTGAAATGCTTTACATCTCCATTATATAAGTATGTGAGATGTAAGTAAATTTTAAGTCCTAAAGGAATAACTAATTAGTCAACTCTTACCTAAACTTTTTTTTTTCATTCCAATGTCACACACATGTCTTTAGCCATTGCATCTCAAAGGGGCTAATTGATACATATGGATTTCTTTGCCCATTTCGCATCCAATCTATAGGGATTGATACATAGATGAGATATAAGTACAATAATACTAGATTATTTGAGGGCAATAGGGAGGTTACCTAGCACCATGGTAAAGGAAAAGTATGAAATTAATATGATATCATGATACTTCGAATAGTTCATATGTGATTTCATAGACAACTTCAACAATAGGTTATTATTTGCCTTGATTGGAATGTTGTCACATTCTTATGCTCCTTTTGAACAATTTATTAGACTCAAATGTTTGTTTATAGAACTTTGACTATGTGAAATGTATTAGTCTATAACATAATTTTCATGAATGTGCTTAATCATTGTGTTATAAGTATGTACCAAATGATTAAAGATAAGCACTCATAGCAATTGAAGAAGCCTAAATGGGTGATGCCACATGTAAGTTGTTTCATACTCGATATGCAATTATCCATTTTTTTCCTCTGATTTGTCATTCATTTTTTCCATTGTTTTTGGTTTATTTTGTTCATTATATTGTTAAAAAAGTTAGCAGCTATGGGTATGGATATTTTGTCATAAGACATGCTTAATATCATTTCCGCATGTATTATTGATTCATTTGGAGAGGTAATTGTATTTTTCCTAAATTAATTAGTTTTGTTAAATATTTTTGAACTCTTGTTTATATTTTTTAATTGACTTTGAAATTCCAAAAAATGGGCGTTTCAGATTTGTTTGCTTGAGAGAAAATTAATGAAGTTCAAAGTCCATAAACAAAAGTGTTTCTTAACATCACAACCTCATTGTATAGGTGGTGAATTGCACTTTTGTTGCACTTCATTGTTTTTAGTAATTTTTTATTTGAATTTAGTGACTTGTGCTCTAATGAATTGCACTTTTATTTTGATATTGATATTATCATTGATACGGTATTGGTTAATCGTAATGTTGGCATATATCATTGATATTGATTGCACTTGTGTTTAGATGCCATTGATATTGTGTTGGTTGATTATAAGGTTGGTTGTTAATTCTGTCTCTTTTTTTTGAACATATTTGTATTGTGTTATATTGTATATTAGGGAAGTTGTTTGTTTCAATTTCTGGATCTGTCATGTTCATAATTAATCTAAAAAGTACTCACTTTTTATATCACTGATTCTATATTTGCACTTGAAACTAATCTAGAAAATTGAGAATAGTCGATCTAGAAAGGTATTATTGTACTAATGGTTTTTGTTTTAGTCCTTGTCATTACTCAGTTGTTGTTAATTGTTGAGGTCACCTTAACACCACATGGCACCAACCTTGACTCCTAAGGGTGGAAAGAGGTCTGGTCAAGCTAAGCTTTGGTAGGCTTGAGCCTGGCTTTCGTTAAAAAGACAAAGCTTCAGCTTGACCTATTTATTTGTCGCAGGCCTTTTTTAAAGGCCTAACTTGACCTGCATAAAAGCCTGATTTGGCTTATAAGCTTGTTTAAAAGCTTATTTTGTGATAAGGCCTATAAAAGGCTAGTAAGCATATTAACCTAAATAGGCCTATTAGTAATTATACATTTTTTATATTATTATATGTAGTATATGTATTATGTATATTTAGTATATATAATTATGTATATATAGTATAACATAATATATAATATAATATTATGTCATATATGCATATAAACAAGTTGACCTATTAGGCTTAATGGACTTTTTTTACTCCCTAAAGCCTAGCTTTTTTAAAAATGAGTCAGACTAGGCCTTATGCAAGATAGGCGCAGGCCCTTGACAGACCGCTAAGCTTATTTCCACCTTTATTGACACCCTAAATTTCCCTCTTCCTTTTATTTTTGTTTTAGTCCTTCTAAGTATACCTTTATTATTATTATTATTATAGTCCTTAATTCCCTAACTCTCCCTATTCTCCTTCCCTTTCCATTTTTGACAACCATGGTAGCCACTGTAAGCTTCCTCCCCTATGAATGACACACTTCATATTCCCAACCCACAAGCACTAATACACGGCCTCCCTCTCTTCTTCAAACACTTCCTTGTATACTTATCAATCATTGTGTTTCAAGACACCAAAATTTTGACACCCATTTGATTGAATAACAACTTAGCAGAATCCACATGATCACATTTAGCGTACACGTCAATTAGTGCAATGGCCACCATGACATCATTCATGTCCAAGCCCAATTTATGAGTGTGTGCACATATGGTTGTTCTAACTTGCAAAGGAGGTGCTATTGCATGAAAGACAATAAGCATAAGTAGAGAGGAGCATGATAAGAGTGAAGTCATTAGATTCAACGTCAACTTCCCTCATTCGCATGAACTCAGAAACACTTTCAACCAAATCGCCACTTTGGTTGTGTTGAGTTATGGAAGATGTTCATGCCACAATGGGGTCAGTGTATTTGGTGGTGTGTCTTAGGGAAAGGCTTTGCTTCAATTCATGTTAGGGTTGGTGGAAGAAAAGGTGGACTGAGTTTGATTTGGAAGTGGAATTGGTGAAGCTAATTTTAGAGGCTAAGCAAGTTGTATTGGGGTTGGAAAAGGAAGAGAATGAGAGGGAGGGGAAGGCCATTGGGAAGTAGAAGGGGAAAAGTTAAGGAATTAGGAACTAAAATAAAAATTGGGTATATTTTAGAGGATCTAAAAAAATTGTGTAGGAAACATATCTTGGGTTGGTGACCATGTGTCATGTTGAGGTGACCTTCTGTTAATCACCTTACTAGTTAACGACAATTGGATAACGATAGGAATTAAAACAAAAAAAAAAGAATATAATGGGGACTATTTTATAAAAGAAAAAGACTTAAATAACTTTTTGGTCCATATAATATAGGGTTGTTATCATTTTGATACTCCTAAAATATTTTTTTCCAGTTTGGTCCTTATACTTTTTTTTTTTTGTTTCATTTAGTCCCTAATATTATTTGTCCCTATAAAATTATAAATTTTTTATATAGGTGCTTCTTATATATATATATATATATATATTTTAGTCTCTGTTATTTAAGAAATATCAAGTTTGTTTTTAATCTCTATTAACCACACTATTACTTAACATAAATATGGACCAAAATGAAACAAATTTGTTGATAGGGACCAAAACTAGAATTTTTTTTTTTAAGAAAATCAAAACGAAAAAAACCTTTACATTATAAGGATTAAAAAGCTAAGACAAAAAATTTTAAAATAAAAATAAAAGCTTTCAAACCTCATTATAGAGAGAAAAATATTTAAACCTAAATATTTGTAATTTTTTTAGTATAAAACCACAGATAGTTTTTACAAAGAATAATCTTGCTGGATTCAAATAAAACTACTATAAAGAGTAAGGCGCTCCCTCCATACGAATTTTGTTTATATCTCAAAATTTTTAGACTCGACCATATATATGATAATTAATTCTGATATAAAATAAATACGTCATATATATGATTGAAAGCTCCAACACGCTTGTTAGTGGTCTAAGGTGGGCCGCTCCGGTGTCCTCTGGACTTCAACTTGAAGATCTGAAGAATCTGCTCAACTACAGTGTTGCCTTATAATTCTTTCAGATCGGCGTTATCCATTGATTATAACATTTGGCCACGTTTGAAAATGCTGAAACGCAGTTTGGGACTACAAGTGTATTCGGTAAAATTATAGTTCATGAATGAACTGAAAATTTATAAATTAACCGAAAATTTATAAATTAAAAGTTAGAAAATGAAAAGACGAAAGCTTATAACATACTAATTGAATTGAAAATATTTAATAAAATTAGCTAATAAGCTAGATGATATATGTAAAATGACATAAAAAATATATTTAATTATTTGATTATATATATATATATATATATATATATATATATATATATTGAGTGAGAGTGTTATCTTTATATGAAAGTGAAAAGAGTAAATTTGGGCCGTATAACCATATATGAATGGTTATAATTTAAAGTTAGTTGACCATTTAAAAATTCATGTAACTTTTTAAAAAACTCACATGACTTTGTATGTTTTAATCTTAATCATTCATGACAAAATCTAACGGTTGATATTCATTCTCCTCATTCTCATCTAAAAAAGACCATCTCATTTGATACGTCCCCATATCTATATATATATATAAAATCTTCTGGATATATATAAAATCTTTTGTATCAACATTAATTAATACGTGTAAATCCATAATATCTATACTAATAAATTAGTTTTTGTTAAAGTTTATAATAATAAAGACAAACTTAACCATAACATTTTGTTTACAATAAAGTGCAGATGAGACTCCAACAAATCCATATCCATATTCAAATTAATATACATCAATTTTGTTTTATATAAAATCATGTAGAAAAAACCAGTCAAACCGTCAATTCATACTTTCTTTCTCCCCTTTTTCTCACAATGTTTCAACCCATCTTACCGATACATTTTATGAAACTCGGGGCCACTCCATGCACTTCAGTGTAATATGTTCGCCTTTTTTAAGAACTATATCTGTATTGAGTTGAATAACAAATCTCGTGTCGTGAGTCGTCTTTAAAATAAAAAGTGATATTATATTTATTTTTTATTTTATTTGCAGTGCATCATATCCTTAAGATATATACTAAAATTGAAAGTAGATACAAATTTGTTTATTTTAAAAATAAATTCATTTTAGAACAACGTTCTTCGGTAAGTTAAATTGCTTAATATATCAATATGTTTCAACTAATATTTTTCAATGAGGACTTTAAATACAATATTCTTGTTATTTTTTTAGGAATATTATTCGTGTTAATTAAAAAGTAAAAATATTTGTTTTAAAAATTGACTTACCCTTAATCCAATATTATTGAAAAAAAACCCTACTGTTTTAGACGGGTCAATTAAACGAGAGGTTTCTCGTACAGGTTTTCTTATGCTATTTGGGTACAATGTTATGCTTGGTTCGGCTTCAATTCGGTTTTACCAGAAGATTGCGAAGCACAATATCTATAGCTAGCATGCTGTTTTTTGTTTTTTTGTTTTTTTTAACAAGACAACAGGTATTTCATGAGAGGTGATCTTGCTCAAGCAGGGTAATACCATTATAGTTGACAAAGCTCTCTTTGTGAGTATTTAACACAACTACACACCCAAGACTCGAATCCTAGGATGTCATTGGGAGTACAAATCAAATTTTTAATTTCAAATCTTTAGGATATTCTTTACATAAAGATAAGGATATTATTCTTATCATTTATATTTATGATGTTATCAATTTGATTTTAAGATTAGGATGCAAGATGTACAAAAGGAGGTTCTTGTGAAGAGAGAAGACATCACCCAAGAGAGAGGTGAGTCATTTAACGATGAGGATTTTCTCAATTTTGTCCAATAAACTTATAATCTTACTTGAGATAATGAATATTCATTGAAATGTTTCTACGGACATAGGTAAAAGCTATGGAACCACATTAAAATTGTATTCTTTTGCTATTTCTATTTTGTTGTGTTTTTTTTGTGTTCTATCCTTTGATCCCAATGTGTGTGAAGGAGTTTGTTTCCCAACGGTGGTATTAGAGCCAAGTTGTAATTTGGTGACCAAGTCAAATGAGTATTGAAGCAAAATGAAGTTGATGGTATATCCATGTAGGGATCCTTGAGTCGAAAGTTTTCTTGGAAATATAAAAGTCAAGTGGCATGTCCTATTGGTGGTAGCTAACAACAATGCAAGTACAAGAAGTGTCACCATTTAATACTCGTGGAGGAATATTGAGATTAGAGGTATCAAAGTTTGCATAACAGAAGCATGATGTATGAGCAAGGGAAAAAAATTGAAGATAGTTGTGACGAACATCCATGATGGCAAGAGTTGGAAAGTTTATTTGAGGGAGGAATTGTTAGAAGAACAATTTAAATTTTCAATTTCAAATCTTTAGAATATTGTTTAGATAAAGATAAGGATATTATTCTTATCATTTAGATTTGGGATGTTATTAGTTTGATTTTAAGATTAGGATGCAAGGTGTATAAAAGGGGTCCTTGTGAAGAAAGAAGACACCACCTAAGAGAGAGTGAGGGTCATTTAATGGGGAGAGTTTTATCAAATTTGTCTAAGAAACTTATAATTTTATTTGAGATAATAAATATTTATTGAGATATTATTGTCGACGTAGACAAGAGGTGCCAAACTACGTTAAAATTTGTGTTGCCTGCTATTTTTTCATTTTGTGATGTTGTTTAGGTGTTCTACCTTTTAATCCTCATTTTTTGTAAAATGATTTGTTTCCCAACAGAGATTTGGTTTATAATTTGGTTCTCTTTTATTTGGTCTTTATAGTTACAATAGTATTTTAACCCGAATATTTAATTTATATAACTTAAATTTATAATAAATAAATGCTTCTAAATATATAAATTATATTATAATTAAAATTTGTAATAAATAAATATTTTTGAAAATATAGATGATATTTTAAATTTATAATAAATAATTATTGTAATACAATGTTAATTTTTAATTATTGATATTTTTAAAAAATATTAAAATTCAATTTAGAACTAAAGATATTGAAAATGATATATTAGGAGCGATAAGAGGTTAAAAAATTCCTAAAAACACTTTTATTGAAAAATGATAACTAAAAACACTCTCGTTAAAAAATAGCAACTAAAAATACTTTCATTTAAGATAACTATTCTTATTTAATATACAGGGTGGATAGGAATGAGGATTATTTTTAAAGATGAAGTTTGAAAAACTAGAGTACCCATCATACTCCTGCTGATAAATTTTCTTTGCCAATCAAAAATAAAATTAAACGGGGGATTTCTGTTTCAACAATCTATTGTTAATCTATGTCCATGCAACGTAATCAATTAAGGCATATATGAAAGGGTCCACCAAGCGTGGTGGAGTCTCCGCAAACCTATAAACTAGGAATTGGTAAAGCACTTCCATGGTTCGCTAGTATTTGGTTTGTCTTTGGCCTTATGCAAAGAACTACGATTACTTTTTTGGTGCTGAGACTACAAGTGGGATCATTATGGATAGCACAAATTTTTTCTCTAAATATTTAAGACAATAGCAAAATTGAGAACTTGAACTCGAAAATACTGATTAAACTGGAACAATCTATTCTAATTGATCTACACACTCAGTAGTGAACTACAATTACTTTAACAAACGATGCCAATATCAGTGTCATAAATATTATATTATTCATCGGGTATACCATCCCCGCATATTAATAATTCTTCTTAATGGTTTGTATCTTATAATTATAATTATTACATTTAATTTTTAAATTTTAATTTATATTAATGAGAGTGGGTGTTAAATATTAAATGTATGATAATCTCATATTATTTTTAAGATACCTTTTTCTTTTACATATATATTCAAGGAGGACTCACTACTTATGTTCAATATTTCACAATTCTACTGTGGGAACACTCGTGTATCTAGGAAGATCTCCTAGCGTTTTATAGATTTATCTCACAAGAACATTTAAGAAAATATTCCTATGAAAAATAATAAAGTACTAACAGTTCGAAATGAAATAATCAATAGTTATAAAAAAATAATAATGAAATAATCAATAGAAAGTCTATCTCTTTAGTTATTTCTTAAATTATATATTACGTTTATAGATTCTTAAAAGTTTCTCTATCTGTATTTTAAATATATTTGTGATATTCTTATGTTCGTGTTGTATGTATATATTGCCAGCATTGAATAGTTTTGACTCCGAAGTGAGTGAGTGATTGATGCTTCATTATTGCAGTCTATTTCTTAATGTACGGAATGGATAAACATTCTATGGTATAATATTCAGATCAAGTGCTTGCTCACGCATGCATCCATTTCCATATTCCATGCAAAAGCATTTAAAATCAAACAAAATTTAAACCCCCAAAATCCACATCAAACACACTCAACTATTTCCCATTACAAATCGTAGGTCATCCATAATTGAAAGCCTGACAGAGCCACAACAAAATAATGTTCACTGGTTTATTCTATTGAAAAGGACGATAATGATTGAGTGCTATGTATTTGTTTTGCATGAGGAACACGACAGCGCACATTGCAAAAGGTAGAGTCACACGTATGCATGCAAATAGCCATCTCTTGTATAAACCCTATTTTGTTATGGTTTAAAAGTCGGTCAACACATTAATTTGAATCCATTACGGAACAATTTGATTTGGTTAGATGTATCCAATCTCTTTTTCGGACCTTAACCATTGTATCTGACTTCACTAGAGGGTTGATTTAGCTAAAACGAAACGCTTTTTTAGCTCTTGTTTGTTCATAATTTTTTTTCCTCTTTGTTTCTATTTCTTTTTGTGCTCTTCTCTATCTAGTAAGGATGAATTACAACCACGTACCATTTTGGCCCTAAGGGTGCATTTGGTCTACTATAAAGTAAGAAACAGGATAACACACAATTATTTGTTTCACGTCTAATTTTAAAAATAATTGTGAGACAAAACAACCAAAAAAAAAAAACATCGAAGGATAGAACAAAAAGATAAAAACTTGTGACTCATTAAATCAAGGAACAATTTTTCGTCCAATACATAATAAAATTGAAAAGTCAAAATTATTCTTCCCATACTTCTTCTCTCTGGCATGTCTTCCACTTCCTTCTCTCCTGTGTTACTAAGCAAGACATGTTCTCATGGTTATGTCAGTAGGCAAGTCATTTTATTTTTTTTTAATATTTGTAGGCATGGCACGTTCACCTGGTTTAAATTTAGGTGGGATGTTATATTTGTAGTTTGGTCTTAGACCTCCAGCGTGAAAAAAAAATAAAAATAAAGTAATACTTAAAATTATATACACATTTTTTATAAATTAATTATAAATATAAGTATATCATGATAATTATTTAACAATAAATAATAAAATAATTTAAAACTATCAAAATTTTGTTTTGTTTGTTTTCCATATTCAAACAAAACATTATACAGTATAAAAAGCATTTTAGTAAACTTTATATTGTTATGTCTAACACCAAAGCATATAGTATAAAAATTCTTGTGCCATGCATTCATTACCAAACAATATATACAACACGAAAAAATTGTATTGTGACTCAACTATTTGTCATATATTGTTTTACTTGTCTTGTGCTTCAATGTGTATCAAGCGGACCCTCAAAGTGGATGTGCAGAGAAAGTAGAATGATTTTAAGACAATCACCTAATAAATTATGTTTTTAAGTTGATCTAGTTTGAAGCCTAAATCAAGTAATTAATTCCATATAATATTTTGAAATTTATTTTTAAAATTCGATTTCCATCATATACATGCTTATGCGGGGAATAAATGACTTCATCATGAATTCATTTTAAATAAGTGACATTCTAACTTTTTCTACACTCACACGTGCATTTTGTGTGTTTCATTTGTTTTAAGCAAACTATGCATACCAAAGTTAACCTAATCATCCATATTTGTAGAATGAATTATTCAATGATTAATTAGAAAATATTTGCCCATTAATTATATACCTTTCAGTGCGTCTTTTTTCAGTTTTGAAGAAGGAATACTGAAATGAGGCCGTTAGATGCTTCATTGGATGCCATGCATATGCTCACATAAAAAGGAGAAACGTGACAAAGAATCTCTTTGGTCAATAATTTCTCCTCCTTTTTAGTCTATGCATCTGTTTCTCTATCATACAGTACCTAAGGACCATTCAACAATATGCAATTGGATACAGTTAATTATAAAATAATGTTACTAATTCGTATTAATCACTACGAAATATGGTTATTATACAAAATTGGATTTGTTTTGAATAATAAGATCTAAGTAACTTCTTTTTTCTATGCAACATTTATCTAATATACAAATAAAAAAATGACGTTGTGGATATCTTTTCTCTTATCTTATCTTTTAGTTTCTTTTTACATGTTTCATTTTGGGGTTGCTCTAGGAAAGTAATAAGAAGTTGTATAGCGGACCTCAAGCATTGATCAATTAAGGAAAGCAACTATAAGGAGGCCGTGGCATATGTTATATTTCCCATCAGATGTGGGGTCCATTCCAGTGGGGTCATCTTCTCAATTATTTTCTTTCGTGAAAGATATGTGTATTCAATTAACTAATGATAATAAGGGCCAGGGAATCATAATTTTCGGTTCATGTTTATGATTGAGAACATGTGGGGGAACGTGAGTACTCTCAGAACAGCTTGGAATCTCAGTGCCTTTCCTTCTTTTGCCACGATCTGTTCATGAAGATCACTACTGATCTTCCACACACACAAGCATAGAGAGAGAGAGAGAGAGAGAGAGGAAGGGAGGAGTAATATTTATAACAAGGACGTTATAAAAGTGAAAGCTGCAATACATATGTAGAGAAAACGAAAGAGAAAGAGGCACCATATATCTAGATACCCAAACTTGTGTATGTGGGTATCACCTATCAACAACTTGAGCGAAATATTGCCCACGCAGACACACAAGCATAGATAGAGAGAGAGAGAGAGAGAGAGAGCAATGATGGATTTATGGCTTGGAATTCTGAGTCCTAGAATTCCGTTTTTAAAATATGAAAATATTTCTCTTGATCTTCCTATTAGTATTTTTAGGGTTAAGCATATTTTTAGTGTCCGTAAAAAAATCAAATTTTTATTTTGGTACGTACACATAATTATCTTTTTTTGGTTTTTATCTTTAAAAAATTTAAACTTTTTATTCTTTATTGTTACTATTATGTGACAATCATTAACTCAAGGTGACATCTATATGTGGCATTAGCATATGATATCTCTAATTTTTTTTAAAATTTTTTAAAATGAATATTATTTAATTACTCTAAAATGAATGTTAAAAAAAAAAAACACAGTAATTTTATAATTTAGAGGGATGGAAACTAAAGAAATTTGTTTATGGGAATCAAAATCAAAATTTATGCATTTTACATGAACAAAAATAATGATTTCAAATTTTGGAGAGATGAAAAATAAAAAAATTATAGAGACCAAAATCAAACTCATTTATTTTATAGAGAATAAAAACATATTTAAGTCTAATTTTTATTTTGATAAGCTTCCTATTAATTTTTTCAATTGTTAAATAAAATTATTATATACATTTTTATATCACTGATGTATTAAATATATTTAATTTTTATTCAACATTTTTTCATCAAATAATAAAAATTATAAAAATTCATTACTAAAATATAGCAAATGTATTTTGGCCATTTCTAATATAGTCTTTGATTTGGTACTAGATTTTATATCTTTATTTCAGTTACTCCATAGAATTTCAGTACACTAAAATATTGAAATTTGAAAGAGAATGATACCCAAATTTCAAGTCGAAAATTTCGGGATCAACTTGTCCAAGTTCTAATCCCATTATGTTGATTGCCCTGTAAGTCTACACTCAACAGTGAAGAACTGCACTATCACTGTTATAACAAACAAATATACTTAATATATAAGCCACTGGCTCAGGGACCGACCAACCGTGGGTGATTGAGAGTGAGATTTTTTATGTCTTTCCTGGTTTTGAATGTGCTTTATTCCTTCTTGGTAAGACTTCCTTGGTCCTATCAAAAGCGAATCCAAACACCCTAACAAAGATTCCTTTCTTTCAGCGTGGCCAATCCCATTTTCAAATTTCATATGCACAAAAAGTGCATTGTAGTATTTCTTTTACATGTACAGTACATATTATGCTAAGAATATCTTTAGTCGTTAATTACAATATGGATGTTTCAAAGAAGTTTCTAAGGGATTGATCTGCGCCCTGCAGCCACCATTTATATTTCATTCCCATTGTTTTCAAGGATTAACTAATATTCCAACATTATATTAAAATAAATCCCACTTAATATATTATAGTTGCCACTACATCTTTGTTATAGCTAGTTATTACGAAATAAATGAAAAAGCAAACTATAAGCTGGTTTGATGCTTCAGTATACATCCAATAAAGTTTAAAATCCAGAAACCAACCCACCAGGCCACCACCATATATTCTGTGAGATTTTTCTATATATAGAAAAGCAGCATACAAAGAATCAGCTTAACAAAAAGATCAAATTTATAATAAAGGCTTTGTTAAATATTATAAAGTAGTTGTTGGATGTATATAATATTTAATTTTTATGTTGTGTTTGTTTGCACTCAGGCCTATATATCTTTGGTAGTTTAGTTATCTCGTAATTGAGTACTTTTTGACCGGCTGTCGATTGTCATTTATATATATATATAGGTTGAAATACTTCTCATATGTTTATCACAGAACTATTAGTAGTAAAAAGTATTCCTAATTTTTCTTCTTGAAATATTTTATTATTCAAACTTGACTTTAAGCTTAATTAAAGCTTTAAGTTTTACACTTGACATTAAGAACTTGTAAATAATTCATATGTGCATTTATGTGTGTATATGTGTAAGGATTTGTTAGTACTCCCACTTGTCAATCTTAAAGTTGGCTTTAAATACATGAGCTAAGTTTAAGCATATTTTTTTATAAGACAAACTTAAATTTCAAGTACTCAGTGTAGATTACATACTAGTCTTTGCTACATTGTGCTTTATTTTATAAATTGAAAAAATTAGCTTTATTTATTATTAAAAAATAGTCCTTATAAATTTTCATTTTACAAGTCTACCTTTAATAAATTTTTATGAGTATATTGAAATCATAGTTGACTTAGATACAAAATGTCAAAAAAAATATAATTTATTAATAGTTTGGTATTGGATTAGATTTGTTAGTATAATAATGGAAATTAATTAAGAAATTAAATAGATATTGCAGATCTATATTAATTAAGATATGCTATATTAGAATATAAATTTATTAGCATAGAAAATTGATATATATTATCAGTACATTAAACATTAGCATAATGCATCATATATTAAGTGTAAAATTATAATATCTGTATTAGTTTCTATTAGATAAAAACTATATTAGTTAACAAAAATGATCCTAGTATTTAACCTTTTTTGTTCATTCATAATTGACATTTTTGTAGTTTACTCATGAATAAACAAACAAATTAAAGATAACAGCATTTAGTAATTTCTTTCGTATTATATTTTAAACTTTCAAATAATAAACTTTTAATCCCTTTGATCCTTGACGTAAACTAAGTGCTTTTGCGATTTTCTTCTTTCCCCTTAACCTTTATTTTGTCATCACAACGTTGATTTGTTTGACATGTCGTCTAATATGATTATAATATTCACAAATATATATATATATATATATATATATATATATATATAAAAGTTTTAATAAAGTTTTCTTCTATCTTATTGTCTTATAATGATTTATTGACATTTTCAAAACTAGACTGACGTAACTATTATTTAAAATAATGTTTAATGAATTATCATAAAAACTTCCCTAAATTCGGAAACAGAGAAAAAGGAAAAGCAGTGATATCCGCAGGAGAATGAAGCGCAGGTGTACTTAGATCCTTGGTATTGGATCAAGAACAGCTGAGAAACATTAAAACAAAACAAAAGAAGAGAGGAGCAGGCTCGCATGCAATGTGCATCCTCGTTTAGAATGTTGAAAGCCACAAATATCCATGCAATTGCTGCGTGGAAGGGCGTGCACGCAGATCCAGTAACTGCCGCTGAGGTCCCCTTTCTCTCTTCTCTCCATACGGTCCAACTTACAGACTGACAAACAGTCCCTTGTCTTCTTTAAAGAAAAGCAATTAGCTATTGTGCAGTAATTAATTTGTTTTTAGGATCTTGTTAATAATTGTTTTAAAACGTTAGTTTAAAGAATTATTAAATAAATTTCTTTTGTTAAAATTATACTGAGATTATATTAAACATCATAATTGGATGTGTTTATAACACTTTCTATAAAACTTTTTAAATTTTTTATTCATATTTTTTTGAAGATCATAGGTATTTTTTATAAAAGACAATCTTACTCGAGTCTACTAAGATCATAATAATCGGCATAACTTTTTCTTCAAGTATTTAATACAATTACATATTTAGAATTCGAACTTGAGACCCCTAATTGAGATGAAACAATTTCGTGCCAATTAATTTACGCACTTAGTGAGATAATTCATTCATTTTTAATACTTTGAGGATGTTATTTTCTCTTTTCTCAATGTTGTATCATTTAATATTCAATTATGATGGTGGACATGGGTCTAGATCAACTTGATGACTCCATTAACCCCAAACCAAATTCGAAGGAGAAAATTTGGGTTGGTTCAAATCATCAATTCAGTTCAGATTTTTAAATTGCAAATTCGATGATATCGATTTAGATATCAGATTTGGACACATGAAACCCAAACTAACTTGAACCTATATTATTGTAGAAAAAAAATTATTTTTTATGTTATGTAATTTTATAATTTTGACTTTTTAGACTATTCATTAGTTCTTCTTCATTTTATCATGATTTCCTATTTTCTCCCTTTTTTCTATTTTTTTAATTTTTATTATTTTATTAATAGATTTGATGACCTGACCCGAATCAACTCGAATATGATCAGGTTGGTTTGATTTGGGTTGACAAAAAGAATTTGAAAAATCTAAACCAATTCAAATAGATTAACATTGATTTGTTTGGATCTGAGTATCCCTTAAACTCGATTCATCCTGACCGTGTCCACATGTATTAAATTATGGTTAGTTTATACAATTTTAAAACGTTGACTACCTTCTCTATTTCTTTTTATTTGTTTTTAACTTAAAGTTATGATAAAAAAATTAAGAAATATAATTAATGTTTTGGTTTTCATACAAATTATTAACTAGCTTTCTAATATATCTATCTCTCATATTAATTAAAATTTCTTCCATTGTTTAAAAAACACACATTAAGTAATTATTAAGGGAAAAATTAGAATCCTAAAAAAAGGGTAAAATTAGCAAAAATAAATAAATATGTAATATATACCGTAAAACAACAATCAAAATAAAACAAGAAAGTTACAAAAATGTCAATTAAAAAAAATAGAGGGAGTGTTATGTCTATTGATTGAAAAATCTCTATACATTTTTTGTGCCTTTATTTTTATAATTTAATTGAAATATATGCTAAATGTCATCTAATTATGAGTTCTTATATAATTAAAAATTATTAATTTTTTAATAAATACTTCAAAAGTTGTATTTAACACGATTTCTAATTACTTGATAATAAAAATATTTACACTAATAATATATTAAAATTGACTCTTATTTTTATTGATTTTATTTAAATAAACTCTTAAACTTCATTTTAAGTAACTAAAAATAGAAAGCTTTTACTAAAAAGTATTTAATTAATAAAAAAAATATTTTAATAAATTAGTAAATATTTTTTAATAAAATATTTATCATTTAATTGCTTATAAAATCAAATTTATAAGCTCATATTATAAAAACGGATGTTAATTTGTTAGGTGATTTCATATTTTGTGAGAAGTGTAAAGAAATTGTAACAAAAGTGACATGAGACAATATTTTGTTTTAATATTTTTTGCATTAATTACATTTTTATTTTAAAATATTCATTATTTCAATTAAAATTTAACCTTTATTTATTACTTTAAAATCTGAATTTAAAAATGTTTCATAACATTTTTACTAACTAAAATAATAAAATATTAATAAACTAAAAGGAAATTTTAATTAAATATTAATCTGTTTATAAAATTAAATATTTAACATTTTTTACTTTTTATGGAAATAATAAAACTAATAACATTTTAAAATATAATAATATCATTAAAAGTATAAATAAATGGAAAGCACAAAAAATTTAAAATGACATACATTATGGTATTAATCAAGATTGTTAATGACACATTTTCAGATTTTTAGCAAATTAATGATATTAAAATTTATTGAGATTTATAAAATTATGTCAATTTACTGTCTTTTTAAATCAACTCAAAGAAATTTATCTAATAATAAAAGAATATAAAAATTATGTCAATAATATTCTCGTAAAAAAACAATGGGAGTTGGGTCTAAGTTGGGTTTAGTAGAAGGAACAAATCTTTCACAACATGTCGAACCAAGGTTTGAATCTTCGCTAAAAGAGGCAGTCATATTTAGTGTCAGACTGTATTTCAAACATAATTGCTTTCAAAAAATACAGGGAGAAAAAAAAAAAAGAATTCTCGTAAAATAATGATTTTAATAATTTTCCTTTTCTTAATCCTCATGTACCACGCGTTTAGCGCGTAACAATCTGCGAATTGGTCAGATTCTCCAGACATTCTATTACTATGTAGCAGCATGTGTCGCTGAGTTTGTGACTTTGTGGTAATAACAACGCATCAAATTAGAGATTGCTAAAATCTTAGCGCTTTTTGACTCTGCTAGTTCGTGGGACAGAGACAGACATCCTTTTACAACGTTATGTTTATGTTACTAACTGCTCTATATTTTGGGTGACTACATATGGGGAATGATGCATGTAGAATTCATGTTTTTTCAAATACCATTGGACGATTGTATTTTCAATCAACAGATTGCAGTTAATTATAATATTGTACATAATAAATAAAGTTTTAGATCCTCAATTTACTTTAAATCAATAAATAAAAATTTAATAAACATGTCATATAGGAACCAAATCTAAGATAAGAGAATCTAACCACATATGTATAGAGATAGTCCATATGTCACCAGAAAACAAGAAAAGATAGTCCATATGAATTAAATTCAATTGAAGACATATAAAAATGTCATAAATATGATAATATTTATGTGGCAAAAATTAAATTATTAATATAAATATTAGGTGTTGAAATTAATAATATGATGTATCATATTAATAGATAAGCCTATTAGTATAGAAATTTAATATATAGTATTCTTACACCATACTATTGTTCTAGTTAATGCTTTATATTGTCAATGTCGAACTATAATATTGACATTAATAGTTAAATTTTTTATTGGGATCAAAAGCCTATGAATAAAAGCAAATTTACTGTGTAACATATTTTTCATTCATTAACATTTCTTATGGTGATTTAGGTCTGTTAATTAACATTTCTTATGGTGTGGTATAGTTGACAGATAACTATATTCTTTAAGCATGTAACTAGGGATTAAAACTCATATATGTGTATATGGAAGAGTATTTGTTGGGAAAAGTCCGTCCCTTAAGTAGATCTCTATACCTCAAGAAATTAGTCTCTGTTACCTCTTGGCTGAGGATACCTTGGGCAACCAAAAAAGACCTATTGATGTAAATTATACACATATTTAAAGAAAAAGTTATTAGTACTGAAAAATGATTCTAAAAGATGTAATTGAAGAAAAGGAAAAAATTGAATTTAATTTTAGTATATTGTCAATATAAAAATTTTTACACTATCAACTAATTAGAAACCACGTGAGATATGACTATTAAAATAATTATTACAAAAGTAAATAATTTTATGATACATGATAATATATGATTGAATGAGACTATAAAAAACTTTACACTTACAATAATTTTTTAAAAAAATGTGCATGTACTAAAACTTTCTTTACGGACAATTCAAAGTAAAATGTATTAATTAATTACATATTTGTGTTTGTATATAACTATGCTTAATTGTATTATAAACGGCTATTTGTTTGGTCAAATTAGTGGGAATATATTTGGGTGGAACATATGAACGGTGAAATTTAACAGTACTGTTAGGTTTAAACGAAGTTCAACATTTTTCACACACCTAAAATACCATCAATGGTCATCATAAACATGGCGATGATGCCGATCTCGAAGATTACTATGATCTTAAGGTTTCTATGTGTATGGTTTGGGGTGGCCATTTTGTCGTCTTTTGATGCTCTTTCTCCGCGTCTCTGCCACCAAAACCGCAAAATAATTAGGCAAAGTACATTCTTACATATTATCACAAAATCATTTTCTCTCTCTCGCCTGACCCAACGTTTGTCGTTGGTGAAATCAATTACCATTTAGAAAAGGACAGACTTGCTCACATGCAAAAATATGATCATTTTTTAATGATATAACAACTAACAGATTCTCTATGGAGAGTTGGAAGTCACTAAACTCAAGGAGGATTTGTTTAAGTTATTGTAGTCAAAATTTTATATATTAATTTGGAAGCTGAGATTTGAATCTCTATTGGGAATATATATTTAATCATTCATGAATTATATAACCGCTGCAATTTCTTGAAGTACTAAATTAGTTCAGTGAAGCTATCTCTAGCTAGGTTTGGCTGCGCAAGATGAAACATCAAAATCATTTTTCTGAAGAAAAAAAAAAAAAACTAAAACGTAGTCTTTGTTCATTGAAGCTGTCTAGGTTTGGCTGCGCAAGATGAGACATCACAATCATATTTTCTGAAAAAATAAAGGAAATTAAAACAACGCCTGGGTTCTGGCGAATAGGAACTGCCCTAGAATATTTATCCTGTTCATGAGTGGAATAGAAAATTCCAAATTCGAATCATATTTCCAACAATATGACAAGCGCCACCTTTTGAGGTTTTAGGAGGTCGTTAGAGTTTGTCCCAAACTGGGGTCTCTGAATAGTTCTGTGACTGGTTTGTCAAATAATTTCATGAGTATAATTAACTCTGAAGTAATCATTAAAACCAAGCAACGCCTAATTGAAATTGTTTCTATGGTTGTTGAGCAAAGCGAATATATAGGTATACTATTCAAATCCTAGATTTACTATTTAAATCCTTCGTTCACACTCCAAATGTGGTAAAGAAAAGATACATGCAATTTGTCATATGCATGCCATGTACATTAGTCAACAAATTAAGTGTCTTAGTTTGTGTTGGTTTAAGAAGTTTTTGCAAGTGCCACATTGAATAGAATAAGAAGTTTAATGGAATACTTAAGTTACGATGTTCTCCCACTAAATAAACTAACTTTTGGATTGGATTCGCTTAAGTCTCAACAAATAAATACTGATAAGTGATTGACTGTTAAAGGGGGTACTAATATTACAACTCTCTTATTGAATAGAATAAAAAACTGATTGTAGTACTTAAACATTAAACTCTCTCATGTCTTTGAAGAAGCTTTCTTTATGTTCATTGATCTAAGGTTTTAGCTGTGCGAGAAAGTAAACATTGTCCATAGTCCGTGAAACAAAATAAACCTTTCAAAGTTGCTATAATCTTGGATGTTGAGAAAGGTGGTTTTACATTTTGAATAAAATAACCACGCTAAGTTGCAAGATAAATCTTTTTAAAGATTTATATTAAAAGGCACAATGGTATTAACATCAAGGAAAAGTTCCTGTAGTCGTTACAAGAACTTTCTAAAAGGAAAAAAAAAAAACGGAAAATCTAATTTTTAAAGGAAGAAAATCACACTTTTCCACTACAAAACATATATGAGGAATATATAAGAAAGACAACCTATGTTTATTAATTTTTCTTTGACCACCATTCTTGCTTTACTATCCATTCACAAGGAAATTCCAGAATCTCTAAAGGACAGTACAAATGGGTTCAATTTAACTATGTATCTAAATGATTCATGATTTTGATTAATTAAAATGATCGGCCAAATTTTGGTTCAAATGAAACGCACTGAGATCAATCATCAATCATTCAGAGTCTATGATTTGGGTAATTTTCTATCATCACTGCAGCACATTTTCCTCCAAATCGTTAATTGAGTGAAGATGAACCTTAGTTAATTCAGCACTCTTCACTCTTCTCCATTAGAAAAAAGATAATATTTTCCATAGATATGTGGCAATCAAGAGGTAACCAACGATCAGACATATATCATTGATCAGCTACTGCAATATTCATTCTTTTGAACTCATAATTTCACCATAGTAAACCTTCCCATACAAAGCAACCTAAACCTAATAAAGGGAGAGGGAAAGAAGAAGAAATAACAACATATAAAGATTAAAAGTGGGGAAATATAGAAAAACTAACATCCCTAGGGTTTTTCATTTGACCTTAAAAGAAAGCAAAGTACTTAACCATCCTCGAAGCTTTTCACGTGGGGCTAACCATAACCGAATCGGTAGAAACTTTGTGAAAGGAAACAGAAGAACCAAAAGCCAGAAACTTCACAAGAGAGCAGAAGATCCTATAGTGGGTGACTAGTAGTGGAAGAAGAGCTAAAAGCAGAAAGATCAGTCCAAGCAGAAGTGGCACCACCACCACCACCACTCCAATATTGCTCACTTGTATTGGGATTATTATTGACTCCCAAGAACTGTCTAGGCAAACCAAGCTCCTGATTATTGTCTTCCATTTTCACAGAAGCAAGCTGAGACATCACACTAGAAGTTGAAACCTTAATGGGAGTGCCACCATAGCCATCACCACCACTACCACCTTCAAATGGGTACAACCCATGTGATGAAGAAGCTTCCAAACCAGACAAGAAGGGAAATTGGTGAGTTTGTGGCACCCTCCATTGGTCCAAACCAGACAGCACAGAACCACCACCACTCAAAGCGTTTCCTATGTGGAAATTCAAGTCTCCTATTCCTCCCATTGGACCCGAAATTGCGCCATAGTTCAAGCCATAGTTTAAGCCTATTTCTCCACCACCACCACCAAGGTGGTGATCACCGAGTTGATGCAATGGAGCCATGAATCTAAGAGACGGCGGCACCGGAGTGCCGCCAAGACCGGCCACCATGTCGGCAGAAGAAGAGCCACTGGTTGTGGAAGCGGAACCGGCACTCGCCGTTTGGCGATCGGAGTTTGCCGGCGACCTGGTGTTGCTGCTGGAGCTTCCTCTACTCCTCTTGTTCCTCCGGCAGCCGCCCCCGACGGGGACGTTCCTCAAGGCGCCGCCGCGAGTCCAGTACCTTCTACAGGCCTTGCAGAAGTGGCGGGGCTGAGAGAGGCTGTAGTTGTTGAAGTAGCAAAACTTTGTGTTGCTGGATTCACATCTTGGACACTTTTGTGGAGCTTCCTGCATGGGTATGTTGGCCATCCTGGCCCTGTCCGCCATCGAACCAGGCCTGATGGACCCGGCGGTAGCGCTACCGCCGAGTCCATGTGGTTGTGATGGCGGTGCTGGTGGTGGTTGTATCGGTGGTGGAATAATAAGGTGGGAGCTGGCAGCAGCGTTGTTGCCCGGCTGCTGGTGATTTGGTTGCTGCAGTAACATAAAGTTGGAGGAGCCAAGAAATCAAATATGTGGTATATTCAGGAGAAGGGTATAAACAAAAGTGTAGGAAGAATATCTATCTTTTGAATTTTGCCTTTTGGACAAAGAAATTAAATGAGAAAGAACCAAATTGAAGAACCCTTCAATTTTTTACCTGTTGCTGCCAGTTGGCTGGATCAATATATGCTGGGATGGAAGTATAAACCATGGTTCCGCTTGGAGCTTTCTCTTTTGTAAAGGTTGATGGTTTAATTTTTTGGGAGCTAATAGTGGGAGAGAATCACATCAAACAGTTAGGCAGTGAGTGTGTGTGGTTGAGCTGAGCATAGAGGAGAGAAAGAAAAAGAGAGAAAGCAAAAAAGAAAGAAAGAAGAGAGGGAAGAGTTTGGGAGAGGAGGTAATGAGAAGCAAAAATAAAGGAGGTGCTTTTGAGTATTTATATATAATTTTAGTTTCTTGTTCATTTCCCTCGATGGCACTCTTTTTGTTTTATTGCTTTTCAGGATTTTGAGAAGGCGATGTTTCTTAACCCATAAGCTTCTTTTTGATGCTCTGTAAGTACTGTGCTTAGGAAAAAGAGATATTGTTAGTGCCTCTCTCCCCTCTTTCTGCATGAAAAAAGCTAAGTATTGAGCCTGATATGTCATGTTATAATAGAGAGAGAAAGGGAGTGTGTGCTGACCAGCCTAGCCATATACATGCTAGCAATTTGGTGGAGAATGGCCAAAGCTAACTTTAATTATGATTCTATTATAAAATATAACATTAGTTTATGGGTGAATGAATGATAGATTATGGTAAAGAATGATGTGGTTCATATGTTAATATTTTTATATTGGGTTGAAAAAAAATAAAAATAAATAAAAGGTGTCCATTTGTGCTTTAGTGTGTCCCGACCGAGTGAACCTTTTCTTGGTCAGGTCTGTTCCCTTCCCCACTCCTCTTTCTTTTTGCATGGAAACATTTATCCTTGCATCTCACGCGCCACAACATAGCACGAGTCAAACTCATATGTGGAATGTGGCAGATGTCGGGTTACATAGTTAGAGGGAAGGGAAGGGACCCCCAAAGTAACTATTTACAATGTGTTTTCTAATGGATACTAAATGATTGCTCGAATGTTGTCCAAAGAAAAGAAAACACGTATAGTTTGTTAAAAGATTTGGGAAATGAATTGTGTAATATGTATATGGATATGGATTATACCGAAAATGTGTCAGATCATGCTGCAAAAATAAGTGACTTTTGCTTAGGTATTAAGGTCTCTAAAGAGCGTTTGAGCCCCCTTCCTGGGATTTTTTCAGGACACCAAAATCTGGATATTGTCACATCATGTGCGGCAGCTATAGGAAATTAAGAAATAGGAATTCAGATTTTTAAACATGAAAAATATCTCGTTCCCTCAATTGTTATTGTTAGAGTTGGTGACTTGAATTATTGACCCGGTTCGAAAAGCTCGTGCTGCTATCAATTCGGCAAAAACAAATATTTTGAGAATAGTTTTGGGAGTCTATGGTGCTGGCGGTGGTCTATTGCCTTTATGTTTTTGAGTTAGAGGCATTAATATAATAAGAGGGTGTCTAATTTACCCAAGTTAAAATAGGATTAAACAATTTCATCAAAAATAATTAGTGTAATTTACTATGTATTTAAAAATGATTGATACAACATATAGAATTGCATCAATCATCTTTGATGGACGTTGTTTAACCTCATTTTTACTTAAAATAAGTTAAACAACCTCAATTTAGTCATGACTAAATTATAACATAACTAAATTGTATAAATGATAAAAAAACAAAATAAGCATAATTTATAGTAGTTTCAGTCTCATCATTTCCTTGTCGTTCGTCCAGAAAAAAAAAAATCATCTCTAAATATAAATCATCAAGAGAAAGAGTAGCAACCTTGAGAATATCAGTCCCTTCGAATGATTCTCATTTCATCTCCACCAATATCTCACATTTTGCTCTCACCCTCATTATAACTTGCTCTTTCTTGAGAGGAGACAAAGATTTATATGTATAAAAACTAAATCTTCCACTTCCTAAGGTTGAGCCTATTTCATTTTATAGAATAGATAAATGAATATATGCTCCAATTTCACTCACAAAAAGAAGACGAAAATGGTTGTGAAAGGAGCTTCAACGCAATGGATTGAAGTTTGGAAATTGTAGCGTCATATATGACCAACCATTCTTTGAGTTTTAAGTTTGATCTATCTTGTAAGCAATCAGATTGACTAGTGTTTTTATTTATTAAACCCAGGGTATGAGCTCGATATGTACCCAAATAGTACCCATATGTACCTAAATTAAATACTGATTTTTTTTTTTGTTTGAAAAATGTTTTTGGTACGTACTTGATGCATACCTACGAATACCCAACGCATACCGGATATGACTTTAGGAATTCCCATACTTCAGATTTCTATCGGTGGTTTTTTTCCGTTAAGAATTTTAATTTCCACGTTAAATTTGTATATTCATTCTTCTACTTTCTTAATCTCTATTGCATGTTATTTCTTTCAGCTATGAAATGAGATCTCGATTCACAGATATATGAACTTTTCCTATTTTTATTTATAGAGAGAAGCTAATCTTATTCATTTAAATAGTGGTCAAGAACTTATTTTACCTTTCACGCTCTTACCTGGAAAAAGAAAATGCAAATAGATACCTACCTAAATATCTTTTGTTTTCGTGAATGAAATTTCAACTAGAGAATAATTAATCAAGAAATTAGGGTTTGACGGATTTTAAAAATACAGTAGGTGAAAGCTCACTTTCCAACAAAAGTGATTTCTGCTAAAATAAAATGTTATATAACATTATGTGTTATATAACATTTTTTTGTTATATAAAATGTTATCCAACAAATGTGATTTCTGATAAATTTGAGGTTTAACTAGTAATATTGCTTTTAATGTGTCAATGAAGAAAATTCATGTTACACTAGCCCTTTCAACGCCAGAACCTCTAGGCCTCTTACCGTTTACATCATACTGGGGTAGTAATCTAACACCCAACTCCCATGTCTTTATCAATTGTTTAGGAACCGAGATCTTAAGTTAAACCGTCTTATTCTATATACTCCCTCTTATTCTTTATATAAGAATTAAATGAATACATTTTTTTTTCGAAATATAAGAAATGGAGATTCACTTTAGATATATTAATTATTAATTTTTTTTATATCTTTAATTTATTATGAAATAAATTAATGACACACACTCATTTCTCGTGAAAATGATGCATTTATTAGCTTATTATTAATATAAGTTACACTCAATAATTAAAAAAAAATTATCTCTTGAATTACGCTTAATGTTATTAAATATAACTACTACTTAAGTTATTTGATTCTATAGATATTTTTAGAATAGATTTTAAATTTGTAATATTATTAATTAAAATTAAATAATTTAATTATTTTTATTGGTCTTGATGAATTAATTATTTATTTCTTATATAAAGAATGGAAGGAATTATTATAATCACTCAAACGAAAGTAGATTAGATTTGGAGTCAAAAAGCCTATAGGCTTCAGATTTGGAGTCTCTGTATACACTTGCTTAAGCCCAGCTCTAAGATTGACCCCTCATTATAAGCCTTAAGTCATGACCCAAATTTAGGCTTTCGGTCAAGAGTCAGTAGTCCAAACTTACACAGGAGTATCGAATGACAAGTGATTGGGCCCAAAATAAAAAAGACAAGAGGGGTTTACAAAAAAGAAAAGTACAGAGGTGTTTTTTCTCGTGGAATTCAAATATATTATTATTATTACTATTATTATTATTTGTGAAGCACTTATAGGAGATGTTTGGCCCTGTTTTGAATAATATTCTCTACAAATATATATAGGAGAAAAAATAAAAAGATAAAATAAATTAAATTTCTTATAAGTTAATTTAATTTATGTATTTTAACTTTTATAAAATCTCTTTTATTTAACTTTTTCAAAAGTTGAGTGTTTTTGTGTGTGTGTGTTCAAGTGTATGAGATTAAGACAGGCAATGTTCAAGAAATATAGAAAATCCCTTTACTCATGGTGTCAAATATGTAAAAGAATTCAGATTCAACAATAATTTAAATAACAATTCTATTATATCGACATTAAAAATTTAATTTATATGTAATAATTTTTTCTATCTCTTCATATACAGGCATCTCACTAAAGGTGGTTATGGATGAAAAAAAGTGGTTGAAAAAGAAGATCCTACTAAAGGTAGCTAGCTAGGTTTTTTAGCGAAGCTTAGTTATCGACAAAGTCGGTGGATACTTCGTACCTATAACATAGTTACCCAAAATATACAAGCATCTAAAAAATACACGTTAAAATCAAAATAACTTTTGTTATCTTATTGGTATATTCACGAGGCATTTTTCGTTAAATATTTATAGAAAAAACAAAATGAAAATTGTTTATGAAAAAAAAATGTACACTCTCGACTCTAAATAAAAAAATTATATTTATATTCTCAGTTTTTCTTCCATCTTATTTTTCACTCAATATTTTTTCCTATCTCTTTTTTCATTTTTTATCATATCATTTGTTACATCTATTAATTTTTCCTGTTTTCCCTCTCTCTCTCTCTCTCTCTCTCTCTCTCTCTCTCTCTCATCTATACACTTAAAGATTGAAGTGTACATTAAATATTTTTCTTAAACACGAGGGTTTCTCCCCGTACCCCTAAGCCCTACCCCATCTTTGAGATAGTATAGCTATCATCTTTTATATATATACACACACAGACTATGGGATCGATCTTAAGTTCAGATCTAGTAACAATGCTTGATACAATCATAAGACTCATGCACCGTTCAAAAGAAAAAAAAGATGAATATTATTCACCTTGACTGAAAATATGATCGTCAAATCCAGCAAGTCTATAGCATCAGGATTCATTCCTAAAATAATTTCATTACAGAACAACTAGAAAGAGTATGTGACCCCATTCGATTCAATGAGCCTTGATTGTTTAGATTTTTTTTAGCTAGAAAAGAGACCCCGTGCTATAAATAATGAGCTAACAAAATTGAAGGAAAAACTAAACTAAAGTTGAGTAATGCATGAAAAAAATACGGCTTAAAATATTTTTTTATCCTTGCAATTTAGTCTTTTTTTCCTTTTAGTCCTTGCAATTTTTATTTTTTATTTTTTACTTTAGTCTTTAGAAATTTCAACCCATTTGTTTTTGGTTCTATCATCAATCTCTGTTATAAAAAAATGACATGGCTAATGGACTTGATGACATCATCATGTCACGTCATCACCTTGATGAGGTCATGATGACAACATCAAGCCATGTCAGCAAGGGTGACACATCATCAATAATTTATTGGTACTAGAAACAAAACAAAAATAAATTGTAAAGACTAAAACAAAAATTGACATATTTGTAGGAATGAAAAAAAATATTTATGTCTTAAACTAAATATTAAAATAAAATAAAGCCTTCAATATTATTTTTCTCCCCTCTCTGTCTCTGCACCCTTTTTGCCTTTAAACTCTTTTTCTTCTCACCTTTTCCTCTCCTCTCTTCCTCCAAGTTCTAGCCTTTCCTCCCAAACTTGTTGGTAAAGAAACACTCCACTCTCATCTTCCTTCCACCACACATAACTCCATTCGAAAAAAGAATAAATCCTCAACAAAATTCCACTACGGCTCCTTGCTACCGTCGCCATGACTCGCTTCTCCTCCAGCTACACCAACACAAGTAGTGAGTCATATACCATCCTCTTCACTATTTCCCAAGTTTGATGGGTGGTGACTTCTAGTATATGTGGTGCATTTAATGTGGCACCATAGGTCAGGTTTATGATGGAAAATGTAAAAACTTGATGTCATAGTTTTCATAAAGGTTGTGGTAGCGACGACAGCAATAATGATGGTGGTAGTGGTAGTGGCAATGGTGTTGATGGTGATTGTGACAATGGTATTGGTGGTGGTAGTGGTGACGACAGTGGTGGTGAAGGTGGCGACGATTGTGGTGGTGGCTACACTGACGACAACAGTGGTAGTGGTGGTGGTGACAACGACAATGGTAATGGCAGTGGTGACATTAGTAGTGGTGGTGGTGTAAGTGGTGGCGGTGGTGACAATAGTGCTGGTGAAGGCAGTGGTGGTGGCAGTAACAATGGTAGTGGTAGTGGCAATAATGGTGGTGATGGGTCATTTTTCATGGTAGGAATTTACAGAAGTTTAATGGTATTGAGAGTGTCAAAGTACTAAGTGTGCAAAAACAAAGAGGAAGAATGTTTTAATATTTGATCCTTTATTTTATTTTTATATTTAATTTAAGGTTTAAATATCTTTTTGTCCCTACAAATATGTCACCAAATATGTCACATTTTGGTTTTAGTCCTTGTAATTTTATTTTATTTTATTTCCAGTCCTTATAAATTATTGATGACATGGCACCCTTGCTAACGTGGCTTGAAAAATCATCATGACATCATCAAGGTGATGACATTGCATGATGACATCATCATTCCATTAGCCACGTCATCTTTTTTGTAACGAAGACTAAAAGTAAGAACCAAAAACAAATGAGTTGAAATTTTTAGGGACTAAAGCAATTTTTTTTTTTGCAAGGACTAAAATAAAAAAAGCACTAAATTGCAGAGACGAAAAATATATTTAAACCAAATACCACTCTTGAATTCATATCTATATTGGAAATAACTTTATTATTTATTCTTACACTCTATATAAGCATATAAATATTCATATTTGAATTCATTACTCATATTTTAGTTAAATAAAAGTGTTATTTCATATCCTCATTATAAATATAATTAATAGAGGAGGGATCAAGTTACTCGAAGAGTAACTTTAATAGAGATACTCTTCATCCTTACTCTTCATTTTTTTTAATCTAACGTTTCTAACGAGTAACTCATCTTTAACCATTAGATTAATAGAAAATAAAGGGTAAGAATAGGGAGTAACTCTTTTAGAGTTACTCTTGGAGTAACTCAAATAAATAAAATACTCAACTAAATTTAAATACAGAGTAATAAGTTAATAATTTGATTGAAATATAATAATAGTATAAAAAAAATTACTCTATTATCTAATCATAAATTGTCATATAATTAAAATTTGTTAATGTTGACTTTTGTAATAATTACTTTGAGTGTAATTTCCATACTCTATTAGTGTAAATATTTTTACATTGTCAACTAATTAGAATCATCCTAGATTAGGAAAATCATGGTGTTACAAACTAGTCCCTACATCCAATATAATTTTTCACTACAATCTCACCAAGTTACATAGGTATTCTTTCTCCTCAAGCCTTCACATGTTTTCCACATAGTATTCTTTACAAGCCTCTATAGGCTACGCACTCAACCAGTATTCTCAACTTTTGTAGGTTCTAACAACTCACCAAGCATTCTTTTCCTAAACCTTTTTAGGCTCAATATTACCTAAGTATTCTTTCTCAAGCCTCTTCAAGCTTTACCTGCAAATCAGCAGTTGTCTTAACCCACAACTAACTCAATCATGTATACAAACACAACTAACTCACCAATCCACTTGATTGATCATCTAAGTTCATCTCTCTTTTTCACTTCACTAGATAGACTTATTTTTCTTTCTTTCTAATCACTCAATGAGTGGATACACAGTGATACACGAGATTATAAGACACTCTTTAAGATGCTCCAAATGATACACACAAAAACTAGAGTGTTTGGCTAAGGAAGACTATTTCTCAAAAGCAAAATTTTCTTTCACTAGAAGCACAAATTTCTAAAATAGCCCCCAACTATGTTATTTTCCTTCCTTGTAATGATCTCTTCAAATTGAGGATATATTTATAGGCTCCAAGGCTTCAAACTAGCCGCTATGACTATTGGAAACAAATTCAAACTTGATCAATTAGTCATCAAAAGTTGTATGTATTTTCTCTTTCATATAGTTATTCGTTGACTGGTTTATTTGTCCCTTCTATTGCTTTTGGAATCTTTTCTCTAAGGTTTCCTTTTTTTTTTTTGACATCCTCAGTTGCTATTTGAATTTGAATTTTGATAACTGGTGTGAGCTGGATTTTCAAGTGTATATTCTCTATCAACTTCTAGAATTTCTCAAGAATTTGATGGTTCAAGTGGGTTCTTACTTCTAAACACTTATATCAATTTAGTTTTGAGTATGGTGTTTTTGGTTTTGTAGTTTTTATAGCCTTTGGACAATGCAAATGTGTTTATATCATTATTTGTTCAGATTGCATCTTCTGAAGGATCTTCTAATCACATGTAACTTTTAATCTTGCTACCCTTTGATCAAATCTATCTTGTGATCAAGCTTTTGATCATACATAACTTCTAGTCCTATTGCACTTTGACCTTCTGAAAGCATGTTCAGTTTGATGTGCTTCTAATCAACTTTCATTTTGATAAAGTTGCTTTTGATAAGCAAACTTTGATTCTAGAGGCTTGCAAACTTTAGGTTGATGCTTCTTAAGCTTGATCCATGCTCTTTGTGCATACTTAGGTTGTTTCTTACCAGTTTGTTATCATTTAAACTTCATCTCATGAGGGATTTAATCCCAACACCTTTGGCTTGTTTAAATATGGTAAATAATAACGATGAACATTAAAAATTTAAAAGTAAAAATATTTTTAAAAAATAATATTTTAAAATTTCAATGTATTAAATATATTTTATTATTATTTAATACACTGATAATATAATTTATCATACTATCGTGTTGACTTGTAATATCTATTCTAATACTTAAATTTTTATTAAATAGAATTATATCAACAAATACTATTTTTCTTTTAGTTATCAACAAATACTAGTTTAACAACAAATCATTAATATATGATATTTTTTTAATAGAATATATTTATTAAATATTTATTCACCAAAAAAAAGATATTTATTATATATTTAATTAAACATTTAATATATTTGATGATTTACATATTTAAGTACATAGAATATATTTAATGATGAAATCTTGTGTTTCTTATTTAATGATTTTCTTTCATATTTGAATAATTTTCTTCAAAGTCTCATTAAATGAATAACATTAATAATCCTTAATATGAATTTATTGAATGTATTGATTGGATGAAATACAGTCTTATGCTTGATTTTGACCAAGCTTTTATTTTTTTTATTTTTTAATTTATTATCTATCCAATAATGTATAAACACGTTATTTCATAATAATTTTGTATAAACTGTTTTCGAAGTACATATAATGAGTAGGATATAAAATATTCATCTCAAAGAGAAAAAAGGTTCAGAATTCAAAAGTAAATTCTCTTAAAATGGCTTTTCGCTTCTATGAGCTTTTTCTCTTGAGAATTTTATTTGTTAGTTTGATTCTAACTTTAGGTATTTGGAAAAAAGAAACTAGTTTCATTTCTTTAATTTATTTTAAACATATAATTCGCTTGGGAAAACAATATTTTGTATCATTTCTTGGTCTGTTTATTAAAAACCAAAAGGCAAAATGACATAATCCATAATTCTATATCAATTTTTTGTTGAAATTTCACATAATGAACAAAAGCAAGGATTTTTGTCCATAAAATTCTGAACTTTGTTCTCATTGCAGGACCAACAATAGGGCTAGGCGATCCAGGCTTTGAATGCAGAGGAGAGATATTAGGGGAATGCAAAAGTCCTATAATTTGCAAGCATAAATGCATTAATAACAAGTTTAAGACTGCAAGCTTTTGTTAGGAACAAGGGTTTGTTAATCTTTGTTGTTGTATTTGATTAAGTTATATTGTACCTATGATTATTTTATAAAACTACAATAAAATGCGTGCGTGAACTAAGATTTTATTGTGATAGGTGTTGGTATAAGAGTTTGTGTTATAAAATATCATTATATCATTAGTAATGTAATTGCTTTCAAATTAAATAGTTATTTGCATTTACAAGACATGTTTTTATGCTTCGCAAATTCATTCCTAGAAATATGGGCCAAAGAATACGAATTCCCATGTTTGGTTTTGGTTAAAAAGAAAACATGTTTAATTATATAAACAATTTTGCATAAATGAGCTTCCTACATTTTAGCAGACATTTACTCCCACAAAGGCAGCTGGGTATGATATACACCAATCATATAAGAGTGAAACTTTTGGTGCAAAAATTTAAAAATGTCCATATTTCTTATTTGAATTTCTCACGTCTTTCTCGTTCCTTCCTTATTTCCACTATTTCTTCCCATTTTTCACTTAGCGCCTAAACATAACAGACCTTTCTCTCAAATTCAACAAAAATCTGAGTTCCCCAATCACTATCTCACTCGGCCCTGTCAAATGGATGATTTGACAATTTTTTATGGATTAAAATAAATTAATTAAAACAATTTGTTAATACATTTATGGCTTATTAAAAATTATTAAAAAATTCAATCATCCATAATCTATTTAATAAAAACCATCTAATCCATCTATTAACAAATTTTTTATGATAAATATCTAATTTGTCTATAAAATTATTTTTAAGATTAAATAATTTTTATGATTATTTCAAAATACTCACTTTCATCTATTCGTGAAAATATTTTTTAAAAATTAAATATTTTTTTACAGCTTCTTAAAATGTTCTCCTTTCTAATTTCAATTCAATGGTGACGGCAAGAAAGATCACTTTATTATGATGATTTGGGAATGGACAAGAGACGACTCTTCATGAGATCTGGAATTCAATTAGAGAGATCTAGAAAATTCTATAGTTATAAGAACAAACCAGGTGGGTTAGTTGTTGATTATTACGTTGGCTATGTGCTATCTAACAATGACATGCATTTCAAATTATTATTATTTTTTTAGTTACCATGTTATAGGTGCGAAGTTTCTACCAACTTTATCAATAACTAATTTTTACTAGGGAACCTAGTTGAACACCTTTAGTGGAGTTTGCCCTTCCAACCATTTTTTTTAATCAACAAAACTCGAATTCGAGATTTTACTTAAGAAATTTGAACCTAATTTCACTCAGACCAACATAATGTTGATATTTCAATCTATTATTATCATGAATTGAAAAACTTTTCCAAACATTTACCTGTTTTCAAATTTCAATTTTTGATCAATTTATATACTTTTGAGTTTTTATTACGTCTTTCAAAAGCCAATTGGATCCTCATATATTATTTCTTTTCACATTTTATATAAACAAATGTTTAATACTTGTTATGACACCCTTTATCACATTGACCAAACTACTACTATCATCTATTTAAATCAATAAATATAATGTAATTAATTGGAAAATTGAATTTAAAATGTGAGTAAAGTTAGTGAAATAATTTTTTATACTTATACTTGATACAACTATATCACTCTACCAATCAAGAAAATATTACCTAGTAAAGTTAAGTTACTTGACTAAAAAAAAAATAAAAAATTCAATCATCATTTAAAAGGAAATATCACATGTATGTGAACATATAAACATACTATCATACTTTGGAAACCATATATATGCAAAATGTTGTACAAATCAAGAGATATAACCCAACTTCAGAAGTAAGATTCTTCAAAGGTGTCCCTGTTAAGCTGACATTGGGGGTATATTCAAATAAAATATTTTGATTTAGCCCCAATATATACATCCGAAAAGAAAAGTCCTAGGTCAACAGTGACATCTACTATAACTTACTTATTCCCACCTAGTTATAACCATACTTCTAAAAACTAAACGTCAGCTACAATCACCCAGATGAATCTTTCTTTGACTCCTATTTAGTAGTTGTAGCCTCATCATTGGACTCCTCCTTAATATCATCATCATCGCATACTGAATGGACACTCCGAGTGGGAATATGTACAACAAGGGAACTTAGAGATCTTGCTCGTTCATAGGTCTGACAAATGGGCACCCTAGAGTCTTCCTCGAACACATAGATATACGAGGATGATGACAAAGAACTGACATAACTAGGCCTGGTCGGGATAGTTAGCATTAAGGGAATAGTGAGAGTAACTAGTGGCGTCTATATAAAGGGATTAATAAATAAAAAGTAGATAGTGACTAAGCCACAAAAAGTGTCATCCTCAACTATTCCCTATAGCTCCAACAGTTAGGTTCACCTTTCAATTCTTCCTTAAGCATACAAGGTTATGAAAAACAGTGGTCAATCATTTTGCCTAAAGAAAATTAATAAAGAAAAGTCAAGAACAGAACACAATATAATGCCAAGATAATTCAATTAAACATCCAATAGTCATCAAGGGCTAGGCCACAATCCTAGAAAAAGGTTGTCTACTTGCACATAGTCATGCAAAAAAAACCAAAGAAACAAAGAGAGAACATTAAACCAATCAAAGAGGAGAGGAGGAAAAAGAATTTAAAGCTTTCCAATCTAAGCTGTCTAAACACAATGTTTTAGAACCCTTCATCAATCCCTAGAAGGTTTATTTATTCGTAGGGTATACAAAGGGTCAAAGTCTAAGTCCAACTCAAAATAAATCATTAAAAATCACAAAATTGGGTTTGATGCGCACTACAAGGGCTTGGCATAGGGTTGTGGGATGTGCCACGCTCTTGTGGCGCATGCACACTTGAGCTCTAATTTGCCTAAGGCTATGCCCATAGTATGTTATAGGCCTTGAAGGGACCTTCCTTGATATTCTCACCTACAATTAAGGAAAAAGTAAACAACCACTTTAGTCCTTAAAAGTGGAAGGAGCTGTCACATTAGTCTTTGAATTGAAGGAAATAAAAAAAAGGTCCCTAGATAAATTTAACGACTGTCATTTTAGTTTCTAAATATATGTAATATTATCACTTTAGTCACACATTTTTTTTTTTAATTTTGGATTAATATGATTATCAATTTACACTTTCAAGGACTTTTTCTTAATTTCCTTCAATTTAGGGACTAATGTGACAGTTCCTTCTATTTTCAGGAACTAAAGTGGATGTTTACTTATTAAGGAAAGTTTACCTTTCTTTACACTTATATTAACATCAACGGTAACTAAGAATGGTCTACCTAGGATTATGGGGATTTGGGCATCCTCTTCTATTTCTAACACTATGAAATCACATGTAGCTCCCTAGTATCAAGCTTCTTACAAAGATAACTAGGGGCATCAAATTAATATTAGCCCCCAAATCACACAAGGCTTTGTTAAACATAATGTTACCAATTAGACATAGCATAAAAAAACTACTTGGATTCCTAAGCTTAGTAAGTAATTTAGTTTGAACAAGGATAATAGTCTCATGCTCATCAATCTTTCTCCTATTAGCCAAAATATCCTTGAAAAACTGAGCATAGATAAGCATTTGTTATAGAACTTTTACAAAAAGGACATTGACATAGAGTTGCTTAACCATATCTAAAAATTTCCTCAACTATTTGTCTAATTAGATTCGGTTAATATTTGAGGAAATGGGATGGGTGATTGGTAAAGCTTTGGGGGTATCTTTTCAAACACACCCACTTTTTCCTCCTCAACTACAAGTTTTATCTTGGGACTCTTTATCTCCTTATCCTCCTTTCTTTCTTGGTTAGACACAGGACCATCTAACGGTTTCCCACTCCTCAAGGTCACTGCATTACAATGCTTAATGAGATTTGTTTCAGGTTAACCAGGAAACTGACTTAGAGCTCTACTTGAGGAAGGAGTGGTTGAGCAAAATCGATCTCAAGCATCTTGTTGTGGATTATCATGCTGTACATCTTACCTGTCATATTTTTCTTTCGCTCTAGTTTATGATTGTTGTGTTCGTGGAGAAGATAACGAGGAGGATCAATGTTTTCATTAGCTCGTGGTTGAGGCTATATCTTGTTATTCACATGTCAAATTTTGAAGAAGATCCCTTCAAGGATACACAAAATTAGTTGGGTACTAGTTCCTGATCAATATAGGAGTTATGGGTCTTTCCTCCGGGGATTATATTTCTAATGTATTTTGTCAAGTTCCATCATCCTTTTGATTTGGTTGTACTCAGTTTTACTCTAGTAGACGTCTAATTTTATCTTGAGAATGTATTCATTATCCTTACTATTGTGTTGTAGTTTATTTGAATAATAGGCATGGTACTTTATTGACCTAAAAAATTGGTTGGGACATCTTAGTTGTAATAGCTTAGTAATTTTGGATTTCCTTTAAAATAATTTGTTATTATTATCACAATTATTATTAATTTTAAAATTATTTAAAAAGGGAATAATTTAAGTGTGACGCCTTCTTAATCCTACATTTTATAAGGGATACTTGAATTGTAACAAGTTGACGATCCTAAGTTAAAATCAATCAACTCACAAATATTTTCTAAAGAACTATGTAACTTTGATTTCCCCATTGCATTAGGGATGCATAAGAAGAAGGAAACACCTTTATTAAGTTACAAAATAAATTTTCATAAATCTTCTTTTATTTCATAAAATAAATTTTGTTTTAAATAATAATAGAGTTTAATGGTCATGCACTGTTAGTGTAAAAAGTGTTACACTGTCAACCAATCAGAAATCACCATTGTTATGACTTTTAAATAATTTATTATAAAAGTTAACAAGCTTACAATAAATGGTGGTTTGTAATTGGATGACAGTGTAAAACTACTTTACACTGTTAGTGCATGACCTATTTTCTCATAATAATAATTGTCATAAATATATCTTCATTCAAAAAAATAGTAATAAATAAATAAAATCCTCAAAAACTTATTTTTCTTGTTTTAATCTATTTTTCAATGGGTAAAATAAATAGTTTTAAGATTATCATAATTTTATACATTTAATTAGATAAATAACATTTTTATAATAGACATTGTAGGGTATTATTTATTAATACTTTTTCTATTTATAATTGACTTCTGAATCTAAAATTTGGTTAAGACTAATTTCTTCTATAAAAGGGTTGTTGCAAACTATTTTTGAGCTTTTGTTTTTTCTAGTTGCGAGAAAGAGAAAGTAATTTATAATTTTAAACTCGGTTAAATTGATTTGAGATCTTATTTTACCTCTCACACTATAACAATGCATTATGAATAACATGGATAAGGCATAACATTTCTAAGAATAAAACTAAGATTTTTGTTTTCTATAGGAGTGTGATCACTAACCTAATAAATCTGATAATATAAACTAAATCAATCAAATTGTTTTAATTTATTTGGATTAGTTTTGTTAATTGGTTTTCTTTACTTTAGATTTTGAACCAAATTAATTACAATCAACTTAGTTCTTAGATTTAATCTTTTTTAACTTGAAACAACTCAATGATAAACTTTTATTTTATTTTTAAAACTTTAAATTTAAATTTGTACATTTAAGATTTTAACATTTGAATTTTTCCACCACTTTTATTTTTTTTTCATTTATTCTGACCTTTTCATCTAATATTATTATCAGTCTTTGCTTATATTAATTATCCAACTTCACCAAATTTTAGATAAAAAAATTAATGATACACGTAAAACTATAATTATAAAAAAGTAATATGTTAAGAATAGTATCAATATATTTAGAATTGATTTAAAGATTGTCTAAAATTATTGAAGATTTTTTAGTTTGTCGTAATATAAAAGTTAAAATTTAATCTAAAAAATAAAGTTAAAATAAAAACTTAAAAAATATAAGAATATATCTTTTAATCCAAGAGTTTAAATTTAATACATTGTTGGTGTAAAAAATTTTACACTATCAATTAACTAGAAATAATTTTATATATATTTTAAATAATTATTACAAAAATTAATAACTTTTGATTATATAATAATTTATAATTAAATCATAGTGTTGTATACTATTAATGTATTTTAGTTAAATTCATGATCACTCAAAATAAATCAATTTGTTATTAGTGTGTTAGGGTCATTGAAGTTTTTGGTCAAATACAATCGTCAAGAGAAGCATATGAAGAGAAGAAAGTGTAGATGAAGATAAAAAAGTATAGGATTATGACTAAAGCTAAGTTCTAGAATACTTGAAAGCAGGATTTCAAGTTTATCGAAATGAGTATGTTTGAGGAGACTTTATTGCATATATAAAGAGGTTCAAATCATGCTTGAAGGGGAGGTTTGTATAAAGGAGCGTTACATTTGAAAGGAAGTTCACGTTGTAGTTAGAAATCGTTTTCAAAAAGGGACAATTTCAAATAGGTGGCAACATCTTAGTTAGGTTCGCTTACTTATTGTAGACTTGTCAAAATCATAGAGATTTGACCATTATATAGATTATCTATAAATAAGCAATCACATAGCTATTTTTCTTTGGTTTTGACATTTACACAAACTCTGTACACTGCACTATTGGCTACTGATTCAAAGGAGAACATGTATGTTCTAACTCAACTTTTATTTCAATGCATTCTACCTTTTTCATCCCAAATTCTACTATATATGGCTTCTTCTTCTTTCGATAACTCTTTCTTTGCAATTTAGTTTCAATCTTTCTATAACCCTTACTTCTGTTTATGACTTTTTCTTCTATCCATAACCCTTTCTGATAATACCTATGTAATGTGATATATATTTCAATTCATATGTTAATGATTATGTAACACCTTAAAGAGTATTACCTTTTGCTTGCTTATATTTCTATAACATGAAAGTTTAGAATATAAGAATGTCAGAGAAAACTACACGAAAACTAAAACTTAAACACCGATTACGTAAACATACTTAAAACAACTAATACAAATCTCTTGGCACTTATGCATCGTACAACACATGAACAAATAAGCATAAAACATGAACTAACTCCCACACATTGGGAGGTCCAACTATAAACTCCTCCTTTGGTAGTGGCTCTAAGTTCCATGCTCCAAGTTACTTCCAAGAGGACTTCACTTGCTCAACCTGTTAAAACATAAAACCTTAAAAGAACAAGACATAATGTCTTAAAGAGTGTTCTAAGGACTCTAGGCTGACCCTCTAACTTAAAGATCATTTTCTTATACTCTCAAAGTTTTACCTCTTACTAAAACCCCCCAATCCCTTACCTCTTTAGTTCTTATTCTCATAAACTATGCCCAACTTAGGGCTTACCAATCTGTAGTGGGCTTGGGCCTCGGGTCTTTTGACCCTTATTGTTCCTCACACTAGACAACTGTTTCCTTATTGCTTTGATGAAAACTTCACACTCTTGATTACTTTCTTTAGACATTTTACTTCCTTTGACACTAAGTGATGATTGGCCTTTCCTTTCCTTACCTTTATCTTTTCTTGCCTTTTTAGGGCATATACATAAACTTTCTTTAGGATAAACCCCTCACGTACTTATTGGGTAGTAGCTTTTATAAACTACTTCCTCACTAAGCACCTAGGTTCCCTAGATTAGGCTTAACTCAACTCGTTTATGGCTAGGCATACACATCATCATATACCTTACAGGGAACATACATGCCTCACATAGGCATTCACATCATTCAAACCCTAGTTATGTTTTTATTCTGTGTGGTTCTCTTTATCTTTATTATTAAGTTTCACTTGTCTATCGTCTTTTCTCTTAGCTAAGCTCTAGTCATCAAGAGGCATCCCTCTAAATCGACCTCTTACTACCACCGGTCCAAGTGGCTGAACTACTTTCGTTATCAAAGTAATTCCTTCAACATACTTTCCTTATCAAAGAATGACTTTATCCTTCTCTTACCGAAGGAGCCATCCTTCCCTTATCGAAAGATGTTGTTATTCCTTTAGCATATGAAGAATGACAGTCCCTTCCCTTGACGAAGGGGGCCTCTTAGCCTTTTTTCCTTTTACAACCCATCTTAGAGTTGCATAAAACCTCATCTCACCTTGGTAACCTCGAAATCCTCACTATGGTTTGCACACTGTAGTATGCATAGCGTGTAACTCAGACATGATTGGTAGTGGGGAGGTCCTAACGTTACTAAGGAGGTACTTTTCCTTGAAAACGTAGCTTTCCTTTTAAAACATCTTTCTTTAAAAACGTATACTTTTCTTTCGTAAAAACCTTTCATAAACTTAGGAGAAATTTGCCATCTCTTACTAAAGAGGCATCTGATGGTGTCTTAAGTATCTTAAGTGTCTTCTTACATAGGGTTTATTGTTACATACAAACTACCTCAGGAAGATGCAACAGTCATATGAATGTGATATACTACAACTATTCGAGCAATTGTCATCAAACATTGCAAGACAAAATAACAACCAAAGGCAAACATACAACGATGAGCATAAAAAACAAGTGTCCACACCAAATCTCACATTCTAAGGGTGTACCTTCACTCAGTGAATGAGGATTTCGCTCAGCAATTGGGCATAAGGCTTCTAAACTTTGTTCTTAGAGCCCTTTTTCGCTTAGCTAGAAGTTATCTCGCTAAGCAAGGGAAGAACACTCTCTCTAGACCTAAATTTTTGCTCAACAAGCTTGCTTGCACTTCCAGACATCATTTTCACTTAGCCACAACTCCTTCTTGCTCAGCCACAACTCCTTCTTGCTAAACTAAAACGATGATTCAGCAAAATCGCAATTTTTGTGAAATTTGCAATGCCTAGGGCCATTAATGCCCACCGAGCAGTTCCAAACCACCATAAACAAACCCAAAACACTTCTATTACATTTCCAATCGATTAATCTACCCCAAACACCTCTTAATCATGATAATAATAAAAAATCCATAAAAACCCAAACCAAGGGTTCAAGGGGAAAAAGGGAGGGGGGAGGGGATAGACAAACACCAATCCAAAGGGTAAGGGAGGATAAGGAGAAAGCACGCACCTCGGGGATGCATGAAGATGAACTCTGGGCTTGGGGATCTCCACTCCTTTTCTCTTCTTCCTCTTTTCCTTCTCCTTTCTTCTTCTCTCTTCTTTCTCTTTTCTTTTCTCTTTCTCTCTATAACTCTCCCTTCCCTTCCTCTCTTGAACCGTGTGTGTGTGTTGTGCTTGGTGGGCCTTGGTTCGCCCTGGGCCTTAGCTCCCCATATGAGTCCTTTTATCCTATTTCTATAATATTCTAATATAAGGGTAACTATTATTATTAACATTTAAGACATTTATGACAATTTATCATAAAGGCTATTACCATAAAAGGAATTTCTACATAACTTTATTTCTAATGTCCATATTTGGGGATGTTACAGATTACATAATTAAAATCGAATCTGAATTCAAATGTTCATATATGTATTATTGTTAATCAATTCGAATGAGCACATAGTTATAATTTGAATTTGTTGCATAAAGTCATCATTTGATAACTTTATTGAAATTGAAATATTAATATTGAGCTACTTGTTGGAATTTTCTCAAATTGAAAATATAATATTGTTAGTTCAAATAAAAAGAACTCATAATTGATTTTAATTCTAAAAATTTTATTTGTTAATTAGAATCATGGTGAGAAGTTATCTTTCAAAAATTAACATTATTGCAATTCTTAAAATGAATTTCCACCATCTTCATAGTCAAATTAAATTGGTTAGAATTGAAATTTATTTGAAAAATCATGTCAAAATAAATTGGTTGTATGCTCTTACTTTTCTAAACTAAAGTTGCACCGTAGAATTTGATGAGGTGTGGAATATGCATTGGATGTAAATTCTAAGCAATAGTGACAGGCTGCGCCAGACCACAAGCTGTAAGAGTGTGTCGTCTCCTGTTAGTTAGTGCACATGGGCCGGTAAGACTTGCCTGGGGTGGTGTCACTCATTCATTTGTCAAATATAAATCAATACAACTTCACTACACAACTTGAAGAATCAGCGATCTCAGGTTCATTATTACTGAGGATTTGGTTACACAGATTGCCATAATTTGCAGTTTCTTTCTGGCCATCCGCATTTGCATACAATTCGTTACTTTCCCAATCAATCTTATCCTTTTTTATTTTATTCAAATTTCAGTGTATGGGCGACCTTTCCGTTTTAGGTTTTACAGAATATACTAATTCAGAGAAAATGTTAAGACAGGTTTTTAGGAAAATGTGTTAAGTTTGATGTTAAAAAAAATAAAATGAAATGATGATGTCGATTATTAAGAATATTGTTTCAGAGTACGTAAATAACTAAATATTAATTCCAGAATACTACCTCAAATGAAAGCTGTTATTATTTAACTTCAAACACTTTTTAAACTTCATTCCATATACTTCAAAACCGTATTGACTACTAATTAATATATCATGTATTTTACAAGTTTTTAAAAATTAATTGATTCTTTATTAAAAAATATAGACTAAAAACTCTTAATTAGGTAAAGAAAAATTTAAAGTTAAAATTAAAAAAAAAGACATATGTTATTCTCTAAAAAGAATAAAATAAAAGCTAACTCTCATTTAAATAAATATACTCGATCTGATTTAAGAAATAAAGATAAATAATCATAACATAAAAACTCCTGCATTAAACTAGGTACGCAATATCAAAAAGAAATAACACTCATATTCTCTGAAGTTTTGACGAAATTACATTTGATATTCTTCTTTTTTCTTTTTTGACTTTATACACACACTTCCCTCAGTTTGAGTGTGTCTAGTAACTTCTATCTTATTTAACTAAGTTAAAATTTTTTTTAATCAAAATATAGTTATTTAATAAAGGAACTTATTTTATTAAATTATAATGTTTTTTAAAATGTTACTTCATGTTGTGTTTGAAACCTAGTGGTGGAGTTTTTGATAGTTTACACAAGTTTTAAATTCAAACTTTGTTACTGTTATTGTAAACATACAAAAATTTTATGTTGTGTTTGAACTTTTAAATTTTTAACTTTCCATTTTTAAGAGGTGGCAAATTGGGTTGCAAGCTAAGATGTGAAAGTGGGTCAAACTGACCCAAATTTCTTAAGGACCACAAATTTGTTGGCCTAATTGCAATTTTTTTCGAGCCTAATTTTATATAAATTTTATAAAGAAATAAAATTAAAATAATAAACAATACCAGATCAATATAGGCCCAATTATTTTCGGGCCTATATTTTATGGGCCCATTCTGCTAAATTGGGTTGTTTTTTTTAATCCTAAATTTCAAAAGCCCCGCATCCTTATTTATGGGTTGTTTGGCCCAGCCATTGGACCAAATTCAATTTGCCACCTCTAATTTTTATCCTCACTTTCTTATTGGAATTTTTGTTCTATTCTTACTATGTTGAGAAATTCTCTAAACACTTTCTCACTCTTACTTTTTCTCAATCTCATTAATTATCAATTCTTTGTAATATAAAATTATCAAAATTATAATATAAATCTATTTATATTTTCTTATTTTGTTCAATAAAAACATTTAACATGAGAATAAGATTATAAATTTATTATTCTAATTTTTAAGGTGACAAATTATTTGAAATAAATTAAAATATGAAAAGTGATAATTATATATATATATATATATATATATATATATATATATATATATATAAGTTGAGTTTAATTTTTATGCATTATTAATGTAAATTATTGAATGAAAAATTGTATTAGGTATGATTTTTAAGATAATTATTATAAAAGTTAATAAACTTATCATAGATAACAATTTATAATTGAATGAACTTTATATTGTCAATACATTTAAATTAAATTCTTTAAAGTTATGGGTCAGTAATTAAACATGTCTTTTATTTTATCTTAAACTTACCAACTAATTCAATAGTTAATTTAAAAAAAAAACTTTAAATTTAATTAGATGGTTTGTTATTCGATCAGTGTTTTCAAATTTTAACTACCTTATTTACTAATTTTACCAAATACATTAATAATAATGACATCATATACCCTTTCCAATAATCAATATAGATTTGTTCTAATCTAGTCGTATAGTATAAATTAGAATTTCTAAATTAGAGAGTGATGATACTTTCACTCTTTTCGCTCACTTAATTATTTATAGATTCTTAATGCTCTTTCTTCTCTCATTGTTATGTTTTATTAATTTCATAAGAGTTAAAAAATAAAATTAAGGGCAGAAAGTCTGACCGCAAGCAATTTACATCCCTATTTTATCTGTTACCTTTATATTTTCACGGACGGTATATATATATATATATAAACTGCTCTAAACTTACGAATATTGTAACCAAATTTATCTAAACTCTTTTTTTTTTTTTTTTGAGGAGTTATCTAAACTCCTCTTAAACTCACAGAAATAAAAAAAACGAAACATCAGATTAAAAATGTTCCCTTATTGTCTGCTAAATGCAAGAAAAACTCCGGCATAAAACACTCGACAGTAAAATGCCTCAATCAACTAAAGAAAAACCGTGACTGATTTGCCAAATTTGGACAATTCAGGTCGAACCCCATAGGAAACCTCCCAGCCATCTTTATTCCATCTTAAGCCAGGAGTCCAAATCATACATACACAATAGCATCATTACATTACATTACACAATTCAAGTGTTCAATCACTGATATTCGATACAACCTATCCCAATTCCTATCTATCTTCCTCAACTCAATTTTCTCGTTCCACTCTCCCACGAAACCCCCTTCTATTATTACACAACATTCATAATTCAAGTGCCATAAAACCTTCTGAGTGGAAACTACTTACTTAGAAACTCTGTACTATACTTACTTACCAGGTAATCGGATTTTCCATACAAAAATTAAAAACTCGACATTCAAAAAAGATATATATCAAAAATTAAAAATCAAACCAAATTAGACGCATCGCGCTCACGGTGACTCTGTTGCGAGTCACCGTCTCCGTTCGAACCCGAACGCTTGGTGGTGGTGGCGGCGACAGCGATGGTGGCGCGGCAAATCGGGCAATTGGAGTGGTTGCTGAGCCACAAGTCAATGCAAGAAGCGTGAAAGGAGTGTTTGCACGCGCTCAGCTGCCGGACTTCTTCGCCGTCGGCGAACGCCGACAGGCACACCGGGCACTCGCCGCCGATTTCCGTCGCGTGCGCGTCCTTGCTGTACTTCACGCCGGCGGCGGCGGCGATTTCGACCTCGGGGTGGGACGCTTCCGACGCGATGGAGGGCTCGCCGGCAGAGGGTTCTCGGCGGCGGCGCGACGGGCACCGGAAGGCGAAGATGAAGGTGTAGATTAGCGCGGGGATGGTGACGACGGCGAGGAGGGCGAGGAGGAATTCGAGCGGGGAGAGATCGACGGAGCTGGGAGCGCCGGCGAACGGCGGCGGCGGCGGGAAGGGGAGGACGGTGATCTGGAAGACGGAGTTGGGGGCTCCGGCGAACGGGGGTGGTGGCGGGAAGGGGAGGACGGTGACTTGGCCCGCGGGGCGCGGCGGAGGAGGGAGGGCCAGCGGCGGCGGAGCTGCGGCGACGGTGCGTGAGTTTTGCATTGTGACAGAGGGAGATAGATAGGGATTATTTTATTAATATTATTAATGTCAATTATGTCATGTGTAGCTTTGTTTCGGAACTTTTTCAGTTTTTTGACTTTTTTTTCTCGGTTTTGTTTTTTGGGTTGGTTTTATTTATTTACTGGGAAAAAAAGGTGGTTGAAAATGGTTGTTAGGAGAATGAAAGGGATTGGGAGCCGAGTTCTGTTGTGAATTCTTCAAAGCAATAATTGGGTTTGGGTGAGGGAGAGTGATGGGGATTGGAATGGAGAAAATTTTGGTTGAATGATATCAGGACAAAGAAGTCATAGCTGGACCCTTTTGTTACACTAGTTAGAGTTTGTTTCTCTCTTACTTTTTTATGTAGGGCAAGTTTGTTTTTGGTTTTCTTTTTAATTTCTTACTTTTCTATTTTCCTAGTAGTTAGTACTAGCAGAATACTATGTAAGTATAGGCACTGTTTAGCTTTTTTTCGAGTTTATAAAACTGTTAGGTTTTTTTGTTTGATTAAATTTATTTCAATTTCTAAAATGTGTTGGTTATTATTTTATTTTTTAAAGAATAATATATTTATCATTAATTATCATGAAAAAGTCTGTAATTTTTATTTATATTTTCTTAGAGTTTAATATATATGTATTATCTGTATAAAATTTTACCAATTAGCTATGTTAGCATATTGAGTAAAAAAAAATGCATTTTAAATTAAAAATAAGTTGGATACTTAATTGTGTCTATATCTTACCTTCGCCTTCTATATGTCTATTAGTGTCAATTTAGAATTTTTCTAAGTGTTGAAAAAATATATTTCAACTAGCTTCATTTTGATTTGTCAAAATACCATGGGCCAATTTGAGAGATGTTGATTTTGAAGTTTATGTTTGAGATTGAAGTGGAAAAGACTAGAATTAAAGATATAAAAAATGACTAAGCGCTAGAAAGAGACAAGTTCAAAGCAAAGATTTGACTTAAGTAGAAGTTATTAGCAATTATTGATGTCATACGAGTCGATGTAAAAGTCAAAATCTTGTTGAGTTTGTTTAGTTAGTTCACCAAGTATTTGTGTCTAATTTCTCGATCATTAGAGGTGAAAATCTATAACTAGAACCCCTGTATTCCAATTTTAATGGTTGAAACACTTACACAAGACACTTTGTAACACATATCACGTCTCACATCAATGGCTAGTGATTCAAAGAGTCAAGTATATGTTTCCAACCAACCATTATTCTTAATGAAGTCTTTACATCCTCTGCAATTTACTTTGCCGCCAAATTTACTTGTCAATAATTTACCTTTCAAGTCATTTACTTTTCCACTGTTCTCTTCCTTTGTCTTCTTTTTTTGTCTTTTAAATTTTAATTTACATTTCCATTTTATTATTTTTATTTTCATTTCTCTTCTACTCTTATTCCTTTTTTAATTCAATTTTCACTTTATGATTCTAGTCATTTACTTCACATTCAATTTACAATTCATTCAATTTAATTTCACAAGTACTTTTCTTTTCCAATAACTTTGATTGTTTTTCAAAATTTAAGTTACTTGCACATGTAAAAGTTCATTTACTTTTCAAGCACTTTATTTTAAATTTGCATTATTCTTGTTACAGTTTCTTGTTTAATTTGAATTTATTTTATTTCTTTGCCTATTTTTATAGAATTGCTTTGAGTTTAATTGCTTTCTCTTTTACATGTTTTCTTTACTTTTAGCCATTGAACTTTGTTTTTATTCCTTTTATGCTGCACTTTCAATTTCTACAAATAGTTTCTCATAATTGTACAGTTCTTGTTAAACCTTGTCAAATTACTTTGGTTAATTTGATTAAGTTAATATTGAATACGATTTCCTTCAAGACTAAATCAATGCAAATTCTTTGTGCACAAGTATTTTTATTTGTTCAAGATCACAAAGTTAAATTCTTCATAAAATTCGACTGTATCATAACCCAATTGAATTTAATGACTTATTTGCACATCAATGTCATCAATGAATTATTGAATTAAGATTTTTCACTTATATACATGTCATTCAACTGAAAGTTAAGCACTGCTGACTTAGTAGAACTCGAATGGATTTTGATTTTAAGTTCCCAGTACTATCATTTAGAATCAAATAATGGAAATTATCATAATTTTGATTTCAACCCAAATCAAAACCACAAAAGATTCTTAAAAAAATTAAATCATCATCAACAACGCATTATGTCTCTTATGCTAGAATCCATTTTCACCGTCGTTTTCCTTAGCAGTGTTAGGGCCTGTAGAGTTACACTTTTGTCTTCAGGCTTCATATATTTTTGAATACTAAGTTGGTGACGGTTTCTAGTAGCTCCTTCACATGCACCTAATTGCCAATGGTTTTGCTTGTCTCAATGTCATTGCTTCCAACTTCATATCCTTGTCCGCGTGTTGTGGCCAACTCTGCCATATGCGAAATCGGTTCAACAAAAATTTCACAATAAATGTTCTTCGTTGGATCACACTCACTAGCATGTGCGCTCGCACAATTTTGCTATTTTTTTTTCAATGCAAATCATTCAAGGGTTTATGCCCACATATGTATTCTTTATCCTAAGCATTCTCAAAGGTTGTGGTTATATTGGGGATCGTATCATACGAGAGAAAATACATGGCTTGATTTTGAAGTGTTCGTTTAAACTTGATGCTTTTGTGTTTGTAACACCTGTAAAATCCTTCATCTATGATTTAAGAACTTGATCATTATAAGTGAAAACATAATGTTAATAAAGAGAATTTAATAAAATAATTATGTATGATTATGTGTGCTAGTTTCAGTAGAAATTTCTACTACAACTGATACTATGTTTTTAACTAAGAGTGTAAAAAGTATATCGTAAAAGTAGACGGACAGTATAAGGACTTAGAATTCACTAGGATTAATTGATTATTAATTTTAATTTAATTCTATCATACTAGAATAAAATAAGTTTATTTTAATCTGGCATATGATACTTAAGAAACAAAACTTTCCAAAAACAGATAAAATTTATTTGTGATTTCTAGAATTTATTTCAACTGTCCAAATTTAATTTTAAGTGTCAAATACACTTAAAGAATTGATTAACATAATTGTCCATGTTAATCCCATCTTAATTGCTCATTTATCATTTATTTATTTATTTATTTAAATTCTTACCTGTTATAAAATGGTATGTAAAACTATAAGTTTTCCACCCATTTTTGTTACCCGTTGGACGACACCCCCTTATCACCATAAACATCATGACAACTTGTCACAAATCACCCCTTTTTTTTACCCTTAGTCAGTACTTAGTCTTAAACCCACCTTAAGTGATTATAATAAGCAAAACTTGGCCAATGTTTCTGTTGCGGGCCAAAACTATTATGAAGCCATTTCCCATCCATTTTACTTCCATTTTCTTGCCTTAAGCTCATCTACTGCAAGGTTGTATCCAAGACTTTGAAGATTTGTATCCATTTTCATTCCTTTGGTGAGTTTCCTTTAAGTTTTCTTCCATTAATCCTTCTAGTTTTCTTTGAATCACCAAAACCTCTTCTTAAATCTTTGTTATTTGGTTCAGCTCATGGATATCTAAACCATTTTGGGTTTCTCTCCTCCTTTTCTTTAAGGGTTTGAAGATTGAAGTGCATTTTAACTTCACCTTTCAAGGAGCTTTGTTTGTTAAGGCTACAAACCAAGTAAGAGAGCTTACATTGCTTGCTATTTTTTTTTGAAATGCTTGATGAAAATATGAGTATTAGACTTTGTTTGAGATTAAATGAGATTTAGTTGTTAGATCTAATGATTATTAATTGTGGTATGTTTTAGCTTTGCTAGTAACTTGTTATCTTGATGTGTTTACTTGTTTAAGACCATGAAGATGTGATTTATTTAAAAACATGAGTTGCTGCCTTGTGATGAATAAATATGATTTGATTGGATTTTTATCAAATGAAATGGTTATTGAAGTTGTTGGAACCATTGTATGTAAATAAATAAATTTGGCATGTTTATGGACTTAGTATTTGATGATGAATCCATATTTGATGACTTCATATGCATGATTTTAATAGAAAAAGAGTAGAAAAAAATAAATAAAAAGAATAAAATGTACAGAAATTAATAAAAATAGTTTACTTTTAGTTGTTTGTAAATAAATAGACTTTTGAGGAATCTTTGCCATATTTTTGTAGGAAAATAAAACAAAACACTTGAATCTGGAAGCGTAGTGTTTGAAACACTAGAATGGTGTCCCACGCTATAAAGACAAACAACAAGCTCTCCTTTGGAAGCCCAATGTTTGATGCTAGAACTGAGCATAAATATAGGGTCAGACACTTGGAATACTGGAAATCTCTAGTAGTTCAACATGTGAGACAGTAGATACACTTGCAAATGTTGAATGAAACGTTAGCACACAATTTTCACACTAGATGATTAGTGTCTAAAATGCCACTCAACGTGTAACTGCTTGGAGCCTACCAAATATTTTCTTCGCTCAACGTCCTAAATGCCTAGCCAGCATAGGACACTGGTGGTGATTTTCTAAAGCGTCATTGTAACACCTTTACTTTTGCTTATTAAACTATTTTCCTAATTATTCTGTATTTATTTCTAGAGAATCAGATGAGAATCTTAAAAATTTGATTCTCATGGTTACGTTCGTATTAGTGAGTAGTACTTAGTTAATATTTTTAATAATTTTTGGGGAATGAAGCTTGAAAATTGGTATAATGACCGTTTTGTCCCTAAAAAGCCAGAAAACAAAATTAATAGACAAAAATAGTTAGAAGTATTTACAAATTATTTTTAAGTCATTAATATACTTAGAATAATTAATAATAATTTTAAGTTTTTTTTAGAAATTTATTAAAATATTTTTTGTGAAACAACAAAAATACCCCTATTTCAATTTTTAACTTTTTTTTTTAATATTTGACGATATAATTCTGAAAAATTCAGAAAGAATCTCAAAATTCTATTTTTTGTGGTTAGATTCAGAATGTAGAGAGTTATTTAATTGTTATTTTTAATAATTTTTTCCAGCCGGAGCCGAAAAAGTTAGAAAATGACGATTTTGCCCCTATTTCTCAGTATTATGGGCTGACATGAGAAAAAGACTCAATTAACATAAAAATGTTAATTTGAGCTTATAATCATGTTATATGCATTGAAACATAATTTTGAAAATCTTTGGGAAATTTTCTAGAATTCATGTGTGAAATGACCAAAATGTCCGTAGGTGTTTATTAAGCCTTATCGGTATTAGTTTGACATCTATAAATGGTGAAAATGATAATACTAGTTCATTTTTAGGTAAAATATTTAATTTTATAATTCTCATAAAATTTTTGGTGTTTATTGATTTAAAATAGATTTTTTATGAATTTTCTAGCTTAAAAATACAAAATAAATACATATAATTTGAAATAAATTAATAAAAATTAAAATTAATTATTAGAAATTATTTTTGATGAAAAATAATTTATATGATCAGTTTTGCATTAAAATGTATTATTTTGATATTAAAAGCTAATTTTTTTAAGTTTAGGCAATTTTATTAGTACCGGTTAATTTAGTTGCAAATAAAATTTTCGTTAATAAAGTGTGACATGTGTACACGTACAAACCTATTGGGGGACTAATTCATCACCCTAGAATTGTGTATGTATCCTAATTTCAATTAAAAATAAAAATTAGAATTTTGACATAATGGGTGATGCAACTTTGTGGACTCCTAAGCTCCTCCCATCTCCTATAAATACCCATGCATTTTGGACATTTTTTCACACATCCTCCACTCTCCAAAGCTAGCCAAATTCTTAGAGAGCTTCTCTCTCTAGAATTTTTTTTTTTTACTTTGTTTTTATGTTAAAATTTTACTAGTTTTCACCGATTAGTAAACTTTGTTTCTTAGGAACTTTGCACCAACAATTCCATCTTCTTCATCAACTACCTTTGAGGTAATGGGAAAGTGGGGTTGGTTCTAAATTATTGTAACTTTGCATGTTGGTATGAAGGGTTTTCCCTAAACTTGTTTAGGCATAAGCTTTATTATTATTATCATTACATTGTTATAATGTTTGATGTTCAACTTAATTTTTGCTAAATTGTTACTCTGCTCAAATTTAGATTATTAAATTATAATTTCTAAGTTATTACTCTGCTCAAATTTAGATAATTATAGTATAATTATTATGTTGTTACTCTATTCAAAATTAGATAATCAAATTATAATTATTAGGTTGTTACTCTACCCAAATTTAGCAAATTTAGATAATTAAATTTTAATTACTAATTTTTTATTTTGTTAAAAATTCAATAAGTAATTATACTGCTAAAATTTTGATTACTAAATTATTACCATGTACATTCTACAATATAAGGCAAAAATGTGGATTGTATTAGTACTGAAATTAAATGAGACAAAGGAAACCTCTGTTTGAGAAGTTAAAAATTGATAAATTAGTGAGTAGTGTAGAGCAAGTGACATGCAATGACATGACACCCTGCTAGGGAAGTTACAATTTGGTACACTGAGGAATGAAAGACAGGGACCCAATTGTAGAGGTCTTGGGAGTAGGCATCGAATGGTGAAGGTACCAATGGCCAAGGTAGTGCCCTCAAGCTGAAATATTCACCTGACCAAGCTTGATAACCCCGACAGCTGTCTAGCATTCTGGGATTGGTTTGAGAGTATAGCTCTATAAATGAATGTCTTAAATGATATTTGTTCTTCATTGATGATGAGGATTGTACCATGTGATGATGTTGAAAGAGGTATATATATTTCCAGTCACTTCCCAAGTTCTTAACACTACTAGTCACTTCCTTGGTTTTGTTAAGAACTATTACTCACTAATGGGAAGTATGGATCCATACCAATTCAAGGGTAGTATAACTTAGAATAAACCCTAGGTTCTCCTCTATTGTTAACTATGTTTTATCTTTGTTTTATTGTAGATTTCCTATCATACGTGTGAAAGTAATTTTAGTTCCATTACATTTCTTTTATGCATGATTGATCGAAGTTAATGAAGACCCGGCTGTTGATGAAGATCTATAGGCCTAGTCTGATGGTTTGTTATTTTAAGGGATTGGGTAGACGAACACTGCTTTGACTAGGATCTTTTTGATGTAATGAGAATAAGTAGTAACTATTTTTTATGTATATTTTGATCTTCGTGTATTTCAGTTATTTTTTTTATTATGAAATCATGATGTATAGTTTTATGATGAATATATACAAATTTTTTTTACCATTTTCAAATTTTGTTAAATTTACAAATTTTTAATTATTAGAAGTGGAAATTTTTTTTTACTCACATTATTAATTAATTAAATAAGTATGGGTTTTGAATAATGTGAACAGGTGTCATAGTCATAAAGTATGCTAACATGTTAATATTTAAGCCATTTGCAAGGCCCTTCGTGAGTAGAATGTGTTGGAAGACCATTTCTCCCTTCACGCACCCTAATCTTTAGGTTTTCTCTCCATTTTCACTATTGAAGATTCAACCCTTGGAATAAGAGCTTGAAGATTTAGTTATTCATCATCATCCATGATCATTTCTTTCATGGACATTTTGTCTTTCACCATGTTTTGCTAAACTCTCATTGTAATTATGGTTAGATGATTTTTTTGGAAGTGCTTTGCTCTTGATTTAATATAATTCCTTGCGTTTAATGTAATGCCCTACTTTTTGTTATAACTGTTTTTCTATTTCCTTATGATTTTTCTTTTGAACAATTAGGCAATAATCTCAAAATTCTGACCCCCATGGTTGTGTTCAGAATTTCGAGAACTACTTAATCATAATTTTTAATAATTTTTTCTAGGCTGGGGCCAAGAAAAATAAAAAAAATGACAATTACATTCTATTTCTCGGCAAAAATGGCTAACATGTGAAAAAAGTTTACATGACAATAAAATGTCATTCTGAGCTTGGAAACATATTATATGTATTAAAATATAATTTTAGAAATTTTCGAGAATTTTTTTGAAATTCTTATGAAAAATGACTAAAATGTCCCTAGTTGACTACAAAGTCAAACTAGTATTTTTTTGACATCCTAAAATAGAGAAAATTCTAATTTAAGCTTATTTTCATGTGAAGAATTAAATTTTATAATTATCATAACAATTTTAGAATTTATTAAGTTAAAATGAATTTATTGTTAATTTTAAACTTAAAAACATAATTTAAGTAATAAAAATTAGGAGAAAAATATGTAAAATTATTTTTAATTTTTAGTAATCATCTAGAACATCAAAATTATGTGTTTGACAAGTTTCAAGTAAAAAAATTCATTAGTTTGATGTAAAAATCAATTAAATTAAGTTAACTTAGTTTTATTGGTATTGGTCAAATTAACAGATAAAAATTGAATTGGACACAAAGACTTGGAACAAAGGGTTGTAGTTCATCACATAAGTGCAAGGACTAAGTTGTAATTCCACAATTAACATGTGTGGAATTAAAATAAAAGAAAGAAAATGAAGTGGATTTATGAAATGAGCTTGATGATGTCACTTGGCTTACCTCATCTACCCAAACCACTTTATAAATAACCCATTTGTGACACAAATCCTCACCCCATTCTGCTCTCCCTAGTCAAGATTCCTTCACCCCTTTCCTTTCTCCATTTTAATTTTTTTTTTCACTCACAAAGCTTGCTCCATTAAAGGTTCTTCACCCTCCATCACTTACTCAAGTGAAATCCACCTTTAAAGCTTTATTCCTCTTCATCTTCTTCTCCACTTCAAGAGATAAAAGGGGGAAGGGTGTGGTTCTTGATTCTTTCTCTTTCAAAAAAGTAGTAGGATGAGGTTTTGGCCTCCTAAAATCCACCTACCATCTTTAGTGACATTTTTGTGAAGCATGCTTTTGTGGATATATTATTGTCATGGATTCCAAATCTGACATATGTTCTTGTTTTGCTTGTAACTTGAGTTGTAGCTATTGTTTTAGTGCTTTTTTTTTTTTTGTATAAAACTAGACTCAATGTGATTCATAATAGGCTCAAGAATCACTTGAAAATTTTAAGAAATGAAAAAGTTATGTTTGTTGAAAGTTGAACTGACTGTCTAAAAATGCGAATCTAGTAATATATGCCTTTTTGTGATTCTGAAATTTCTGGTTGGGTAATTGGTGAAACTACTAAGACAAGTAAAAACTAAACTTCCTAAGCTTTCTATTGATATATGCCATGCTTATTTTTATGGTCTTTTACTATTTTTACCAATTTTTGGAATCTGATGGACATGTACTGATTTTGACTAAAAATGTTTTCTAGAACTACCATTTTTCAAAAATCATTATAAATTGTATAGAGCTTTGTTTTTTATGATCTTGGTCAACCTGAAAATATTATCTAGTGAACTTTTGATAAAATTTTACTTCACCACTAAATGCTCTAAGATGACTAGGAAAAAACTAAAAATAGATTGCTAATCATCCAATGGTTTTGTCTGACCCTACGGTCTTGTTATTTTTGTATTTTTTTTGTAGATTTTTGTTCAATGCAATCTTAGACGCTTTAAAAATAGACAAAATTATCTTTTCAATAAGATGTGAATCATATTTTATAAAAGTCATTTAGCTATTCAAACTTGGGGATCAAATCGAACCACTGAAACTGGAAAAAGAAAAAAATTCTGCTTATTATTTTAAACAAAATTTTCTACCTCTTTCACTAAAATTTTTGTTGGCTGCAAACTAGTTTCTAAATTTTATCTAAAGAGTTTATGTAAAAGTGATTAACCAATGTTTTAGTAAATTTTAGAAACCCTAGTTTTTCTTCCACAGGCATCTCATCCTTGTTAAAATTAAAGGTGTCTAAAATCAAGTTGTAATTTCTAACTACTTGGCTTTAATCTTTAATTAAGTACCTAAAGTTTAATGGTATAAATTCAAATTGAAACTTATTTGGTTTAGGGCAGTTCAGGCCTCCCAGGACATAAGTAATCAAATGTAGAACTTATTATTACTTAAGTGGCTTTAATTCTCAATTAGGTACTTAAATTAACTAAGTAAAGCTCCTAAAGTAAAAAGGCAAGTAAATTAGGAAAGTAACATAAAAAGTTTTGCTAGTTTTCCCAAATTAGTAGGCCATGATTAATTCTCTTAGAAGTAAGAAAAGTTTATGTTCTAAAAAATTTCCTTGTCATTAATAAACACTTTAATTTTACACTAAGCTTGTTTTATTATGAGATTGTTAGACATTTAATCTTTGGTCTTATATGTTATCTCTGAAAATGTTAAATTCTAAATTTTTGTATTGATGAGTAAGATAGTATTAAATCTTTGCATGGTGACGTAGAGTGTTAGTGTACAAGTGTGAGTAATGTAACTAAGAAGTCCCACATTGGATAGAGATAGGTATGTTGAGTAACATATAAGTGACAAAGACCCATAAACCTGATGTCTTAAGTTTTTGGGTTGGATGTAGTGTGAAGTTTACTTATGTGGTTGTGCTCATTATAACACCTCTTTTTCAATTTTTTAACTATTTTTCTAATATTTGATGATTTATTTCTAAAAAATCGGGAAAAAAATTTCAAAATTCTGTTTTACACTATTGTGTTCAAAATCAAGAGCTATGTAACTGTGATTTTTAATAATTTTTTTGAGCAAGAGCCACGGGAAATTGAAAATTGATGATTTTACTCTTATTTCTCAACATTAAGGGCTGATATGAGAAAAAAATTTAATAACTATAAAATGTCAATTTGAGCTTAGAATCATGTTATATACATTAAAATAAAATTTTGAGAATTTTCTGGAATTTAGGTTAAAATGACCCAAATGTCCTTAAGTGTCTTTTAAGTCTAGTTAGTATTGGTTTGACATTCATAAATAGTAAAAATGATAATCTCAATTCATTTTTAGGTAAAATATTTAATTTTATAATTTTTCATAAAAATTTTGGTAATTATTGAATTAAAATGGATTTAATATGAATTTTTAACTCAAAAATATAAAATAAATAAATAAAAATTTGAAAAAAATTAAAATTAATTACTAAAAATTAATTTTTGATGAAAATAATGTATATGTCAAGTTTCACATTAAAATGAATTAATTTGATATTAAGAGTTAATTTATTCAAATTTAGGTAATTTTATCGATACCAATTAATTTAACTACAGAGAAAATAAACACTAATATTTAGGGACACCTAAGCATGTCATATGTCCAGCCTACTCCTAGGTGATTCACCACTCTAATTTGTATATTTTTCCCCTAAATAATTAAAAAATAAATAAATATAGATTTATTACATTATTTGATGATGTCATCACGTGAACACCGAAACCCTGTTCTTCCTCTATAAATAGCCCTCATTTGGGGTAGATTTCTCATCATCCTCTCCTTCTCTTGTTGGATGAAATACATAGAAGCAATGCCCTTACCATAATTTTTTTTATTCCATTATCCTACCAAAATTTTAATAGTTTTCCAACAACTAATAAACCTCTCTTCCTAGGAAGCTTGGAACCAACACTATTGTACCATCTTGTTTTTCCTAATGCATGATTAAGTGTTTTAATAACTAAAAAGTGGAACTTATATATGTAACCTAGGTGATTAAAAGAAACGAATAAATTGTTGGTATGTGGTATGTCATATGTGGTTACGGTTGTGTGTTGTTTGTTTGAAATTCCTGGTTTGATTTTAGGAAACTTGAGATATGTACTTGAGCCAATGTGGGTGTGATGTGAGTGAGATTTTGGGTTTTGAGAGAAAAACATTTGAGTTAAATCAGTTTTAAGATAAGAGAAATGGTTTGGGGAGTTATGGGCCTCAGTCGGCCAAGGGTCCGCGTATAAGCTCCAGGAGGTCGAGGTATATAAGTAAGGGAAGGGGGTTTTCTTTTTTTTCATTTTCCCTTTTTCGTTCTCTCTCTACTCTCATTTTCCCTCTACATCTCTCTAAGATTTATTGAGTTTGTGAAGTAGTAAACGAGTTGTGAGTATTGTTTAGCGATTGTGGTAAGGAAAGGAACAGTCCTAGCTAGTTTTGGCTCAAGATGGAAGATTCTCAAGGAAGCTAAAATCAATCCAAGAACTTCTAGAGGTAAGGGAAGCTTACTTTGCTTATAAGTTGATTGGTTTGTTGTTGTTAAGCATGATTCTCAAATTGATTTTGATTGAAAACTGATTGGATTGGAATTATGTGAAATTTTGTGTTAGAAATGGGTTTTGGCTTGATTTTGATGATTTGTTGTTCTACATGATTATGTTTGGAAGTTTATCTTGAATTTATTGATTCTGGTTGTATTGGGAGCTAGTTGAACTCTGTTTGAGTGAGATTGGAGTAAGAATGAGAGAAAAGTTTAGATTTTGGAGTTTGTTTCAAAGGGAGTTGTTGAGCGACTAGGGGCATCGCTGAGCGAGAGTCCCTGGAACGGGGGAAAAGTTGTTGGGATGAAGGTTCGCTGAGCAATCACCATTGTCACTGAGTGAGTGCTCTTAAGGTGGGATGAGTGAGTGAAGAAAAGTGGAGAATCATTGAGTGAAAATCATTTTGCTGAGCGAGTGGTTATGTGAATTATGGAAAATTTCCAAAATGTGGTTTGCTGAGCAAGTCAAACACTTATTGGGTGAAGGATGCGTGTTATAGAGAGTGCTGAAGTGGTTCGCTGAGTGAGACCTGTCTTCACTGAGCGAGTTGGAGCCCTGAAGGTTGTGGCTCTCTATTGTAAGTGTTTCGTTGAGCAACACTTATGTTCACTGAGCAAGAATAATACTAGGGACTTGGTTGCTCCCTGGAATAGTTGTTTGCTGAGCGACACTTATGAGTCGCCGGGCGAGCATGATTGACAGAGACTGAATGGTTCTCAGTGGTTGGATTTGCTTAGCGACACCCATGTTCGCTGAATGAGGGGTAAAGAGGTGAGCTGGACTCGTTGAGCGACCCTCGTTGTCGCTGAGCGAGAAACAAGGGACAGAGAAGGGGATTATCTCTAGAGTTGAGTTCGCTGAGTGAAACTTATACTCACTGAGTGAGAGCCCTTGAAAGGGAGAGTGTGCTCTTTGTATGAAAGGTACTCGCTAAACGAGCATATGGATTGCTGAGCAAGCATGTTGTTCTGTTTTGTTGCATGAGAATTTTCAAAAGGTATATGTTGCTTGGACAGTATTTTACTTATTGACCATGCAAGAGGCTAAATTGGGTGTGCATAGGGTGGATTTGGGGTTAATGGTGATTGTTGGACCACAGGGGGTGCTGAGTAGGCCACGTGGTGATGTGTTGATACATATATATATGATATGATGATTATTGTGGTTCAGTTGTTGTTGTTGTTGTGGCTCATGCATATATGCATATGTTGGTGGTTAAGGTAGTGTAGACCTTATGCCATGTGCGGGTAAGCATGTAAGTTGGATGGTGACCAGAGTTGATACTCAGTTGGGCCTCCCACTATAGGTTGGTTGGTTGACAGGGCCTACGGCTTAGATGAGCCTCCAACCTAGGGCCTCCGGAATGTAGAAATCTCTCAAGAGTTGTGTCATTCATACATTGATATGTAGGAGTTGAGGCATGGTGTGTGGTGTTATAATGTATGTAAACCTATATCATTGAGGATTTGGATTTCAAATTGGACTGTGGATGGTTGACAATATGAATATATATATTATATGTGGATTTTGTTTCGTAAGCTTACCCTTGCCGTGTTGTTGTTTTTGTTGTGGCTGTTGTTGTGGTGGTGGTGTTTATGTGTTGCTGTGACTGTGATGATCATGTCGTTTGGCATGGGAACAGAGGGCGAAGCATCCATAAATCCAGCTTCTCAAAGCTAATGAGAGAGGTTGTAGATGGAGGCTGTTGGAGGCCCTTTTTGGGTAAAGATTTTCTAGAAGCTCTTTCTCTTTGTTTTGATGTAGTTTGTTGTATAATTGACCAGCTATAGGGAGTTTTGATTTATGTTCTCCCTGTTTGTTGTATAAATATGGGCCTGTATATAGTATTATTTTATTATCTTCTATATGATAGAGTAATATGTGAATAAGTTAATCCTTAAGGATCTATATATATATATATATATATATATATATAAGGTTGTGGATAGTTTTGTAACGACAGAGGGTCGTTACAACTATCATCAACCTTGTCCACATTTGAGCTACTTTAGGAGGTAACGAGAGAGTCTGGTTAGTTCTAAATTATTGTCACTTTGCATGTCAGTAGGAAAGTTTTTCTCCTAAACTTTTCAATGCATAAATTTAACTATGTTTTCCTTATAATATTATAATGTTTGATGCCAAATTTAATTTTTACTAAATTATGCTGCTCAATTTTAGATAATTAATATGCACTTACTAAGTTGTTATGCTACCCAAATTTAGATAATTATAATATAATTACTAAGTTGTTATACTATTCAAATATAGATAATTAAATTATAATTACTAAATTGTTATTCTACTCAAATTTAGATAATTAAATTATAATTACTAAGTTGTTATTCTATTCAAATTTAGTTATTATTCTTCCTAAACTTAGATAATAAAATTATATTATTATGTTGTTATTCTGCTAAAATTTTGGTTATTAAATTGTGACATATGGATTGTCTAAATTATTATTGTGCAATTTCTGCAATATAAGGCAAAGATGTTAATTGTACTGGTGCTCAAATTAAATGAGACCAGGGAAAACTTTTGTTTGAGAAGTTAGAAATTGATAAGTTAGTGAGTAATGTAAAGTGAGGGGCATGTAGTGGCATGACACCCTGCTAGGAAAGCTATAGTTTAGTATGCTGAGGAATGAAAAGTAGGGACCCACTTGTAGAGGTTTTAGGGGTAGGCATCGACTGGTGAAGGTCCCAATGGCCAGGGTAGTGCCTGTAAGCTAGGATATTCGCTTGACTAGGCTTAATAACCTCGACAACTGCTCAGCATTCCACGATTGGTGTAAGAGTATACCTCTATAAATGGACGTCTTGAACTGTTATTTTGTTTCTCAATGATGATGAGGACTATACCATGTGATGTTGTTAAGAGAGGTATATGTACTCCCAATTACTTCGCAATTCTGTTGAGAACTATTACTCATTATTGGAAAGTATGGATCCATACTTAGTCAAGGGTAGTCTAATACAACTTAGAATTAAACCATAAGTTCCCCTCTATTGTTAGCTGTGTTTTATCTGTATTTTATAGTAGAACTTCTACCATACATGTGAAAGTGATGTTAGAACAAATCACCTCACTTTATTATTTTTCTTACATGTATGATTGATCGCGATTATTAAAGATGGTGGTAATACCCACTGATGTGAGGACAAGTTAGAAGATACTCTTGTGAAAAAGGACTTGTAGATCTAGTTTATAGTATTTTTCTTTTGTATGAAGGATAAGGTAGACTGACACTGCTCTATAAAGGATCTATTTGATGTATATACTAGGTTAGATAATATCTATCTTTTGATGTACTTTTTATCCCTCTATGTTTAGTTGTTTACTTTTATGACTGACATATATTACGAAATCATGATGTATATATATATATATATATATATATATATATATATTCTATCTTTTACTACCATTTTTAAATTTAGTTTAGTTTGAAATTTTCTATTATAAAAATCAAAAAAAATTTACTCACATTTTCATCAACTTAACCTAATAATTCATTAATTAACTAAATTAATACGGGTTAAAATCAATATGAACGGGTGTCACACTCATGGCCCATTGGTGAAGATCTCCCCGATTTTACCCATCTTATACTTTTCAACATAGAGACATTGATAATGAGAGCCCTAGTGCTCAAATTGATGAGACTAGAGAAACCTCTATTGAGGGATAAGTTAAGTAGTTATAAAATGTTTAGTTAGACGAGCATATAAGATGTGAAGGACATGCAATTGGCATGAAACCTTGTAGGGGAAGCCATAATTTGGTACACTAAGGAATGAAAGATAGGGACCCAATTAGCGGAGGTTTTGGGGGTAAGGTATCAAGTAGCAAATGTCTGATGGCTGAGGTAGCGCTTTTGAGCTAAGACAATCACCTAACCAACTTGATAACCCTGACAACTGTTGAGCGTTCCAGGATTGGCAGATAGTATAACTCTACTTTTGGGTCGTGGCCTTAAGTTAAAAGATTGCTTGTTTCCTCGATGAAGATAAGGATTGTACCATGATGGTGTTGGATTGGTAAATGTACTTCCAATCACTTCCCAAGTTTTGATGTGAATGATTGCTCATCAATAGGAAGTATGGATGCATACAAAGTCTTGGGTAGACTAGTACAATTTAGAGAAAACCCTAGGTTCTCCTTTTTATTGTTAGTTGTGTTTTATTTTTGTGCCTGATGTAAAACTTCCTACCTATCTTTTTGAATGAGATTTCAAGAACAAATCACCTCACTTTTTCTATTTTATTTTCATTGTTTATGCATGTGTATGATACAAAATTACTACTAATAGTGCTCAGAGGTGGAGAATGAGAATGTTGAGACTGAAAGAGACTTGGAAAAAGGCCATGCTACATGAGAAAGGATAACATACCATAAGGGCGATACTGTAGAAGGATCAACATAGTTGTGGAAGAGGTTTATATTTTATTTAGAGTAGATAATGGTCTGTACATAATCACTACTTTGGCTTAGGGATGTGATGGGTAGGTAGGGTATTTTAAGTATGTATATGTGTACACAACATATTCTTGTTTTAAATGCTTGTATTCATATTAACAACAATGATGTATGTTCCTTATTAATACATGATAAATGAATGCTCGACATATATATTTAATCCTTTCTCTAAGATTTAAGTGAAACAAAATTTTAAATCCAACATAAAATCAATTAATTGGATATAAATACTTATGAGTATTGGGTACAGAGTCAATGTAACTTAGGGCGTTACATTTAAGAGTAATCCAATCTGTTTTAAATGCTTCTAACAATTACCATTGTTGATATTTATCTTGAATGTGTGTATTAAGAGGAATCATTTACATTTATTCTAATTTAAGTGTGATTATCGTGTCTTAAGTTGAGCCTAAAAATAATACTTCATAAGACATGTTTTCTCATAGATTTTGAACTTAATGCTTTATTTAATTTCAATGGAGCTATGGAAGTAGAATATTGAGTTAAATCATAGTGATTTTAGTCTAAGGAATTGGGTTTAATCTATATTTGTGAAATATGAACTTCTAAAGCTTGTTTGGGTTGTATTAAATTTTGGGAAAAATGTAGGGGATGAACACAAAATGACTCAAATCTCTAACTGTTCTTACCATTATTATCAAAACCTTTGAAAAATTATAAACATAATATTAGATTTAATTTTTGTAGTTTATTCTTTAGTAATTTGTGTAGATGACAACACAATTTTGCTTGCCTTTGCAATGGTTGAATAATTGAATTGAGCCATATTACTCTAATTCTTGAGAAGAACGATACCCTTTTCATCAAGTTTTACTACTTGTCAACCAATGTACTTGTTGTAAAAGGGACTAAGATTGAAAAATTATGTGTATTTTAAGCATCACCAAGTCTCTCAACAAGTTTTATGGCACCGTTGCCCGGGACTGGATTGTAATTCAATTCAATTAGGCAATATTTGTGAGGCACCTATTTAAATGTTCATAATTGTAAATATATACTATGTTTTTGTTTTGTTTTTAATTCCTTGGTAGTTTAGGGTTTTGTTATTATTGATTATTTTGTTTAGCTGTGTATGTGAGGTAAAATCGTTGGGAGTCTTTTTGACCCTAAAATTGAAAGGACAACACGTGCAGACTAGAAGAAGGTTCGAGAAGAAAAGGCCACAATGGTGAAGTTCGAGCAAACCAGTTAGGACAGTTATCAAACCTCTTTAAGGCGGTTCAACGAGATGGATGAAAGAGAGATTACACTTAGGGATATGCTGAATGTTGCAAGTAGGGGGCACCATGTATTGTCTTGCCTTTGATAACCGAAGGAACTTTCTCTTTTAATTCTTGACACAAGCAATGCATTTGTCAGGATTGATAATTAAGATCCACACTTGCCTTTGGAAACATTTATAGAGATATACAATAAAATTAAGACCAATGGCCTTCCTATTGATGCCACTAGGTTGAGGTTCTTAGCTTTTTCTTTGAGGGGTAAAGTGAGGAATTCGTTGCAATTCTTTTTTAGTAGAACGATTACAACATGGGATGCTATGGAGCATCATTTTTATCTTAATATTTCCCACCCATCCTTTGGGGGATCATCCATAGAATCTTTGGACGCTTCTTCTTTGTTGTTTCCCAAGTTTAAATCTGCAAAAGATTCATCCAACTCTGACATTTCTTTGTCGGGCTTGTGATCATTAACTCTCATATGGATGGATTCTTCTATAACCAAAAATCTAGAGTTATAGACTCTATAGGCCTTAGAAGTATCATAATATCCTAACAAAATTCTATTATCACACTTAGGATCAAACTTTCTTAGATAATCCTTAGCATTGAGAATGAAACACTGACATTCAAAAGGGTGAAAATATGATATGTTGGGTTTTCTACCTTTTCACAATTTATAAGGAGTCTTTTTGAGAATGGGTATAATATATATTTTGTTTTGTAAATAGTAGGCAATGTTCACAACATCAACCTAGAAGTGTTTAGGAGTCAAATTATCATTCAATATGGTTCTAGCCATTTCTTACAATGACCTATTCTTTCTCTTAACAACCCCATTTTACTAAGGTGTTTTAGGAGTAGAGAAATTATGAAGAATACCATTCTTCTCACAGAACCTTTGAAAACTTTTGTTTGTGAATTCTCCTCTATGATCACTTTTGATTGAAGTTATGCATACCCTTTTCTCATTTTGAACTCTTTTACAAAATATAGAAAACACCTTAAAAGACTCATACTTGTAGGCAAGAAACGTAACCCATGTCCATCTAGTATAGTCCTCCACAACTACTAGTCCATAACGTTTTCCATTGATAGAGGAAATTAGAGTTGGACTAAACAAATCAAGATGTAACAACTGAAAAGATCTAGAAGTGGAAACAATATTTTTTGAATCAAAAGAGTTTTAACTTGTTTCCCTTTCTTACAGGTGCCACATAGAAGGTCAGATTGAAACGCAAGACTTGGAAGTCCTTTCACAAGGTTATACTTACTTAGCTTTGAGATTAACCTCAAAACTTGCATGACCAAGCTTCTTGTGCCATTTCTAATGATCTTCTTTCATGGATACTAGGTATGTTAGCTCTTGATTTGAATGATCACCGAGGTTTATTTTTTAAAGGTTGTTTTGCCTTTTAGTAGAAAACAACATTGTACCATTAGTATTCTTGACTAGACACTCACCTTTGTTAAAGGAAACATCATACCCATTGTCATACAATTGACTTATGCTCAATAGATTGTGTTTTAATCCTTCAACAAATAAGGCATTATCAATAAAAGGGAAGAGATGTTTACTAGTTTTTCTTATCTATGCTATATTGCCTTTCTAATTGCCTCTGAAAGTAGTTTGAGGTCTTCAAACATATACCTTTTTCTTGTCTTATGTTGTGAACCACTACTGTCCAAGTACCATGACTAGGGTGTCTTTCTTGTTGCCAAGCAAATATGCAACAAGAATAATCATGTTTTTAGGTACCCAAATGGACTTAGGTCTTTTCTTGTTAGCTTTGAAAGCCTTGAATGCTTTTTGTTGTGGCTTGTGAATACACTTGGATGATATATGTCTACTTTTCCACAATGTTGGCAATAAGAAGAACTTGAAATGTTATCATTTACTATTTTCTTCCTGTCAAAGCCAATGCCAGATTTGTCACGTGGATTTCTTTTATTTTTAAAAATTTGTCTAATTTTTAGTTTCACTTATAAATTTATCCAGACTTTCTCTCAAGTCAACAATATCCTTTTGAAGGTCCATTACTTCATCTAAAGGTTTTATTTTAGAGAAGTCTTTGGCCTTTTCAGCCTTTAACTTTTCATTTTCTATACTGAGTACTTTTTTTCCTTTCTTTAAAATTTCAAGCTCTTTTAATAGTTTTGAAACTTCTTTTTCAAATCTTTGTACCCGATAGAGAGAATAGATGAGTTTGAAAGCAATTCATGATAAGCTTCTTGTAACTCTAATAAGTTTTCAAGGTTTACCTCATTGTTTTCTTGATTATATTTTGAGGTTGTATCTACCATCAGACATATGTTGGCTTTTTTTCTCTCCTTCTTCAAAAAAAGACATATCAAGGTCCTTCCATATTGCCATGAGACCTTTCTTTTTCTTGAAGAAGGGCTTCTTTTTCCCTTTCTCTAGGTCTGGACATTTAGACATAAAGTGTCTAGGCTTTTTGCACTTGTAACATATAACTAGACTCTTGTCTTTAGTGACCTTCAAGACCTTTTTTTGGTAGTTCCTCCATTTAGATCCTATCTTCTTTTTTCACATAGAGTGGATCTTTCTTGAGATGAAGGAGATCTCATCCTTATCAGAAGATTCTTCAACAGTAAAGGCTTTGGACGGTGTTCCTCTAGGTGCTTTTTTCTTCACCTTCTGAGCTTTTAAGGCAATGGACTTGCCTTTCTTTATGTTTTTATCGTCCATAAGCATTAGCTCATGGATTCTCTGAGTTCCTAGAAGTTCTTCTAAAGGAAGAGTCTTCAGGTCTTTGGCAGCGCTCAAAGTTGTAACTTGTCTCCACTATCTAAGCAATCTTCGAAGAGTTTTGTCAATGTGATATTGGTTATCATAAGTTCTACCTAGAGACCTTATATTGTTTATGATGGTTTGAAACAGTCCAAATATTTGTTCAATGGCAAACATTTGTTTAATGGTTTCATTAGGTTCCATCTTAAACAACTCATATTGGTGCACAAGTCTGCTTATTTTAGAATCTTTAACTTATAAGGTACCCTTATAGGCTAAAGCTAGAATGTCCTACACCTATTTAGTAGACTTAAGACTACAAACTTTTTCATATTCTTCTTTAGACAAAGCACACATGATAGGTTTCCTAGTCTTTGAGTTTAGAAGATATTGGGTTTTGCTTGATGAAGGGAGCCTTTTTCCTTTATTATCAGCAGGGATATAGTTTCCTCTTTTTCTACTATGTCCCACATGTTAATACGGCATGCATCAAAGAATGCAATCATTCTTTGTTTCTAGTAGCCGTAGTTTTGTCCTTTGAAGAGCGAAGGTTTGTTGATGGCTTGTCCTTCATTTTCCACAATGCTTGTATGATCATTTCTACCCTTGCACTGTTAGATGCTTAACCCCTAGAAGCTGAACTTTGATACCAACTAAAATAAACAAAAGAACACACAAGAAGGAGGGTTTAATTGTGTGTTATGAATTTTTAAAAACTTTTCACAAAGTTTTTTGTATGCATTGTGTAAAAGATTGTCCAAAAAGGCAACGTGAAGGATAAAGGATAAAGAAAGAAGATAGCACGCAAAGATTTATATTGGTTCACACTAAACTAAGAGCTACGTCCAATCCTTTTAACCTGAAGGTGTTTTACTAAGTAAATTGCTTGTACAAACAAGTATTCTCTAAGCCTTCTTAGGCTATACAATGAAGTAACCTAACCCAAGATTACTTACACCTAAGTATTGTTTAACACTAAGCCTCTCTAGGCTTTCATAAAGATCATTGTAACATTTTTTTTTTAACCTATGATTTAAAAAGTGATTGAAATTAATTACAAGAGAAAATTTAAATTTAGTTTTATTGAGAAAATTTAATTAAAAAACTTTGTATGACTTTATGTGATGATTTTCGATGAAGTTCTAATTGAACTAGAATTTAATTGTACACTATCAGTGTAAAATTACACTGTGTAAATGAACAAGTAGTCAGAAATTTATCATGGACTAATCCTAGTGTGTCATTAACACATTGTTTCCAAGCTAATTAGCACCTATTTCAAAGTAAATTAATTTTTAATTTACCAATTTTGGTTAAACCTTATCTTTTGTTTTTAGTAAACCACTTTAGCCAAATTAAGTAGTAAATTTTTAAAAGTAAAATGCCAATTTGGGCATTGCTTTTCTCGGTTACCCAATCTCCCTTTGCATCCAATGATTCAATTCGTTATATGTATATACCTATTGAACAAAAAATGAACCCCCTATAATTACTTTTAAACCCCCTGGATATTTATCTAACACATGTAGAACGTTGGAAACAATAAAAATAGACCCCTGAACTTGCCTTTAAATAACATAGTTTAAGAGAAATGGGACCTTACTTCCAGTAACTATAGGTGTGGGTGTGGGAGCAAAATCTGTGGAGCTTGGGGCAGTTTCCCTTCCTTTTTTTGAGTTCATCTAGTTCCATTGATCTTCACCAAGTAAGGGAGCTTACTCTTTGTTTGTTTTCTTTTCTTCTACTAGTAAATGCTGGAAAGAAAATATTGAGCTGCTAGCTGGTTTGTTATTGAATCTTTAATGGTTGCTATTGTTGGGTTGCTGCTGGAATATGTTTGCTCATTTTTTTTTTTGGCTTAGAAATCTTATGCTTTTCCTTGCTATGCATCATGAAAAATGTCACAGTATGAGTTATTGTAGTTGCTGTTTGGTGTTGGAAAAATATGGTTTTTATATGATTTTACCATGGAAAAATAATTACTTGAGTGGGTAAGATTGTTATGTATCTGCATAATTTTTTCTAGAACATGATAATGAAACCTTATACTAGTTATAGAGACTCTTGATGTTTTTTTTTTTCTTGGTCCCACGATCTGGAGTGCATACCATGCAGTATAGGTATTGTTGTAAGGAATTAATAGGCTGAAAATTATTTACATAGGGTCAAGATATAGTTGTTGGGAGCTTACATTTAAATATCTAAATAGTAACTTTGAAAATTATATATATATATATATATATATATATATATATATATATATATATATATATATATATATATAATGAGCGGAGTCACATAGATTCAAAATAGACCATGGGATAAATTTGTAATGTGTAAAACGCTGATTTCGGAAATTCATGGAAAAAAAAAAATACATATGAGTAAATTCATTTTATAACTAGAATCAGTGTTTTGTAATTTTTACAATTGATAATATTGAATCCTTTAATCGAATTAGCTAAAATATATATGTAAATATATATATATATATATATATATATATATATATATATATATATATATATATATATATATATAAACACACACACACACGCACACATACTTTAAGCTTTTGTTTATAGTTATATATGTATTTTGTTGAGAAAACGTAAACATATAGCGTTAGTTTTATAATAATAATAATAATTTATTAACTAATTAAAAAAGAAAAATACCAAGATCGATAGAATGGAATGAAGAGGTATCATAAAATTTTAAATCCTTAGGTGGTGTAAATAATCAAAATAAATATAATATCTAATGCCCTTGGTGATTAAGGTAATACTTAATAATTGTCTTAAAACTATGATGACGCAATTTATTCGACTCATATGGTGAACGTTAGAAATACTAAGAAAAATAATTGTTGGAAAGTCCTAAGGGATTTTGTCATATAAGACCTTGAGAACAAGGTGATGGTTATGCTTAGTATCTCGTGGAAAGGCCCGGCCTGTAAAAGTGGCAAACATATTGTTGATATGTCTAATCCACAAAAAGGAGAATCTAAGCACGAATGATGTTGGATCCTGACTTGGATCAAATATTATTTCGTTGACATGCATTCATGCATGAGTCGTTGAGGAACGCTTAATAAGCATTGGGATGACTAGTGGAGGTTCCTAGAGTATCCTTGTGGATATACGGATGCGGGATTCCACAAGTGACCGGGATCATTGCAAACCTGAGTTGTGGTGGTGACTACCCACATATGCATATCCTGACAAAGCCGTAGTCGATCCAAGATCAATACCATTAATCCCCCAATTGGTTTTAGGCACGTGCAGCGTTCTTGCCCTGCGAAGGGTGTTGTTGATGTAACCACGTTAAGGGATACGTTTGGATGATCGCTCAAAGTTGTTGGAAATCTCTATGGAGTCGTGTCTGCATGCATTGCACGACCATATCAGGTTAACTTAGGACTATATGTCCATTTACTATAGTATTCACGTAAATTGTTGTGTATATTTGTTGTTTGTCTTCTTAAAGATGTATGGAGCGTTGTGGTATGTTATGGTTAATTATTTGTTTATAAGCTTACCCTTGTGTGTTTGTGTTTGACTATGATGATCATGGCGTTTCGCTCATGTGAGTAGATGGCCAGTTGACATCAAACGGGACCTTTTAGCATTGAGCTGGTGCCAACTATGAAAGGCCGAGGTGGTGACTGGCTGATTGACTGGGAGGCCTAGGGGGCACGTTTTAGTGGAGTGCTGGTTATCCGTTATGTTTCGATAGGTGTTATGGTTTCTTCCGTTTCTGTTTCCGTGACAGTGGACTTTCGTGAGTTGCTTGGAGAGAATTGGCGTACCTCATCACGCCCTTTTAGGGCTATTGGACGTGTATCTAAGTATAGGCTCTTGTTTAGTGGAGGGCGACGTCCACGGATGGGTTCTGACAGGGCTAGAGAGACTGATGAGTATGCTCCTTCCACCTCTCCTCATTGTCCTTGATAGGAGTAGGATATAGTTGTGGCCAGCTAGGGAGTAGATGTCATATAGTAGACTTCCTCGCTCCCTTTTTTGATGTATTATCTCTTTTGAGTTATACTTGATGGCCATATATGCTTTATTTTGAGATACTTAGATCTTCTACTTATGAGATTGTAGTGCCATGAGGCACCGTATTGTATTTTCATTGTTGCGCTACATATGCGTATTATCCAGTATATTATATGCTTGTGTGTTGAAACTTTTAGATGTTTTCGTTTTGGAAATTGAAAAATAAAACACAAAAATTTGCACACATTTTCATTAAATAAATTAATAAGAGATTCAAAATTTTAAAATTGAATCTTTTCCATAGTGATTATTAAATCGGTGATATGTAGTGACAGCGAGTTGTTACAATTGTTCTTTGAAAAGATAACTCACAACAGTGAGCTTTATAAGTTTAAGCACGATATAAACAACTTTGTCTGTAAAAAGAATATGAAAGTTTCAGAGTGAGTATAAGATTGTCCAAGGAATGATAGAGCTTTTTCGTAACTTCATTAACTTCTTTTTGTTCTTCACTCTTGAGTCTTCTTATAGAAGCTTGGAAAAATGTCTGTTGAAAGATAGGGCTTCTTCTCGTTCTGAATACATTTAATGCTCGAGATAACATATCATGTAAAGTCAAGGAGAGAGATTCTAACGCCACCAGTAGCAGTGACAATTTATACCAAAAATGTGTATTGTTTTCCTAACACATGTAAAGTCCATTCAACCTTTATCTCTTGTTGTGCTACTTTGGTGCTTCTTCTAATAACTTGACTTGTTTTTCTTCTTTAGCTTTTACCAAGTATCAGAGCTTTTGTCTAATCTAAACCTACTTCACAACATTCAAAAAGACAAAGCATATATGTATTAGTTGAAAACATTTAGTCATTTTTGAGAAAGCATGTTAAAATTACTTTTTCATAAGATAACTTCATCCAAATATATAAGCAATATAGCGCATAAGGTCCTTGATAAAGAGCATTTATGGTAAAGTAACTTTTAGACACTTTTTATAAGACAGATATGGACGCTTCAATTTGTATGGACGCTTATCTATAAAAATATTAGACAGCTTATTTAGCAGATAATGGACGTTCATATGCATAAAGCGATTAAAGACTAAGTTAAGGTAGAGCAATATGGTAGTGTGTTTTATGAACGCTTAAAGTCTTAAAACACTTATATCCTGCAAAGCTAGGATTTTTAGACTTTCACAAATTTTAGTAGCCTTTGTTATCATCAAAACATTTTAAGGGCTAAGCTTTTCATATGTCTTTGGTTCCAATAATACATATATACATGTTGGGAAATAATTCAAATTTATGATTTAAACTCTCTAGGATATTGTTTAGATTTAAAGATAATGCCTTTATTTTAGACATTTATTTCCCCTTTTAATATTAGGACGCAAGTTGTATAAATAAGGGTTCTTGAGATGAGAAGAACTACTTGGCTTGTAGAAGAGGTCACCACATTAAATGAAAGGGGGGTAATGTAAAGGGAGGTTTTTTCAAGTTTGTCTAGAAAACTTGTAATGAGATGTAATCTTATTTGAGTGAATGAATGAGTATTGAGATGGATTAATGGACGTAGGTAAGAGATGCCGAACCACATTAAATAAATTTGTATCTTTCACTATTTTTATTTTATGTAGTGTCGTTTGTGTGTCCTTTGATCCCCATTGTGCATGTGAAGGGTTTGTTTCCCCAATACATACATATATCACACACACACACACACACACACACACACACACACACACATATATATACATATATATATATATATATATATATATATATTATAGGCTTAAATATGTTTTTGGAACCCATAATATATTATTTTTTTGGTTTTGGTCCTTATAAAAATTATTTTTTTAAAATGGTCATTGTAAAATTCCTCTTTTTGATTTTGGTCCTTATTATTTTGTTTTAGTCTTTGTAATATTTTTATTTTTTTATTTTTGTCCTTATAATATGTAAATAATTTGCTTTTATTCCCTATCAAAATTTTTTCAAAGGGAATAATTCAAAATGAACAAAATAATATAAGAACAAAAACGAAATAATAATTATATTACAAGGATTAAAACAAAATACTAGGGACCAAAATAAAAACAAAAGAATTTTACAAGGACCATTTTAAAAAAAATAATTTTACAGGGACCAAAACCAAAAAAATAGTATTTTATAGAGACCAAAAACTTTTTAAACCTATTTGTGTGTGTGTGTGTGTGTATGTGTGTGTGTCTGTGTATTGGGGGTATATCTAGTGAGAATATTTTTTTTATGAGTATGAGAAGAGTAAATCTGTATCATACAATCATACATGAATAATCAAAATTTAATGTCATGTGACTACATAAAATAGTCATGTGAATGTTAAAAAAACTCACTTAAGTTATGTGTTTTAATCTTGATCATTCATAAGATTTAATTATCAATATTTATTCTTCTTTCTCACATTAAAAGGTCTTTTTACTATATGTGTGTGTGTGTGTATGTATGTAGTAGCCTAAAAGGTATTGCCATAATCACCGTACTACTTTATAATAAAGAAAGGAAACATCGTGCATGCGTGGACAATTTACGTTATTAATACACAATAATCTTCTTTACAAACTGTTCCTTGTGAAAGAACCCCAGATACTGTATTGGTCATTCAAAATAAATATAATATCAACATATAGAAAGAGAAGGACAAGTCCTAAATACAACATGTCCAATAACACAAAATATGCAACTAAGTGCTCAACACTGGAGCTTATAAACAAATTATACAAAATATCTCCATCTCAATGCTCAGAGCACCTCAACCTACTTCATTTGAAACATGAAACTTAAACTAGTGAGATGTGCCTCAGTAAGTGCCCTAATATGCAACATTATAAATATATGCTATAAATACATAAATCATGTGAAACTTTTCTTGATGGAAAACAACTTGGCACTTTGAATGAAGACTTGCTTAAAAATTTGCATCAAAACATGAATCTTAAACTTTGCAAGCCTTATCATTATATTTTCCTCTTTTCTGTCTTATGGCTGAATTGAGTTCAAATTCTTAAAAAGGTGTCCCTCTTGTTCTACTGTTGTCATTTGTCCCATACCGAAGAGCATCTTACCACCCTCTAAGGATTGAAAGGGATAGAAACCCTTCTCTTGTCCAAAATGGTACATAAAAGTCTTGCACATGTTTATCTTACTTACTTTCACATATCATCCCTTGGAAATCAAAGGGTTCCTATCCTTCTTTCACCAATGGAGAATCTTCATCATTCATACATAGTAGGGGTGTTCATAAACCAATCTAATCTAATAAAAACCAAAAAAGCCGATCCAAAAAATTCAAAACCAAATAAACCAAAAACAAAACAAGCAGAAAATAGAAAAAACCAAAATTTTAATTGATTGGATCAAATTTCAAATTTGATTTTGAAATCCAATCCAATCCAATCCAAACTGAACTTATACATATGTGTATATTTTTATTTTTAAATTTATAATATCACTCATATTTATTATGTAACTTATACTTATTTATGAAAAATATATTTAATTAAAGATAGTTTTTTAGTAAATGTTTGAATAAAGATATATGTGTGTGTGTGTGTGTGTGTGTGTGTGTGTGTGTAATTATCAAGTTATGTAAATTTATTTTTAATAGTCTATATTTAAAGAGTTATACTAATATTAGCTATATAATGACTTATAGATGAAATATTTATATTTTTAATTATTTTTATTATATATCTTAGTATTTATTTAATACTTTATCTAAAGAAAAATAAAAATAAAACCAAAAATTGATCCAATCCAAACCGCTTTAGATTAGATTGGATTGAATTAGATTTAAATCTTAAACCAAACTGATTAGATGGTGAATTAAGAAAACCGAAGTGATTGTATCAAATGATTTTTTCTTCAAAACCGATCCAATTCCATTCGCGAGCAACCTTAATACATAAACATTTAGTATCACCATGCAGTCAAATCAAGATATAAAGTTTAATTAATAAGAGTGGTAATATGAATAAATTCATATGTTGTTCTAGGGGTCTCACACTTAGCATAAACATGGTTGCACTCAACACAATTGACCTTGACACTTAGTGCACTCACACAACACTCAATGCCACTACTTAGGGGTTTCCAGACATGCTTTTTAGAGGTCCCACGCTTAGCGCACTAAGGTCACGCTTAGCATTGTTGCATAAGGGGCTCTTACATCCTCTCTAGGTGTCCTCTACTTGGGGCACAAAAGGTACGCTTAGAGCCACTATGTAAAGGTCCTAAACATCGTTTCTGGGTGTCTTATGCTCAACACATAAGGAGTGCATTTAACACCACTACGTAGAGCCTTAACCATAGGCTTTAGAAGGCTTGTGCTTAACACAAACAGGGCTGTGCTTAGTGCCATAAATATATGCTTAGTGCAAATCATCAATCTACATATCACAACATCATAGATCTGCAAGCCCTAAGGCCATTCATGGCTTCTCGACCTCAATCAAGCACCCAATCATGTTCAAAGGCACTTCTAACACGTTTACAAACCTCAAATCTCTTTTTTAAACTCCTCAATCATGCAAAATCATGTGAAAATTCCCAAAACCCAAACCCGACCATGAATAGTGTTCAACAGTCAATTCCACAATCAAGATAATCATAAAGGGGAAATGAGAAAAGATGAAAAGGGATGCACTCTCAAAGATCTCTTAAATGTGGATGTGCTTTTTTTCTATTCTTATTCCTTCTTTTCTTCCTCTCCTTCTCTTCCCTCTTTTCTTACTCATTTTTTCTTTCTTCCTTCTCTATTTCTATCTTCTAACAATTGTGTGTGTGAAAGTGAGTGTAGGGGTGGTGTCTTAAGGCTTAGAGGGGTAAAAGCCTTTACTGAGTCCAAAGTGCCCTTTCTAAAACCAAATATAATTATGTCCCATTAGTCCTACCTTATATAGAGCACTTATTAAATAGACAAAAAAAAGACATTTTATTTATTTATCTTATTAATCCTCATTACTCTGATTTTAATATGTTATAATATATATATATATATATATATATATATATAGGGAAGGGATCAAATGACAGAGATGTAACTTACACCAACCAACTATTACACCATTCAATAACTTTTAATTGGATAATTTTATCTCAAAATCCACCATTGTATTGAAAGCTCCTTTAACATAGATCATATGTACAAAATTTTATATTAATCCAAAATTATTTGATACTTTATTCATATAGATCAAAATGGACATAATATATACTTTTCAAAATATAGTAAAACGTTAGTCATTTGATTACCTTCTTATTGTTATTCAATTTTGAAAGAATTATATATATATATATATATAGGAGAGAGATCAAATTACACAGGTGTAATTTATACAATTAATATACCATCAATAACTTGATATAGAATGTGATTTTTATCGATCCAACCGTGAATTATAATTTATATTACCAAAATTGTTTATGTCAAATTTTGTCAAAATTGAATGACAATAAGCAGTTAATCAAACAATTCATATTTTAGTATATTTTGAAAAGTATATATTACATCCATCTTGATCTATATGAATAAAATATCAAATTATTTTGAATTAATATAAAATTTTGGACATATGATCTATATTAAAGAAACTTTCAATCCAACAGTAGGTTTTGTGATAAAATTATCCAATTAAAAATTATTGAATGGTGTAATAGTTGGTGTAAGTTACATGGTGTAATTTGATCATTTTCCATATGGGTCAAGATCTATTAACATCAGGTGTCAAAGTTAGTCAAATTACACCTTCAATAACATTTCGTAAAATGCAAATTTATCCAATCTAACCGTTGAATTATATGATATTATCTTCATGATCATGTATATCAAATTTCACATCATTTGGACTTTTCTAGATATGTTATATAACATTGAATATTTACATATATTTTAATATCATATTGTACGTTAAAATAAAGTAATGTGATGAACTATTAAATAATTTTAGAATTGTATGAAATTTTGTATACTTAATCTAATTAATAAGAACATTAAATTCAATGGTTGGATTGCTTAAATTTGTATTCTACAAAAAGCTATTAGAGGTGTAATTTGTTATCTTTGATACCTGGTGTCAACAGATCCTATATATATATATATATATATATATATATATATATATAAGGGGCATATCTAGTGAGAGGGTCATTTTTATATGAGAGTGAGAGGAGTAAATCTGGGTCATATAACCATACATGAATGGTCAAGATTTAATGTCATGTGACCACTTAAAAAAATCATGTGACTTTTTAAAAATCTCACATGACTTATGTGTTATAATCTTGACCATTCATGGTAAGATCTAATGGTCCAACTTTATTCCTCTCACTCTCACATAAAAAAGACCCACTCACTAGATATGTTCCATATATATATATATATTACAATCATTATGAGAGATTGAAATCCGCGTATTTATAATACATGCCTCACAACTTAATCGATCAAGAGACTTGAAAATCATTTTTTTAACATTTGTCATATTTTAATATGTCAATGATAAAACGTTTCAATTTAACGGATGTTACATTAAATTCGTGGATTTATAATTCATGTTTTACATTTTTCTATTTTTATATAAAAAAAAGTTTATATATATATATATATATGGGTCAGGATTTGTTGACACCAGGTGTCAAAGTTAGTCAAATTACATCTTCAATAATTTTTTGTAAAATACAAATTTAACCAATCTAACCGTTGAATTATAAGATATTATTTTCATGATCATGTGTATCAAATTTCACACCATTGGACTTTTTTGATATGTTATCTAACATTAAATATTTACATATATTTTAATATTATATTGTACGTTAAAATAAAGTAATGTGATGAACTATTAAATAATTTTAAAATTATTTGAAATTTTGTATACTTAATCTAATTAATAAGAACATAAAATTCAACGGTTCGATTGGTTAAATTTGCATTCTACAAAAAGCTATTAAAAGTGTAATTTGATTAACTTTGACACCTAAAGTTAGTCAAATTACATTTTCAATAACTTTTTGTAAAATGTAAATTTTATTAATCTAATCGTTGAATTTGGTATTTTTATTAATTAGATTAAGTATACAAAATTTTATACAATTCCAAAATTATTTAATAGTTCATCACATCACTTTATTTTAATGTATAATAAGCATTCAATGTTAGGTAACATATATAGAAAAGTCTAAATGATGTGAAATTTGATATATATGATCATGAAAATAATATCACATAATTCAATGGTTGGATAGCCTAAATTTGCATTCTTTAAAAAGTTATTGAAAGTGTAATTTGACTAATTTTAACATCTAGTATTAACGAATCCTAATTTTATATATATATATATATATATATAAAACAGTCATTCACCTGAGAAAAGTAATGACGTCCTTTAAATTGAAATATTTTATTATGGACATATTAAAGTATTATAAACGTTAACAAATGTTTTTAAAACACTTGTCAAAGATTTAAAAATAAAAGCTATTAATTAAAACATTAAAAGATTTAAATTTTCGATATTTAAAAGTTATATTTTTAAGAAATAATTTTATTTAATTTTAAAAGGTATATGTCTTTTGAACAGTTGGTGAATACTGTTAAATATTCACTTCAATCTTCTAACAAGTCAGCATCTGAGGTGAAAATCACTGCAAAATGGCTTTTCGCATCAATCAACATTATCTTTTGAGGGTTTTATGCACTGCTTTGCTTTTGGCGTCAGGTAGAGAGAAATAGTTAACTTTATCTCTTAAGTTGAATTTCTAATGTATAATTTACTGCCTTGAAGTGATGGGTGATATTGTTTGTTGTGTTAGTATTTCCGGTGTATTGATTGGGGGGAAAAAGAGCTGTGTTTTTAGATGTATATGACTCAACAAGTTGTTTTCTAAAAAATTTTAACTTTTTTTTAAATTTATAAAGGTAAATGTCAATTTTCCACTGATCTCAATAATTATTTTGGTGGGGTCATATTGGGTTGTTTAATGTATATGTTGGTGGAGTCATGTATAAATTTTTTAACTTTGTGCTGAGTGCAGGACTAGCAGATTCGGGAACTCCGGGACTAAGCTGTCAAAAAGGACGATGCACAGATAGTACAAAGTGCTACCAGAGCTGTGTTAACAATGGCTATAAGAAAGGGGGCGCATGCATAGGATTTATATTTCCGAGGGCTATCTTCTGCTGCTGTTACAAATGACTTATATATGTCGTACGCCTTCAATGTATCGAGATAAAATAAAACATACACCCGAACTTAGCTTTGAAATTTCTAGTTAGTAAGAATTGTGTGTAAAAGGCTTGAACTTAATTATCAATGCATGCAATTTGAAATGAAATAGTCATTCACATTGTCTCCTATTTCAAAATATAAAATTTGAACTTCAAGAATTCCCTTGTCGAAAACAAGGATGATGTTATTGCTAGGATGGGGGAATGGAGATATCTGGAATTCTTTATAGTTTTTGTTTGGGTCCTATTAGATTATATTTTATGAGGTCTTCATTAATTAAAAAATACAAAAAAAAAAAAAACTGGGAAGGAGAAAGATAAAAAAAAAAAAAAAGAGTGTAGAAATCATGGACTTTTTTTTTTTTTTTTTTTTCAGTACATACTACCCCAACAGTTTTTGTAGCCGACAAGAGGCTCAAACGAATCAATTGCCTTGCACCTTTCCTCCTTCTTTGGAGTACCATGAATCAACTATCCATAGACCCCTTTCACTCCCCTTCGTCAACCATCTTCAAGTTCGCGCATAATTGTTCTTAACCATGGTTCTAAATTGCGGTTGCGGTCGTGATTGCAGTTTTGCTACGTTCCTTGACATTGCGGAAAAATGCAGGAAAATGCTGTCGATGCGACTGCAATTGCGGTCGCGATGCAGTTGCGATAAATTGAAAAACCTTTACGTTGCGGACTGCAATTTAGAACCATGTTCTCAACCCACAGCACAATGACTTTACACACGATTTCTTCAATGCCTAGTAACCAACTTAAAGCCTAAGATTCTCTAATCTCATACTATACCTAATTATCAATAGAAGGACAAAAGCATAGGGCATGCCCAATTGTCCATATCTCCCTTGTAGGAAGAGAAAGAAAGTTTGGTTAACACTGCTTTGGGTCCATTCAAGCAGTTCCATATGGCCTAGCGAGAGAGAATAAATTTTCACCAACGGGAGCTGGTATTCCCACCTCATTTTTCGCTATTTTTACCCCATATATTTTTTTTTTCAAAAATACCCCTAATAGAAACACGTTTCCATTGTACAATATATACAACAAAAAAGTGTTTCCATTATATCAGGGGGTGTGGCCTCTATACATAACAGAAACATATTTTTGTTGTGTATTGTGCACAATGAAAATGTGTTTGCCTTGTGTATGGAGGCCACACCTCCTAACACAATGAAAGCATGTTTTTATTGTGCACAATACACAACAGAAACATTGTATTTTCGTTGTGTATTGAAGTCAAGTACACAACAGAAACACATTTTCATCATGTATAGTTCTAAGATAGATAACGAAAACGTGTTTCCGTTCTATGTCGAACTTTGATACACAACAAAAATATGTTTTCGTTGTGTTAATTTTTCAAAAAAGTTAATTGAAATATTAATTATGATATAATTTATCCTTTTTAATATTAATCAAATTAATTATGATATAAATTATCATTTTTAATTGAAATTAAATTAATTATGATACAATTTACCCTTTTTAATGGTAATCAAATTAATTATGATACATATTTTTTTAATTAAAATTGAATTAATTACAATAAATTATCATTTTTAATAGTAATCGAAATAATTATGATGCAAATTACCCTTTTTAATAGTAATCAAATTAATTATGATACAATTTTAAAAAATATACGATACAAGTTACCATTTTTAATAATAATCAAATTAGTTAGATGTAAATTATCCTTTTTAATAGTAATTGGATTAATTATGATGAAATTTATGATACTATAGGATAGTTTGCATTATAATTAATTTGATTACCATTAAAAATGGTAAATTGTATCATAATTTTAAATTATTTATGCTTAATTTAATGTGGTATACATTTTTATCAGTATTTAATGTGATATATAATAATATTATTATATATACTTAATTGGTTGAGTTGATAAACTATTAATTAGTGTGTAGGTTGAGTCATTACTCATTAATTGGTTCTTAGACTTGATTAGTTTAGAAGTCAACCATGTAGTACTAGAGTTTATATGATATCGATCATGATATGATAGGATTAACAATGGTAATCAAATTAATTATGATGCAAATTACTCTTTTTAATAGTATCATAAATTGCATTATAATGAATTCAATTACTATTAAAAGGGGTATTATATATTTTTTAAAATTGTATCATAATTAATTTGATTACTATTATAAAGGACAATTTGCATCATAATTATTTTGATTACTATTAAAAATGGTAACTTATTATAATTAATTCAATTTCAATTAAAAAAGGAAAAATGTATCATAATTAATTCAAATACCACTAATAAGGATAAATGGTATCATAATTAATTTAATTTCAATTAAAAATGGTAATTTATATCATAATTAGTTCAATTAATATTAAAACGGGTAAATTATGTCATAATTAATATTTAATTATTATTTTTTCAATAAAATTAACACAACATAGATGTGTTTTCGCTGTGTATTGAAGTCTAATACACAACGAAAACACATTTCCGTTGTGTATCTTAGAACTATACACAACAAAAGCATGTTTTTGTTGTGTATCAAACTTCAATACACAACCGTCCGTTATGTATTGTGCACAACGAAAACGTATTTCTATTATGTTAAGGGGGTGACCTCCATACACAACAAAACACATTTCTGTTATGCATAATACACAACGAAATTGTGTTTCCATCACAACGGAAACATGTTTCCATTGTGTATGGAGGCCGCACCCCCTAACATAACGAAAACATGTTTCCGTTGTGTATATTATATAATGAAAACGTGTATCCATCAGGAGTATTTTTGAGAAAAACATTAATAATGTATAGGATGAAAATAAGGGAAATTGGGCTGGGAATAATAGCCCTTTCACCAACCCTTTGGGATTCCATATTGAGAGGTCTAGTGAGAGAGGGAAAGGAAGAAAAAAACTAAGACACTCTAAATTAATTTGGGCTTTTGCAGTTTCTGGGCTAGGAAAATAGTATAGTTGAACCCAATTAATTTCTTTTTACCCCAATCTGATCTATTACAAAAGAAAAAAGAACACAATTCAAACTCCATTTAATTAAACTAATTACCAATTGATTTAATTGGTTTAATTATTCACTTTCATAATCATTTTTAACATATATTATAATAAATCCTAATCTTCATGAAATAATCTATTTTTTGTTATCATGTTATAGGCTTAAAGTATCGATAGACTTTACTAATGATTAATCTATAGAACTTGGCTAGTGTAAAGATAAAGGACGAATTTATGACCCTCATTTTATTTTGATAATAACAAACAGTCTTTCGAACAATCGTCTAATTATTCATTCTTACTACATGACTCCACTATCGTCTGTACATGTTTTTCTTTAAAGATTCAAAATAACTAACTCCTTCAGACGATGCTTTGTTGATCTGAGTTCTATAGTTTTGAAAAAGTGAAAACCACCTCGAAAGAAAAGACGTCTACGTACTTATCCTCGATAAAAAGGTTACTTTACGCATAAAAGAAGGAATTTGTATGCAAATGTTACTACGGAAAGCAGATATGCCTATTGCAACAACATTGAGTACAAGAAAAGCTAGATAAGCAGACCGCTTTATCTTATCAGAGTGACTAGTTGGTGAAAGACATTAAATGCTACATTAATGCTTCAACAACTCTTTTCTGCTTTTACAATGCTAGGCGAAGGATGTCTCCGATAGCTCTCACAACGGACACTTCCGAGAGAATCCTATAAATAGAAGAAGAGACCTAAGTCACTGCGCGAAACTTTTGAAAAACCTTCTCTCAATCTGTAATTTCTGAATACTTTGCTTGTAAACGCCTCCTTGAGCTTTAGTGTACATTTGTCTGATAAGGCGTTAGCTTAAGTGTGACAACTTACACTCAACCATTTCACTGAGAAATTGGTAGAAGCCTGAAGAAGCTTTGATTCAAAGAATACTTGGCTTTTTTGCTTGGAGAGGCAAGTTAAAGACTACTTGGGTTGAGCCTGAAAAGGCTTGGATAAAAGAATACTTATAACTTGTTTAAGTTAGTAGGACTTGGTAGTTTCCAAGAACTGGACGTAGTCTCTAAGGTGAGACAAACTAGTATAAACTCTTTGTGTTTCTCTCGTTTGTGTTTTTCTTTCATCTTTCTTTAAACATCTTTTGAAAATCTTTTATTTAACACTTCAGATGAAACATTCTTGAAAAGGTTTTTTTTTTGCGAAAATTTTTGAATAACACAATTCAACCCCCTTTCTTATGTTATTTATGTGTTTTACAGTTTGGTATCAGAGCTCAGCCTCTAAGGGTTGAGCACCTTAACAAGTATTAGAGGAAAAGATCCTTATGGCAAACCTTGAAGGACAGTTCATTCCTGAAAGAGCCTCCTTGTCAAGGCCTCTAGCCTTCAATGGAGAAGATTATGCTTACTAGAGAGATAGAATGAAAATGTACATTAAGTCCACTCATTACAACATCTAAAGAATCATAACTCATGGGGATCTCATCATAGAAAAACCAAAAAATGAATACAATCAAGATAACTTCAACATGCTTCAACAGAATGCAAAGGCTAGGTACATTATAACTTATGCCTTATCTAAAACTGAATATAATAAATTTTGCAGCTGCATATTAGCAAAGGAGATGTGGGATGCTATATGCATAACACATGAAGGCACTAAAGATGTTTGTCTGAGAAGAGCAGCAACTCTTCAAAGACATTATGAGATGTTCACCATGAAGGAGACAAACCATTGATGAGATGTTTGGAAGATTTCAAACAATTCTCAATAGACTTTAGAGTCTTGGTGTTGAGTTTTCCAAAGCTCAAAACAACCTCAAGATTTTGGACAATCTTCCAAAAGTATGAAAACCCAAAGCTACAGCCATAGCTGAAGCTAGAGATATGAAGACTTTAACCCTTGATGAGTTGCTGGGAGTCCTAAGAGTCCATGAGGTCCATCTCTTTAAAAGAGATAAGATTAAGAGCAATGACTCGATAGCTCTAAAGATTGGAGAAACCAGTCAAAAAGTAGACGAAAGAACAGAGATAAAAACTAGGAACAAAGCCTTAAAGGTTCAGTCTGATGAATTAGAGAGCTCAGAAAAAAGCTCAAGCCATTCCACAGACAATGAGATTTACCTTATGACCAAGAAGTTCAAAAAGATGCTAAAAAAGAAAGGGAGATTCAAGCACTCTTCCAGAAGAAAAGATAATAGATTCAAGAAGCCATTTCAAGAAGAAAACAATGAAATTATATGTTTTGAGTGCAAAAAGCTTGGACATATGAAGGCTAAGTGCCCTAAATTAAAAAAGGGATGGAACATAAAGAAAAAGAAAAAAAAAAGAAGAATCTTTTAGCAACCTGTGAAGATCTAGACAGTAGTAGTAGCAATTTAGGCGAGGAGAAGGCTAAGATCTGTCTCATGGGGAATACTGAAGAAGTAATACCTGAGGTAAAATCTATCTCTAAAAATAATTTGTATTTGTCTGATAGTTATGAATCTCAACCTAATAACGAAGAAGATATGCCCTATGATACTCTTCTTGCAAACTCTAACATGATTTCCCTTGAGTATAAGATATACAAAGAAAAATATAAAGAAGCTATTTTAGAAAATGAAATACTCAAGAAAGATCTGAAGAATATGCATAAGAATCAAGCCTCGGATCCTGAAAAGACAATACTATTGTCTGAAGTCGATAGACTAAAGAAAAAGGTTATTAGTCTGAAATAAGATCTGGCAAAATTTGTAGAAGGGTTTTCAAAACTTCAATGAATTTTAAAACACAGAAAGCCTTCTTTTGACAAATCTGGCGTAGGTGTTGAAAAAGACAAAGATTCTAAACCATTGTCTTCTAAATCTTATTTAACCTCTTGTAAATTTTGTGGAAAAGTTGGACACACATCTCAAAGGTGTCAACACAAAAGAAAACAAGGCTCAAATAAGACCACTGGGATTAAGAAAAAAGGACCAAAGAGTATTTAGGTACCAATATCTCAAATAATTCCTATTGCAAATATCCTTAATAGGAAAACGGAGGGATTCATTTTGGTAGCTAGACAGTGGATGCTCATGTCACATGATGGGAGAAAGGTCTATGTTCCTAAACCTCCAACCACATGAAGGAACTGTATCATTTGGAGGAAATGGAAAAGGAAAAATCATTGGTATAGGTAAAGTGGGTAAGCCACCTCTTCCTAAAATGTGTTATGTGTTGAAGGACTAAAGCATAGCCTACTTAGCATAAGTCAATTGTGTGATAGTGGGTTTGTCGTGTCCTTTAACAAATCATGCATAGTCAAGCGAAATGATAAATCTATTCTCTTTACTGCTAAGAGGCATAACAATTTCTACAAGATTGAGTTTGAGGATCTAAACAAACAAAATGTCACATGTCTAATGACCAAAGAAGATGAAAGATGGATTTGGCATAAAAAGCTTGGGCACATCAACTTGAAACATATTTCAAATTTATATAAAAAGGGTTTAGTAAAAGGATTGCCCAAGATTTCTTGGAAAACTCATCTTCTTTGTGAGGCATGTCAGAAAGAGAAACAAATTAAAACCTCTTTTAAATCCAAAAACATTGTTTCCACCTTTAGACCGTTAAAATTGTTGCATATGGATTTGTTTGGTCCTACAAAAACTCTCAGTCTTGGCAACAAAAATGGTTTTGTTATTATAGATGACTATTCTAGATATATATGGGTTTATTTCCTAACTCACAAACACGAGTATTTTAATGTGTTTGAAATATTCTGTAAACGTGTTCAAAATAAAAAAGGTTTTTGTATAACTGCAATTAGAAGTGACCATGGAATTGAATTTAATAATGCTGAGTTCAAATTCTTTTGTGAAAAGAATAGCATTTTCTATAACTTCTCTTCACCAAGAACGCCCCAACAAAATGGGGTGGTTAAAAGGAAAAATAGAACTTTACAAGAGATGGCTAGAACCATGCTCTGTGAAAATTCAATTCCTAAGTACTTCTAGGTAGAAGCTGTAAATACAGCTTGTTATGTTCAAAATAGAATATTGATCAAACCATTGATAAATAAGACTGCTTATGAATTGTGAAGAGGTAAAAGATCCAACATTTCATACTTTCATGCCTTTGGATGTGAGTGTTATATTCTCAACATTAGAGATTGATTGGAAAAATTTAACTTTAAGGTTGATAAATTAATTTTTCTAGGATATTCTGATATGACAAAAGCATATAGAGTATTTAACTCTAAAACTTTTGTTGTAGAAGAATCTATTCATGTTAAATTCAATGATACACTGATTCCTAATAGGAGACTATCAAATCTTGAAGATGATGTTGCAGATTTGCAGATAGGATCATTTGATCTCATAAGGATAGACGAAATAAGACAATCAAAAGATACCACACAACAACAGCAGACTGATGATCAGACTAAACAAGCTTACAAAGATTGGAAGTTTGTTACTTATCATCCACAAGATTAGATCATTGTAGAACGAACAGAAGGAGTCAAGACACGGTCATCATTCATAAATTAAGCATCATGTGCTCTAGTCTCTGAAATTGAGCCAAAAACCAAAAAAGAAGAACTCATAGACGATGACTAGATTATTGTCATGCAAGAAGAATTACATCAATTTACAAGAAATGATGTATGGACTCTTGTTCCTAGACCAGAACATAAAAGTGTCATTGGAACAAGATGGGTATTTTGCAATAAACTTGATGAAAATGGAAAGGTAATTAGAAATAAAGGAAGATTAGTAGCATAAGGGTACAATCAACAAAAAGGTATTGACTTCACTTAAACTTTTGCTCTTGTAGCTAGATTAAAAGCTATTAGAATTATGCTTGCCTTTGTTGCTCATAAAAACATTAAGTTTTTCAAATGGATGTTAAAAGTGTCTTTTTAAATGGATTCATTAAGGAAGAAGTCTATGTTAGACAACCTCCTGGTTTTGAAGATCCAATTCTCTCAAACCACATGTTCAAACTTAAAAAGGCCTTGTATGGTCTTAAGCAAGCACCTCATGCTTGGTATGACAGACTAAGCAATTTTCTTATTGCAAATGGATTTATGAGAGGCAAAGTTAACACGACTCTTTTTAGAAAAGAATATAATAAAGATTTCATAATAGTTCAAATCTATGTTGATGACATAATTTTTGGAGCTACTAATGAAGTTTCATGTAAGGATTTCTCAGACTTGATGCAAAGTGAGTTTGAAATGAGCATGATGGGTGAATTAAAGTTCTTTCTTGGTCTACAAGTTAAACAAGAAAAAGAAGGCATAATGTTCATCAACAAAAATATACCAAAAAACTACTCAAAAAGTATAAGATGAATGAATCAAAGCCTATGAGCACACCTATGTATCTGTCTGTTGCCACGACAAAGGATGAATCGGGTAAACTTATAGACCAGATTGCCTATAGAGATATGATTGGCTCACTTCTCTATTTAACTGCTAGTAGACCAGACATTATGCATAACGTCTGCTTATGTGCTAGATTTCAGTATGATCCTAAAGAATCTCACTAGAAAGCGGTTAAAAGGATATTTAGATATCTTATTGGTAAATCTAACCTAAGCTTATTTGATGAGAAAAATAAAGATTTCAGGTCAGTAAAGTACTATGATGCAGACTATGCTGGTGATAGAATTGAAAGAAAAAGTACAAGTGGTAGATGTCACTTCATTGGACCATGTCTTATATCCTGGACCAGCAAGAAACAAAACTCAATTGCACTTTCTACTGTCGAAGCAGAATATGTGTCAGTTGCCAATTGTTGTTCACAACTGTTATGGGTAAAATATCAACTTGAAGATTACTCTAGTTTTGAGCATAACATTCCAGTGTTATGTGAGAATACTAGTGTAATCAATCTATCTAAAAATCCTATTCAGCATTTAAAGGCAAAGCATATAGAAATAAGACATCATTTTATATGTGATTATGTTCAAAAAGGTGTTTTTGATATTAAATTTATTGATACAAACCATCAATGGGATGATATCTTTACAAAGGCTTTACCAGAAGAATAATTTAAATTTATCTTAAAAAACTTGCAAATGAAAGTTTTGCATGAATAAATCGTCTTATGCATTATCGTCTTATACTTTACTATTTCACTTCATCTTACTAACATGTGTGTTCTAAAATATGAAAAGTTTGTTTATCTACCCTTTTTGTCTGACTTCTCTCACACCATTATTCATCGATAACTCCCCAAGAAATGTGTACCACTTTTCTCTACCACGTCAAGTCACATTAAATGCGCGTCCCTTCAGTACTATCAAACCCTTTAAATATTCAAAAATAACCGCCTACTCTCTTTTCCCTCTCAGAAACACTTTTCATATTCTCTACATTCAACCTCTTTCTCTCTCTTTTATTCTCAAACTATCCAACCCTTCAAGAACTTGTACTCATGGCTGCTCCAAGACAGCTTGTTCCTATGGAAAGATTTCTCGAAAGCGACTTCGTGCCTAACAAGTAGGTTGATCTGAAGAAACAAGAAGATGAAGGCTTCCCTTTGCGTCTCTTCATAAAAAATGCTGGATGGGAGTCTTTCGTATAGAAGAAAACTTACTGATATTATGCTCCTTATGCATACTTTTAGGCATCTGTATTTGAAGTTGATGGAACTATCACTGGGACAATGGACAACTAGAGCATTATCATTTCTACTGACACCATTGCAGTAGCGTTTAACTACAAGGAAGAAGGTGACGTGTTTACTGAAGACTGGGAAAGGGCCATCACCCCAGAAACCATCGACCTGACTCTATATAGGCTTCCCAGACCCCAATCAGACAACAAAGATGTTTTGAAAAAATTTCTATATTCGTTAAACATGAAGAGGGACTACAGATTCATTCACAACATTCTTCTACACATTATCCTACCTCGCAAGGGCTTAAGGGACAATGTATCCTCCAGAGATAGGTTTTGTCTGTACAAGATGCTCACTGGGCAGAAGATGAACCTTCTTGCTCTCATCCTATACAACTAGAGGTCATGCCTCACCAAGTCAAAGGAGAGCTCGAAAAGCAAACAGAGGTACCCTTACGCCATGTTATTCATTGAAATTATTAAACTGGCTAGGGTAAATGAATTTGGATGGGAAAAGAAGAAATAGGGTTCAGAGATTGACGTATCAATTATAAGGAAGATGAGGATAGCTCATTTGTTTCCTGGATACGTAGCCAAGCATCCTGAGTTGGCTATGATCAAGGAAGAACCCGCTGATGAATCTATTGGAATTGTATTCTGAGTAGGATCGTCTGCTGATCTTTCTATTGGCACGGCTTCTGTTCAATAGCCTTCACCACCTCTACCATAGATGAAACCTCAACTAACCTAACCACAAACCAAACGGACCAAACCTCGTCAACACAAACTACCCATTAAATGACCACACAAACAAGACCCACAATCACAAACAAAAGACCAATCCATTTCCCCACTTAAAAAACAAAAACCCCTCACCATTTGTCTAAGACCTAAACCAACCCCCCAACCCGACTCAGACGATGACCTTCCCATCAAACACCTTTTACACCCACACACATAGTCATCCCTGAACCACCATTAGAATGACCACCACTACTTCCTGTTGCCATTGAGGTATCTATCCCTGCCAAACCACCTAAAAAGTCTTCAAAGCCCAAGAAAATCAACCAACCCAAAACAAAAGCACAAAAGGCAAAGCAATTGAGAAGAGCCAAAGCTGAATCAAAGAGAGCTGAGAAGAAAAAAAAGGAAGAACTAGATAAGCTTATTGTTCAAAAGGAGGAGCAGATTGAGAAGGCGGTGCTTCAATTAGTCATTGAGCACTCGCTACAAACAACCCTCGAGGAGCCTGATAAGGAAGAATTGTTCGCTCAAGAAGACATCATAGTTACCTCCAAGAGAATTTGTCAAAATCCTTCCTATGGCAAATGCCTCAATTTGTATCTATTTCACAAGTCTTTCAGCGTCTTACAACAGATCTCACGGCCAGACCAAGCAATGTTTAGATAGCTAGAGCTGTTACTTTTCATCTATTGGAAGCTGAAGACTCTTCATCTAGAGGAGTGGCCGCACTTATGATAGACGAAGCCTCGCCTGATTTCTACTTATCAGAGACTCCTCCTTCTGAACGCCTTCGACGAGATACCACCTAATTTGAATATCCTAAAACTCAAAATGTCGCCAAGTCAACAAAATATTAGCCTCTAGAGCCCTTCAACCCAGAGATTTTTCAAGCTATAATCAACTATGAAATGGGCGAAGTCAACAATCCGAGAATGTGGATAACAATTGTTGCAGAAGAATGACCATTATTAATGCGCCATAGATATGCAGAAAAGATGGTCGAATATGGAGAAGCTACTCCTACTCTTTCTTATAAGTCATACATCCAACCATACGTCTAGGAGGAAAGGTACAACACACTGTTAGACAGACCCATCTTCGTCTACCCTCCCTCCACCAGAACCAGATTCCCGCTTGGATATGAAGTATATAGACAAAAGGGAATCCTTTACCACACCTCCCCATTCATGATCAAATGCAATTACTTGAATATCTGATCATGTGTAGAACCTACAACTACAAGCCCAAAATTATCTATCCGTTCTGCCATGGGAAGATCAAGACTTATCCTCTAGCCATCTGACCAGAAGACAGTCTAGACTTTGAAGAATGGCGGATTGGTCATGACAACTAGGAGTTGGGCAGAGTCATGAACAACTTCCTTCAAGAGAAGACGCAGATCTCCCTTCAACATGCCATCTGCGAAAGAAGGTGTCTAGACCTTGAGTTAGGCTTGCCTAGACTCATGGCAAGACAAAAGTCACTTTTACTAAAGCCATGGACAACCTTCTGCATCTGCTACCAAAAGAAGTTCAATTGTCAAAATCTGTCTATGGGTAAAGGCAAAGAGCCTAAATTCAGATGCAACCCTAAGTGACATCTAATGATCAAACAGAGAACACTTTTCCCTACACAACTGGCTGCATTAAAAGGGAAAGAGACCTTATGGAGCTTAGACCAAAAGAGACTACAAGAACATGTCGAAGCCCTTAAGCACTTTTTAGGTTTGACTGCTAAGGAGAATGCCATCCTAAGTCATCGAGCTGCCATACGTCCAACCGGCCATTGGATGTAGGTATCTCTAGCTCCGTCTTCATCTAACTCACACCCTTATAACTAGCTCACCCTAAATTGTCCACGGACCTACATATTCTTCTCCACAATTGGAAATACTTTTGAAGTTTTCCTATCCATTAGACACTTATGGTTTTGTGGACCCCCTGTCCCCTATGTCTTCAATCTATATTTTATAGAAGAACCTGCAGAAGATGAAGACGTTAGCTCCGCCCCTACTGAAGAACCTTCAAACATTCGATAAGAAGTCAAAGAACTAAAGCAAACTGGTCATCGTCTTGAAGTTGCACTTGTCAGGGAAAGTAAAAAGTGTAAGCAAGCAGAAGCTTTGTTTACAAAACTGGCGAAATGCTTCAAAGAAGAACTAGGCTCATCATCCTCACCTTCAAACTCTAAATCTTCTAATTGATGATGCCAAAAGGGGGAGAAAATAGGAGATAACAAGGGAAGTACAGTACAGTCGTAGCACAGTATAGTCGTAGGGGGAGTATCTCTTTATCTCTAGTATCTCTTTTATGTTGTATTCAAACTACAATTTTATTATAATCAGTATTTATTCAGTTACATATCGCGTCTTCCTGATAAAAGTTTTTGTATTTACTAAGTTTTTGCATGAAAATTGTTTCTTGTTAAAACTTATGCCATAAAATTGTTTTTTAAAAAAATAAAGATGTTTGTCATCATCAAAAAGAGGAAGATTGTTAAGACAAAGGACGAATTTATAACCCTCATTTTATTTTGATAATAACAAATAGTCTTTTGAACAATCGTCTAATCACTTGTTATTACTGCATGACTCCACTATCGTCTGCACACGTTTTTCTTTAAAGATTCAAAATAACTAACTCCTTCAGACGATGCTTTGTTGATCTGAGTTCTGTAGTTTTGAAAAAGAAAAAACCACCTCGAAAGAAAAGACATCTACGTACCTATCTTTGACAAAAGTTCACTTTACGCATAAAAGAAGGAATTTATATGCAGATGTCAATACGGAAAGCAGATATGCCCACTGCAACAAGATTGAGTACAAGAAAGGCTAGATAAGCAGACTGCTTTATCTTATCAGAGTAACTGGTTGGTGAAAGACATTAAATGTTGCATTTAATGCTTCAACGACTCTTTTTTGCTTTTACAACGCTAGACGATGGATGTCTTTAATAGCTCTCACAACGAACACTTTCGAGAGAATCCTATAAATAGAAGAAGAGACCTAAGTCACTACACGGAACTTTTGAGAAACCTTCTCTCAATCTGTAATTTCTGAATACTTTACTTGTAAATGCTTCCCTAAGCTTCAGTGTACATTTGTCTAATAAGACGTTAGCTTAAGTGTAACAACTTACACTCAACCATTTCACTAAGAAATTGCTAGACGGCTAAAGAGGCTTTAATTCAAAGAATACTTAGGTTTTTGGCTTGGAGAGACAAGTTAAAGACTACTTGGGTTGAGCCTGAAGAGGCTTGGATAAAAGAATACTTGTAACTTGTTTAAATTAGTGGGACTTGGTAGTTTGCCAAGAACTAGACGTAGTCTCCAAGTTGAGACGAACCAATATAAACTCTTTGTGTTTCTCTGGTTTGCGTTTTTCTTTCGTCTTTCTTTAAACATCTTTTGAAAATCTTTTTTTTAACACTTCAGACGAAACATTCTAGAAAAGGTTTTTTTTTTGCGAAAGTTTTTGAATAACACAATTCAACCCCCCTTCTTATGTTATTCCTGTGTTTTACAGCTAGCTATCTTTAATGGGGTCTCCCCACCTAACCATATTTTTTCAATACAAGATTTGAACTCGAGACCCTACTTAAGAGATTTGAGTCTAATTTCACTTGAACCAACATAATGCTAGTGAAATATTCTTTTTAATACTAATATCTTTTCTAAAATTTTAATTGGTATACAAAACCTAAATTCATTTAAATCCATGAAATTTTCTCTAAATTTAGATTAATAAGACCTCTTTCTATTTCTTATATATATATATATATATATATATATAGATAGATAGATAGATAGATAGATAGATATAATTTCAAAACACTTGCAAACACCAATAATTCTAATAATTATTAAAATACTAATCCTCTACTTTGTTTCATAATAAAAGAAGTAGAAAAAGAAAGGATGTTACACTTTAGCTCTAGATACCAAGAAATATGAGATGTAACGTCTTGACGATCCCTACCATATCTAAATAAAAAACTTATAATTATATAATTAAAATTCGTCAACCCATTTTATACCAAAAGAATTACATGACTTTGATTTTTCTATTGCACCCGAGAGCAAAGGTCACACCTTATTGGGCACAAAGATATTTTTCTTAAACATACTCCTTCCCAAAATTCCCCAATAAATATTTTTTTAAAATAAAGATATTCTAATAATTTTACAAGCAAAAGGTAAGACAATCTTTATTTTCATATATTAGGGTAAGTGTAACCATTTTATATAATGAACGTTATATAGCGTTAATACATTCCCTAAGCATAATCAACTCCCTAATCCAATCTTAAATTTGAGACCATTGTTTTAAGGTTTTTTTTCAAATATTTTTTTTAATAAAATTAAACTTTGATAGTGACTCTCATTTTTCATTAATTTAAGTTTTTCATCCTCCTCTCGCGATCCTACTTTAACGTTATCCGAAGTCTTTGATTAATTACGTCTATATATAACATATATTTTTTAAAATCATCCAAAAATAACAGTTTAAAACCGTTGTATAAAAAAATGCTCACATGGCACGTGATGCATATTAATTCATTCACTTTAATTATTAATGTATTCACGCATATTATTATCAATTTATCATATTATATTCACATATTTTTAGTGCGCATGGACACACACGTATTATTATCATATTATATTCATTCATTTTTAATGTGCGTATATATTAATAACATATTCACATGATCTTGTATATGTAATGAGAGGATAAATCAAGTTATTATAAGAGTAATTTAGAGTAAAGTTATTCCCTTGAATAACTCTTTATACAAATTATATTATTTTAATTTCAATTGTTGAATATTTTGATATTAACTCAATAATTATGCACATCAATCTATTATATATTATAAAATAAGGTTTTATGACATGAAAAGATGCCATGTGGCAAAACCATGACTTTTTTTCCCGCCTAAATTCTACATTTTTTTGTGTTTTTTTTATTCATATAAATACATTATTATATTTAATTATAGTAATTAAGACATTTATGATTAAGCATTTATAATTAAGGCATTTATAATAAGTATATATTCTACTTAAATTCATCAATTAAATATCTAAGTCTTAAATTGATTTTGATTTTATATAACAAGAAAAACAATTTTTCAAATTTTATTGAATGTTATTTATCATGGAAATATTTTTTATTATGATAATTAAAGAATTTATAATATATAATAAAATTCTTTTCAATTTATTGATTGATTACTCCAAATACAATTATTTAATTATGATTTTTTATTGCAAACAGAAAACGTATTGCTCTATAATTGTAATACGAAATCTATTATCTATTATATATTACAAAAGAAAGTTTTTCCACATAGGCAGATGTCACATGACAACACCATATTCTTTTTTTCTACAAAAAAATGTCATTGATTTCTTATTTATTTTTTAATTCATTCAAATATATAATTATAGTAATAAAAGAAATTATGATCAGTATAATTTTTATTATTTGAACATTCAAACTAATAATATTATAGTGATTAAAGAAATTATGATCAGTATAATTTTAATGATTTGAACAATCAAATTGATAATATAAGTATATATTCCGATTCAAATTAATTGATAGTACTAATATATATTCTAATACATAATTAAGGATATCAATATGGTTTTTATAATTTGAATATTCGAACTAATAATACAAATATATAGATTTTGATTGTATATAACATGATAATAAATTTATTAAGTATTATGGATTTTTTTTTGTAATTATGATAATCAATTACCAAGTGATCTTTTCCATTTTTAATTCATAAAAAATACATAATTATATTAGTTGAGGTAATTATAACCAATATGATTTTCATGAACATTCAAATTGATAACAAAAATATATATTTTGATTCAAATTCAAATTAATTAATAATATGAATATATATTCTAATTCAAATTTGTAACCTATTCAAATTAAAAAAAATCTTTCCTGATTTAAGTTTCCTGAAACAAAAGTCATATGATCAACTCATCTATAAATACCTATGTACACACTGTTGTTTTTCATTTTCATCTTTTCTTTTTAAAATAATCAATTGCTAACATTTTTTTATTCCTTTTATTCAAGTTCAATGGGGGGATAAATACAAGAAAGAAATATTTTCCTTCTCTAAGGTAAATTTTTATCTTTTTCAATTATATTAATGCTTTTTTTCTATATATTTTATCTAATATTTAGTATTGAAAGTTTATTTACCGATATTAAATTTAAAATTGTTTGACTTTCAACTATTGAAATAACACAAAAGACTTAACACTCTATTTGTTATAGGTGAAGTGGAAGGGAAGAGAAGTGAAGTGGAAGGAAGAAGAGGGAAGCATGGTGTCTCTGTTCGTTTGGTAGGAGTGAAGTAGGAAGGAAGTGTTTAAAATTTTGGTGGGTCCCACACCATTTCTAATATCCTCAAACATGTGCGGAAGTGGAGGAAAGTGGGGCAAATATCCATTATACCCCTAGGTTTTTTTTTTTCTTATTTCTCACTAAAGTCTCGTGTTACTCGTGCTACTGGCGAATATCCTTCTCTCTCGCGCTATGGTGCTTATCATTCTAGCTCTCGTGCTCCTTGGTGGTGTGCTACTCATTGTTCATTTTTGTTGTTGTTGGTGTCTTTCGAGCTCAAGACAGTGTAAAATTCGATTAAGACAAACACATAATCAAATATGTAAAACCATATTCGAATATGTGTTTTACATATTTGATTATGTGTTTCTAATGGACTGTGTTATTCAATTATTAGAGTAAAAAAATTATATAAATAATTATTATAAAAATTGATATATATATTACATATAATAATAATAATAATAATAATATGTTTCATATAATCGATACATATCGATTATATTGCTAAGCATATATTTGATTATGGCATGCAATATAATCGAATATGTGTATATGTAATCATTATATTGCCTTATTTTAATAACATTGTTAAAAATATAAAAAAGAAAAAGGGTATAAATGTCTTTTTATTTTTTTATTCAAACTACAAAAAATTTAAAAAGTATATTTTCACTCTATTTCCTTTTTATTTTTGTCAAACCAAACATGGTGTAAAGGAAGGTTTTACAAAAGAAGATATAGGGAACCATATTATATTATCAAAATAAGGTTCTATCTTTATTTTATTTTTTTATACTTTTTACTTATATATCTTTTTTTTACTGGAAATATTTCTTTAATTACTTTTTTTCAAATATTTTATCTTTACATCATTTTTCATTTGATTTGTCTTTTTTTATAAGATAAATCTATATTTTTTTTATTATTTTTAATATATTTTCTTCAATATATGACATTTACAAACTCAAGATAGTACAACATCAAATCAAATGTACCGTAGGAAGATAGATGATGATGCACTAGATATTAACGAGGTCAAATCTCACTTGGCCTAAAGACAAAAAGTAGATAGATTTTATTATATTAAATTGTGTTAACCTTTTCTTTATTAGACCAAGTCAAATGAGGAATACCAAATCATTTTTATTTTAATTTAAAGAGAGACTCATAGTAAACTTAATAAGAAAGAAAGAAAGAAAAGAAGCGATAAAAAATAAAAAATAAAAAAAAGGAAAAAAAAACATACTGTAGGAATTTAAGCTCGCACACTGACAATTTAAGGTGATTATAATGAGTATATATTTTGATTATTAAATCAATCAATTAAATCATTAAATTTGTATAGATTTTGATTTTATATAATACAGTAACAAATTTATCAAATATTATGAATTTTTTTGTCATTATGATAATTAATTACCAAGTGATCAACTTTTTCATTTTTAATTCATAAAAAATACATAATTATATTAATTAAGGTATTTGTAACCAATATGGTTTATATGATTTGAACATTCAAATTAATAACGAATATATATATATATATATATATATATATATATATATATTCTGATTCAAATGTGTTAATAATACAAATATATGTTCTAATTCAAATTTATAGCAAATGTAAATTAAAAAATCTTGCATGATTTAAGTTTCATGGAAAAAAAATCTTTTATAATTCTAAATCTGCATACTTACGATGTACGTCTTATAAATTGATGGATTGAATTAACTCAAAGGAGAGCCTACCGATGTACGTTTCCCACAATTTTTTTTTATAAATAATGTTTATCATTTTATTCCTTTATGGAAAGACATATTTTTTAAGGAAAAAATAAAAATTACAAAGTGTAATATAAAATATTTATTGTTAATATTTTTATTAAAATTATGTATATATTTAAGTTATATACAAATACAAATATATTTATAAAGATAATATTTTTTTAAAATAAATATTTATATATATTAAAATGATATAAGACATATTAGAATACAAACTTATTTGAATATATATAAATAGTCATAATAATTTTAATATATTTATAAATTTTTATGTACATATATATTAATATATATTTACATAAAATTTAAAAAAATATTAAAAGTCATAATAATATAAAAAATTATAAATTATAAGCTCTACTCGTGCAAGGCAAGGTTATTATACTAGTTTTAGACAAATAGAGCATTTGTAGTTATGCAATTTTATTGTTAATTTTTTCTTATAATTTTAAAAATTATATTATATGTTAAATTGAATTTATTAGTAAAGTATCAAATATTTTTAAAGTTTTATAAAAAATTGTAGTCTTGATCTACTCAATAAAAACTTTTGATTTAACAATTTGATTATTGAAATTTAATATATAAAAAGAAATATTGAATAGAATAACTCTACCAACAATTACTCCTAGTCTCCTAGAGTAACTTACCTTATATGATGGGTATATCTAGTAAATTGACCAACAATTACTCTTAGAGTATGAGAGGTGAGGGGAGCATATCTTGACTATATAACTATACACAAATGATCAATATTATTTTAAGGGCAAAATATGTTTTAGGTCCCTCAAGATTTGGTTAAAATTGATTTTCAAGATTTGGTTAAAATCGATTTTAGTCCTTATATTTTGAAAACGATAATTTTGGTCATCGTATTTCTCAAAAGATTTTGTCTCTCATTCTATATTTCATTTTAACTTAACTAGGGATGAAATTCAAAACTATAGTTTTTAAAATAAGAATTAAAACTAATTTTGGGTAAATCTTAAAAGATGCATAGCATATTTTATCCTTATTTTAATTAAGTTTAATTTTAATTATTTATTTATTTAAATTATAAGGATGGAATTCACTCATCTCATCCTCACACTCTCATCTCTCACTTGGCACACACTTGAGAAAAGTAATGACATCCTTTAAATTGAAATTTTTATTATTGACACATTAAACATTTATGAATAAACACACATCTATTATAAAGACACGGATTCACGTGTATATGCAACGCATACGCACACATATTAATATTATATTCGTGTGTCTATATATATATATAGGGTCAGATCCGTTGACACCAGGTGTCAAAGTTAGTCAAATTATACCTTCAATAACTTTTTGTAGAATGCAAATTTAACCAATCCAACCGTTGAATTTGATGTTCTTATTAATTAGATTAAGTATACAAAATTTCACACAATTCTAAAATTATTTAGTAGTTTATCGCATCACTTTATTTTAATGTATAATATAAAATTAAAATATATGTAAATATTCAATGTTAGATGACACATCTAGAAAAATCCAAATTATGTAAAATTTAACATACATGATCATGAAGATAATAACACATAATTCAACAGTTGGATTGGTTAAATTTGTATTATACAAAAAGTTATTGAAGGTGTAATTTGACTAACTCTTACACCTGGTGTCAACGGATCTTGCCCCATATATATATATATGGTCAGGATCCATTGACACCAGGTGTTAAAGTTAGTCAAATTACACCTTCAATAACTTTTTGTATAATGCAAATTTAACTAATCCAACCGTTGAATTTGATGATATTATCTTTACGATTATGTATATCAAATTTCACATCATTTGGACATTTCTAAATATGTTATCTAATATTGAATATTTACATATATTTTAATATCATATTGTACGTTAAAATAAAGTGATTTAATGAACTATTAAATAATTTTAGAATTGTATGAAATTTTGCATATTTAATCTAATTCATAAGAACACCAAATTCAACGGTTGGATTGGTTAAATTTGCATTATACAAAAAGTTATTGAAGTTGTAATTTGACTAACTCTTACACCTGATGTCAACGGATCCTGCCTCTCTCTCTCTCTCTCTCTCTCTCTCTCTCTCTCTCTCTCTCTCTCTCTATATATATATATATATATATATATATATATATATATATATATATATATATATATATATATATATATATATATTGGAATAAAATACGTTGACATTAGGTGTATGTTTAAATACTTACACCAAATCTAAATTGTTAAAATAGGTTAATCCTACACTTTATAATATCTTAATATATATAGTAACTTTAACATATTTTTTAACAATCAATTACTTAAATTTAATCAATCAATTAAATCATTTAATTTGATTTAATTGATTATTTGATTGATTTAACTTTTTGCTTTAATTATTTATGAAAATCACCAACCAATTAATTTTTTATAATTTTTTCCATAATAATTAGAAATATATATATATGTGTGTGTGTGTGTGTGTGTGTGTAATTATATTAATTTTGACATGTTTTATTGTAATTAATTAATTTTAAACTTAAATTAATTAATTAAATTATTTGAGTTAATTGTTTGCTTGTTTGATCAATTTTTTACAACTTTATTTACATAAATTATGAACAGATTAATTTGCAATAATTATTTACTATTTATATAAAAATTAATTGATTGATTAATATAAAATATGCTAAAATTAGCTTAATTATATATATATATATATATTCACAAGGAGTCAATTGGTTCACTTATTGGCTACTTCAGAAAAGTAATGACATCCTTTAAATTGAAATATTTATCGACACATTAAATATGATAAACGTTAACAAATGTTTTTAGAACACTTGTTAACGATTTAAAACAAAAAGTATTAAAAATGCATTAAAACACATTATTATTATATTCATATATATTAATAATGAGAGTATTTGATCTGTACAACACATAGGATATAATAAATTTCTCTCTCTCTCTTTATACACACACTCATATGGGTTTTGCTAACGTACACCAATTTGTTTTTTAGTTGGAGTACATTAGTAAGCTTTATCATTGGTGTATTTTAAGATAATTCTTAGTTATAATTGCTAACGTACTCCAACTAAAAAATAATTTGGTGTAAGTTAGCAAACTCCACAAGTATTTGCTAACATATACACACTTATTTTTTAGTTAGAGTATGTTAACAAGCTACACCATTGGTGTATCTTAAAATAACCCTTATTTATAACTTGCTAACATACTTTAACTAAAAATCAAGTAGGTGTATGTTAGCAAATTCTTATACACACACACATTTATATACATAGTTTAACAATAAAGTATTCTATACATATTTTAATGGTGATTTAAAATTTACATTTGTTTATAAAGTAATTAATACAATTATTAAATATAAATAATTAAGATAATTACTATCATGTTTTTATGTTTTCTTTTTTTAATTTTTTTAGTAAGATATTAAGTTTGATATATTCTAATAATTTTTGTTATTTTACATTGACATATATTTTAAATTATATTTAATTTATTAATTTATTTTTTGTTCAATACATGCTTATTTGTATTTTTTTCTGCGGTATTTTTAATTTAATAATTTTTTATCAATATATTTTTAATAATTTAATAAATTATTTTTTGTGCATTGCGTTGAGTAGTAATATAAAGAACTTTGATTGTTATATACACATATATATAAATATGTTAAAAATATTACGATGTACACCAGTAACAATATGTTTAATAATTTAATAAATTATTTTTTGTGCATTGTGTTGAGTAGTAATATAAAGAACTTTGATTGTTATATACACATATATATAAATATGTTAAAAATATTATGATGTACATAAGTATAAATATGTATAAAAGTCAAAAAAAGATATTATTTATTTACAATTATTATTACTTTGTAATCATCAAATCTTCCTTAACTGGAAGACCAAATAATTACTGCATTTCAGGAATAATTTTTATTTTCTTGCAATTTACCAAAAAATTGTGTAATTTGTCATTATTTTTAGTTAAGCAATAAGAAAGCAATCCGATGAAATAAAAAATAATAAAGTTGAATAGTTATTTTACTTTGCAAGAATTCTTCTCAATGATTTGTATATCTCATCATCCATAAATTCTTGGATTTGAAAAACTACAAAATAATTTACATAATGTCATGTATAAATATAAAATATTTAACATCATCTATTGTAATAGTTAGTCAAAGAACTAATTATTAAAACCTGAAGAATGCAAATTTTTTGTTTTACATGATATTTGTTAATTAGACAACTGTCACTTGATATTGCATTTTCAACTTTTCTAATGTTGAGAACGTTGAGAAAAAAATGTGTTAGAATTAATTTAAAATGAAAAAATATTATAACTAATTTTATGGTAGCTTTGTGTTTTATTATAACTATTACATTTTTGAATCAATTAACATTACACAAATAAAATATTTTTTTTAAAGAAATCATATTATATAATTTATATATCTTTTGAGATAATTCTTTTTCTTTTACAATTTTAAAAAGTTGAGCTTTATTTGCTACTATCATGAAATTACATCCAACAGAATATATTTTTAGATGATTAACCTATGATAAAGAAATTTAAAAATTTAGTGAATTGACAATCTAATATGAAGATGTTACTATAAAATTTTATTTAACATTGTTGTTAGTTGGACAAATTGGTGCTAGTGATTGCTCATCTTTCCATATATTCCATAGCTTTTCTAATCACCCTCCTAGAAAATATAAATCAATTTATTGACAAATTAAAAAAAAAACAAAGTAAGAAATAAATAGATATCTTGTCACTTGTTTGTCAAAGTACATGTCAAAATACTTTTTTTTAACTCTTCATATATAATTAGAAGATCTCCTTGAATTTTAGTTTGCCTTAAATAAGAAAATATATAAACGGACATGTGAAATTAATATATTTTTTTACTATTTGGGTATGTACCAATATTAACAATTCACATGATAGAAGGATAAACAGCGAACGAAAAAAAATAGTGTACTTACTTTAATTAGCTCGTCATTTATTAACAACTTATGTATTATATAAATCCTACATTAAGTGTTGACTATAAAGCTCATATATTAAAATGAAGATTTTCATTTTAAAAAATTAAGACAATAAGATATTACCTCATTTATTAAAATGCAGGTTTTCATTTTAAAAAAAATAAGAAAATAAGATATTGCCTCATTTTAAAATCATGATATGTGTGATAAGTGTCAACAATTGAGTATGATGCCTTTGTATCAACATTGTTCAAACATACAAATTAGGTAAAATTTTAGGGAGAGTTTACTTTGATTAAGCGACGTAAAAAGTATCTTTATACATTTTATTATTTGAACAATTTTTCTATTTATTGTCCCAAAAATAATTATTAAGAAATCAACTAATTTAAATTTTAATAAAAATCATTATATAAGTGTATTTATAAATTAGTTGTAATTATTTTAATAATAGCAATTATATAAATCAAAATATACTAATTAATTATTGTAGATACATAGACATGAGTTATAGAATAATTAATTTTATAAATTGACATGATACTCATATTTTGATAAACAAAACTACGAAGCATGCTAAACTTTTAATTGTCATTTCAACTTCTGAAAATTCATCATATTAGTTGGAGCTTGTTTACTAATTGTCATGAAAAAATTATTTTAAACTATTTAATTTTACAATAATTTTAATATAATAAATAAAAACATATTTATTTCTGTTTTAAATATTAAATAATATATAAATAGATTTTTATTAGTGTAAAGATAAATTTATTTTAAAAGAATGTTGCACAATTTTATGCATAATCAAGTGTAGAGAAAGTAGACCCTTAAAAGAAAAAGTATAATAGAGAAAGTATATTTATTTATCAATTTGAAACATGTTACAAATTGATAAATATAAATATATCCATCCAATGTTCAAAAGTTATCTTTTTTGAAATATTAAGCACTTAATATTACTTTCACATGTTATAATTGAAATTGTAGAATTATTTAAATCTTAAAACTTGAGTAAATACAATATTGTAATCTAATAATGTCGCAAGAGCCTCATTAAATATCTCTTCAAAACTCCACAAAAGTGTATATAATGCTAACAAACATAACATTTTGGTTTATAAATATATTATTTATGTCTTGTGAATTTGTCAGATTGGAGCTAACATGGAAGTTAAATTATTATAAGAATAACACGTGAAAGTAACAAACATGTAAGATTGATATTTACAGAATATTATTTGAAGTATTAAAATATGAAATATTTCATTACTTGTACTGCATGATGTTTTCACTTGTTTTTCTTTTTCTTTCCTTTCATTATAATTTGATCACCTTCTAGATAATTTTTGTTGTCTTTACTCCATGCTTATTCTCCTCCTCCTATTTCTATAGTTTTGCCATCATCTTTCTCATTGTTGTTCTTGTGATTGTCAACTATTTAAATCTTGCATATTGTTATATTACCCCATTTAAGTAACAAAATTAAGAAACATATAACTATTGGTTGTTTAAATATTTCACAATTTGATTAATTAATACAACATGATTAAAAATCTCCACTTAAATGAACTACTAAAAATCCAAAAAAAAGGGAAAAAAAGAAGAGAATTTCCTTGTAATATTTCATAGAAAGACTCAATTAGACAATAATAAATCTACCCCTCAATGGAAAAAATTGATACACATACACATTAGAAAGAAATTATTCATTTATTATGCATATATGGTGCTATGTGGCAAAAAAAACCTAGAACTAAAAAAAAACAAAATAAGACCATCATTCTCAAGCTTCCTATAATATGATTTAAAATATATACTTAAATGAATTACTAAAAACCAAAAAAAAGAGAGAAGAATTTCTTCTTAATATTTATACTATAAACCCAATTAGATCAAAAACCTATATCCTAATAAAAAAAATGCTAAGATTCATATAATATGATTAATAAACATATAATTATTGGTTGTTTTAAATATTTCATAATATGATTAATTAATACAATATGATTAAAAATGTATACTTAAATGAACTAATAAAAAAATAAAAAAGAAGAATTTTCTTTTAATATTTTATAGAAAAACACAATTACAGAACAATGAATCTACATAAAAACTTAAAAAAAGAAAAAAATTCCTTAAATCCAATTAGACAATAATGAATCTGTATCTTAGTAAAAAAAAAAATTGGTACATGTGTGCATATTACAAAAAAAAATTATTCATTTATTATGCACACATGGTGCCATGTGCCAAAAAAGCTTAAAATAAAAAAGGAAGAATTATAGTAAATTTAATTAGAAAAAACTACCCTGGTGAAAATTAAATGATAAGAACAATTATTTATTTGTCGATATCGCACTAGTGCTCAGAAAGTTGTAAGTTGCTTAATCACGCACATAAGGAAAAATTATTCATTTGAAGGCACAACCAAAAGACATGTTAACTTGGCTCATCAATACAACAATTCTTAATTCAAGAAAATGACATATTTAAAAAATAAACATAGGTTTTAGAATAAAAAATAGATATTATTAGGAAAAAAAGGCAAAAAAGACGAATTCTGAATGTTTTCAATTGACAATTAAAATTGTTAAAAATGAAAGCTTTACATTATACACATGCTTATTGCATTTGCGAACCTAATCCCAAATAGTTTCATAATGTTGCCCCAGATTTTTAAGCTTATCATTACCTGTAATAGACACAATGCAAAACTCAAAGCTTAATTCAAATAATAATGTCAAAAAAATTAAAAATAAAATACTATGAACAAATCTACCAAGGGAATCAGTATACAAGGTTGTACCACAAACTTGATATGGAGATGATAAGCAAGAGGGAGAGAGAGAAGTGCAGAAGGCTAAATCGCAGAGTTGATACAAAAATATTGAGAGAGAGAAAGAATGTAAAGTGCTTTGAATAAGCGATGAGACGAAAAAAGGCCAATAAATAGAAAATAGGAAAGTGTGTGATTGTAGTTGAAGGAATTAGGCCTTTTTTTTTTAATGTAAATATATTTATTTCCATATATATAATAATTTATTAAATTAGATCTTTTTCATGAAATTTACTTTCACTTTTCACAAAAATCATATTTATGAAAAAGCTATAACAAACGAACTAATTATGTTTAAATATATATCTGTTGTAATTACCATAATTAATATAATTATGTATTTTTATTAGTAAAAAATAAATATATTTCAACAACATTTAATAAAAATAAATCATAAATTATATGTAATAAATAAGATAATTACTTTAATTATACATACATACATACATACATACATATATATATATATATATATATATATATATATATATATTTAATGATTACATTAATTACTTCAAATTCAAAAGAGAAATTTAAGGAATAACCGTAGACTAAGTTCCTAATATCGATAATTTTTTTTTTGATTCATTCCTAATATCGATAATGCCAAGTATTACAACAAGAGAAGACTAAGGAAGAGAATTGTGAGCAAAGAATTCGACATCTGTTAGATTTGAATATGAAAAAGTTATCTTTTTTGTGTGTATGTGTGTATTATAGATTCCTAATAAACAAAAGCAAAAATAAAACAAATTAAAAGTTTTAAAAGCAACAGAATAAAATAATTAATAAACATCCAAGCAATTAAAATAATTAGCTACTATAAGAAATTAAATTCAATAAGAAGAAATAACATAATATCGTATGTTTTTACCATATATAACATTTATTTTAATTCTCTAGTTTTTTGTGTCTTAATTGTTCATAAATTACATGCCAAATGAGATAAAATTTCGTGTAAAATTCCTCCACACATGGAGCTTTCCTTTTCTTATATTATTTAACAATTAACAGGACTAGTCTTTATTCACTTTTGTTATTTAATAACTTTTAGTAAAATATAAAATAGACTAGGATAACGATTAAATAAATCATACCTTATTATCTTGGTAATGACATATAAGGAAACACACATAAATATGGATAAAAAAATATTTATTCACTCAAAACATAAAATTTGTTTACTTATAATATTAAACATCTTTTTATAAAATATAAACTCAATTAATTCAAATGTTAATTCATGTAATTATTTTGATAATTATACACACCAAGTTTTATATAAACATTCATCATATCTAATTTAAAAGTCTAAACACCAACTTTTATTTCAAAAAGCACATTATTATATGATGATAAAATGAAATCAGTAGTAGAGTACAAATTAATTAACTTTCAAATTTATACCAATTCTACAAACTTAATTTACTTTATAAAATATTTAAATTTAATAAATAAGTTAATGAAATTTAATATTCATAGAAAAGATTTAATTGTTTAATTGCTTGAATTTTTTATCTATTTTTTATTTTTATATATCCACTTTTATATTATAAAATATTTTAGGATTTGCGGTTTTTGTATTAAATATCCTACTTTTATCTATATTTTTATTTTTCAAAATATTATTCCCTGAATTTAATTAATTCCATCTATTTTTATATTATAAATCTAATATTTAATTTTGAAATACAAACATTTTATATTATAACCACGTGATATCTCTTATAATAAATTAGATTGTGAACTGGTGTAATGCATTGAAAATTAACGTTTTGGTTATTATTCTAATTGATATACAATATAAAATATTTGTAACATAAATATATCGTTGATTAATCTGTAAATTTAAGGGAAGTAAGAGATCAAGTTTATTTTAAATTGTTATCTTAAAAATATTGATTTATTGTTAATGCATTGCTGTGCAATTACTATTTTAATCATATATAACATTTATTTTGATTCTTTAGTTTTTTTGTGTCTTAATTGTTCATAAATTGTGTATCGTAGTTATCCATAAATTGATTTCTATGCAAATAATTATGAAGTAGACACGTAAGTAAAAAAAAGGAGAAAAACGTTCTGGTGTTACCAAATGAGATGAGATTTCGTTTTTAGATTATTCTTGTATAGATGTATTCATATGGAGTCAATATCACTCTTAAACGTTCAGTTCAGAAAAATAATTACATCCTTTAAATTGAAATATTTTATTATTGACATATTAATATGTGATAAACGTTAGCAAATGTTTTTTAACCACTTGTTAACGATTTAAAAATAAAAAGTATTAAAAAAAATTAAAAAGTTGTAAATATTCGATATATTAAATGTTATACTTTTAAGAAATAATTTTATTTAATTTTAAGAGGTATATATATATATATATATATATATATATATATATATATATATATATATATATAAGAGAGAGAGAGAGAGAGAGAGAGAGAAAACAGTTTCTAAACACTTCAAATATTCACATCAATCTTCTAATAAGTAAGCGTACGAGGTGAAAATCATTGCAAAATGGTTTTCCGCATCAATCAAACTTACCCTTTGGGGCTTCTATGCATTGCTTTGCTTTTTGCTTCAGGTAAAGAAAAATAATTAATTTTATCTTAAGTTGCATTCCTGGTCTAATTTCTAATGTTGATTGGGGAAAAAAGGCTTGAGTCGTTGGATCTGATTCAACAAGTTGATATTTAATTAATTTTAATTGTTTTTTTAATTTATAAAGGTAGATGTCAATAGATCCACAGATCTTTATTTTGATGGAGTCAAATTGGATGGTTTAATGTATAAAATTCGAAGAACGATGTGCTAAAAATTTTCAAAAGACATGCAAAGGAACCAATATCTATAAATTTTTTAACTTTGTGTTGAATGCAGGACTTGCAGAATGGGGTATTCCTGGAAGAAGCTGCCAAAAAGGACCATGCAGAGGTAATACACAGTGCTACCAGAGCTGTGTTAACAATGGCTATAAGAAAGGGGGCTCATGCATAGGATTCGTTCCTGGGGTTATCCTGTGCTGCTGTAACAAATGAGTTATGTCGTACCCCTTCAATGTATGAAAATAAAATAAAACATATACACCCCAACTTAGCTTTGAAACTTTGAGTTAGTAAGAATTTAGTGTAAAAGGCATGAACTTGATTATCAATGCATGCAATTTGAAATGAAATAGTCATTCACATTGTCTCCTATTTCAAAATATAAAAGCTGAAATACAAGAGTTCGCTTGAGGAAGATAGGAAGTTTGCCATATTTAATTAGGTGTAATAACATATATAAATTTAAGTGTTCTGTTCTTTTTTCAAAAGTTACGTTTCAAAGAATTGTTTGGCAAAAATTGTAGTTAAATTTGTCCAAAATTTGGAGTTGTATGAAATATATAAAAAATAAATTTAAAAGATATGGAAATATAAAAATTTAATAGATTTGGAATAACTAGTAACAAATAATGTTTTAAAGATTACATTAGTCATTGAATTAATAAAGATATTGATTCATAATTTAATTATTTAATAACCGTAATTGATTATGATCAAATTAGTAATGATTATATATATAATAGGATATATTAAATAATAATTTAATATATAATTATAATCTATATATATACATCAACATGTTTAAATATAACAATACACATAAAGTTTATCAGTTCATAAAATAATTTATAAATTATATATGACTATTATATAAATTTATTTTAATGTAACATAATATTAAATGTTTTAATTATAATTAATAAAATGGTTTTACATTCAGTAAGTAATACATAATATGACATATTATATTTATATTATATTTCATATAATATTTTTGCAACAAATAAAGAATGATAAAAAATGAAAAATAAGATAATTAATATAATAGGAAGAAATAAAAAATAATATCATAAAATATTGTGTACAAAAAACTTGTAAATATATAATAAAAGAAAAATGTTAGACACACACCTTTTTTCTTTTTTTCCTTTTTGTACGTTAAGAAAAGTAAAGAAACAGTCCAGAAGTTAAGAAACAAAAATAAGGTCACGGATAAAAGTGTCAAGCACTGCAGTAGGTAGAACTACAAAGACTTGAAAAGCTAGTGGATGTTGTGTTCCCAGCCCTACAAGTTTATCAAGCACGCACTCTTCTAAAAACTTCTTATTATTAACTGAGTTGGATTTAAAATTACAAAATTTTATGTGTTTCACTTTTTATTTACTGAATCATACTTATAATTTTGTAATTTTTAATAAATTTTAATTAACCATAAAAGAGTATAAGGAGTATATTAAAAGGTATATTGTTAATATTCCTAATAATAAAAATGTAGCCTATCGATGCTTCATCTAATTAAGTAACTGGGAGCACATTTTTCGATTCACATTAATGGTCATTTTTGTAATTAACTATTAAGATAATAAAAGAGAGAGAAAAATACTAACCAATGCCTTTAGGATACTAGTAGTTAAAGAATTAAAATAGAAATTTTTTATTAAAAAGTGTAGTACTACACTTTTTTATAATTTTCAATACATACTTCTAATAAAAACTTTCTATTTATTGATTCTTTAATCAGTGTCTTTAGGGCACTATTTAGCTAGATCCAAAGAAAAATATTAATCACACACTCCTTTAAACACGTTCTTTATTATTTATTAAAATTTATTAAAAATCACAAAATTTTACTGCATCTTATTTCTTATTTAGTGAATTATTTCATGATTTTATAGTTTTTAATAAAATTTAATTAAAAAATATAAAAAATGTATTAAAAGACGTATTATTAAAATTCCTGATAATAAAAAAGACATGTAGCCTCTTGATGCTTCGCATAAGTAACTAGGGGCCATATGCTTCGATTGACAGTAACCGTCATTTTCTACTTTGTAACTGTCAACAACTCATTAAAAATTAGATAAGCTATATACAGTAATAAAAATTAATAAAAATTTATAATAATATATATGCAGATTTAAGCAAGTATAATAATATACGTATTTAATGTTATTAATATGATATTTATATAAACATTAAATAGTGTCATTTATTGCATTTATTAAATATAATATATTATCAACATAATTTAATAATACCATTAAATAAAATATAAAAAATTGAATACTGTAATATATATACTTATTAAAAATATGGCTTTTCATATAAATCTATATTCACTAAAAGTCTATTATTAAATAACAAGAAATTATATTATAAATTTATAAGTATAGCTATGTTTGGCAAAAGTAACTGAAAAGTTAGTTAAAAGCTAAAAAAACTAGCTGTAGCTGAAAGCTGTTAAGCTAGTTTATTAAATTATAAGTATTCGATAAAATTATCTATTGAAGTAGTTGATAAATATAAAATGAAAAAAATAGATAAATTCATATGATATTTTTATATAAATTTTAATTTTATTTTACGGATAAAAACATATTTTAGGTATTTATAATTTTATTTTTTAATTAATTTTAAACTCTTGTAATTTTTTATTTATAAATCAATAATTTTCATTACATTTTTCTAGTTTCAATTATAATATTTTTTATATTATTTATTCTACTATTAATCCTATACTATATCTTAGCATATTTCTAATCAATTTTAAAAAAAGTAAAAATAATATATTATAAATAGATATCATACTTTCATAATGTTAATTAGTGTAATGGTTAAAATATCTTAAACTACAATGTTAAAAATAATAGAATAACTAATGTAAATAGTGTCATGGTTAAAATAAATAATGCAAAATAAAAATATATAAAAAACAATAAAAAATAAAAATACATGATTCAATAAATATAGATATAAATAATAAAATTTTAAAATATTGTTAGATAAATTAGAAAATTAGAATTTGCAAGAATAAATAAAACAAATCATATATATATATATATATATATATGTATATGTATATGTATATATATGTATATGTATGTGTATATATATATATATATGTACATTTTTCAGCATGCATGTATGTATGTATGTATATAAACATATACATGTATATACATACATATATATATGTATGTATATGTAAGTGTGTGTGTGTGTCTATATATATATATAATTCTATAATAATAATTTAGATGTTAAGATATTTTTACATTAATTTGAAGGAACAATAAGAGCAGAAAAAATCATGTCAATCAAAATATGAAAGATAGGAGGAAAAAAAGCATTTCGAAGAAGAAAAAGTTTGCCCAAATAGAAGGTGAAAAGATAGATAATGAGAAATTGTCATTCACACACACATATATATAAATGTTGTTTAATTATTTAATTTACTAGTTATATTTTTGTATTATTATATATTTGATTATATTTTTAAAAAGGAAATTGTAATATTCCTCTTTAGTGACAAATATGTTAAAAAGTAAATTAAAATCCTAAATTAATAATCTGTTTTTATAATATATAATAGATATAACAACAACAACAACAACAATAATAATAATAATGGATTAAAATTCATATAAGATTTAATGATTGATCAAAATCACAAAAGAAATGACAATCACATCTTTTTTTACAAACATGATAATTATATATTTTCTCATATTAAAATTTGTAGAGTAGTCCATTTTTTATTTGCAATAAAAAATGGAAATGTAATGATTGGAGAGTAATCAATCAATAAGTTAAAAAGGATTTTGTTATATAGCTTTAATTATCATAATAAAAAATATTACCATAATTATCATAATTACCATCATTATAAATAACATTCAATAAAATTTGAAAAATTAATTTTCTTGTTATATAAAATCAAAATCAATTTAAGATTTAATTATTTAATTGATGAATTTAAGTAAAATATATAATAGATTATAAATGTCTTAATTATAATAATCTTAATTACTATAATTAAATATAATAATGTATAATGTATTTATATGAATTCAAAAAATTAAAAAAAGCTACAAATTTTAAGCAGGAAAAGAATGAATGTGGTGTTACCACATGACATCTTTTCATATTATAAAACCTTCTTTTGTAATACACACACACACAGACATATAGGGGAGGGATCAAATGACACTGGTGTAACTTACACCAACTATTACATCATTCAATAACTTTTAATTGGATAACTTTATTTCAAAACCTACCATTGAATTGAAAGTTCCTTTAACATAGATTATAACAAAATTTTATACTAAACCAAAATTATTTGATATATTATTCACATAGATCAAAATGGATGTAATATATACTTTTCAAAATATAGTAAAACATGAGTCATTTGATTACCTTCTTATTCTTATTCAATTTTGACAAAATTCAACACAAAAAATATTAGTATATATTTGTGTGTGTGTGTGTGTGTGTGTACACCTTTAATAGCTTTTTTGTATAATGCAAATTTAACCATTCCAACCATTGAATTTCATGTTCTTATTAAGTAGATTAAGTATACAAAATTTCATACAATTCCAAAATTATTTAACAGTTCATCTCATCACTTTATTTTAACGCACAATATGATATTAAAATATATGTAAATATACAATGTTAGATAGCATATCTAGCAAAGTCCAAATGGTGTGAAATTTGATATACATATTCATGAAAATAATATTACATAATTTAATGATTGAATTGATTAAATTTGCATTCTACAAAAAGTTATTGAAGGTGTAATTTAACTTACTTTGACATTTGGTGTCAATAGATCATGAGCATGAGATGCCATCTTTCGACAATACATTGTCAGACGACTCTTAGGGTAGGTAACTCCCTTGTATTTTTCAAATTTTGGGACTTTAAACTTTGGTGGTATCACCACATCTGAAACTAGACAAAGTCCACCAACATCCCCAAAACCATAACTTCCCACTCCTTCAATGGCTTTTAGCCTTTTTTCTAAAATCTTAAACTTTTCTTTGGCTTGAGAATTCTCAACAGAAATCGTAGGCATGTTTGTATTATCACCCCATATACGGCTATATAATGATCTATAACATCAAGGGGTACGCGACCATTGTAGCTCCCTTGACTCAGCTCCTGAAAAAGGATCAATTCAGATGGACCTTTGAGTCACAATTAGCCTTTGATACCTTAAAAAAAGCAGTGAGCCAAGCACTAGTTTTGCGCCTTCCCAACTTTGCTACTCCTTTTGTCCTTGAAACAGATGCATCAGGTATAGGGATGGCAATAGTATTATCTCAACAAGGACACCCTACTGTGTTCTTCAGCAAACCTTTTTGTCCTAAGTTACTCTATTCTTCCACTTATTTCAGGGAACTATTCGCCATTACTGTAGCAATTAAGAAGTGGCGGCAATACCTCCTGGGTCATCCCTTCACCATTCTTACAGATCATTGCAGCTTGAAGGAGCTCATGTCCCAGAATGTCCAAACCCCAGAACAGTAGATGTACTTGGCTAGACTGATAGGGTATGACTATTCGATTCAATATCGATTAGGCAAATCTAATGTGGTTGCAGATGCACTTTTTCATATTTATGAAACCCCTATTATAGAGTTACTTATTCTTTCAGTGCCTAATTTCACTTTTTTGCAAGCCCTTAAGCAAAAGTTGAGTCAACATGTTGATTTTATTGCAAAAAGGAAGGCAGTTCAGGGTGTTCCATGTGAACATCTAGACTTCACAATTTCACATGATTTAATACTTCATAAAGGCCGTATATGGTTACCTATAGGCCTTCTATTCATCATAGTATTGTTAAAAGAGTACCATAAAACTCCCATTAGGGGCCACATGGGAATCGCCAAGACATTGGCTAGATTGGGGGAAAAATTTTATTGGCCGGGAATCAGGGAGGATGTTCATCACTTTGTCGCTACTTGCATTGATTGTCAACATACCAAATATGAGACTAAAAAAGCTATAGGGTTGTTGTGCCCATTACCTATCCCTCATAGTCCTTGGGAAGACTTATCCTTGGATTTCATAATTGGCTTGCCATCTTACCATGGTCATACAACAATCTTGGTGGTTGTGGATTGTTTTTCCAAGGGCGTACACCTTGGCATGCTACAACCTCATTTTACTACACATAAAGTTGCTATTCTTTTTATGGACATTGCTTGAAAATTACAGGGTATGCCAAAGAGTCTAGTTTCGGATCGTGATCCTTTGTTTATTAGTAACTTATGGCAAGAATTGTTTAAGTTGAGTAGTACTAAACTGCACATGAGTTCAATATACCATCCATAAATAGATGGTCAAACAGAGGTATTGAACTGAGTCATTGAACAGTACTTGCGTGCATTCGTTCATGCCAAACTAGCATCTTCGGGCAAGTTTTTGATGTGGGCTAAAAGGTCTTATAACACTTTGCATCATTCAGGCACGGGTAAGTCTCCTTTTAAGATTACCTTTGGCAAGCCTCCCCCTAGCATTCCATTGTACCTTACTGGTTCTTCCACTATTTAGGCCACAGATGACTTCTTGGTCAATCGAGATACTATGACTGAAAGTTTGAGGAGGAAACTTCTAAAGGTACAAGACAGTATGAGACACTTTGCTAATGCACATAGGCGGGACATGCATTCTCAGGTTGGCGACTGGGTTATGGTAGAGTTACAACCCCACAGACAAGTGATAGCTGCCGGTAATCCTTAGTCCAAGCTTGCCAAATACTTCTACAGGCCATTTTAGATCTTGGAGAAAATTGGCAAGGTGGCTTACAAACTACAACTTCCAGCTGAGTATCGCATTCATCCAGTGTTTCACTGCTCAGTTCTCAAGCCATTCCATAGTCTCACGGGTACTATTATACCTATTGTAGAATTGCCAAAAACTATAGTTGAGAATTAACCCTTGATCACTCCTTTGGCTGTTCTCAATATACGCTAGAGTCAATCTACTAATAAGTCGCATTTAGAGGTGTTGATACAATGGGAAGGCCTGTCCCTAGAAGATACTTCATGGGAAGATTGGGAGGTGCTCAAATTTGATTATCACCTTGAGGACAAGGTGTTTTTAGATAGCATGGGGGATGATAGGACATGGGCTGACAAAAGAGAATTAGCCCAACCACAAGTCACAATTAAGGAAAGGCCCAAAAGGAAGATCACACAACCCAAGCATCTAGAAGACTACATAAGAGAATAACCAATTTTATTAGGGAGTGCTACGTTGGCACTACAGTATTGGTTAGCATATTGTTAGGATTATGGTGCTGGATTGCTCTCATTACCTATTGGATTCTGTTATTGTTTTTTCGATTCTACTATTTACTTTTTAGCAGTTAAGGCTACTATATATGTTGATGTATACGTGAGAATTAATGAAGAAAAGTATTAAGCCTTTTTCCTCATCATTTTTGCTAAGGAGGTTCCTAGTCCTCGAATTCTAAGGAATTATTTCTGTAGATATAACATTATGACAAACACCAACAATAATGTTGGGAGTTGAAATCAATATTTTAAATTGGCTATAGTATTGGTAAGTACTTTATCATAAGTAAAGATACCTACCATGTACCAACAACTCTACTTGTATTCCCTTCAATCTAATCACCTCTACACATTCAGGCTAGCCCAAAATTAGAAAATTTTGGATTCATGTCATTATCTAGCAAAATATTACTTGCTTTTAAATCTCTGTGTATGATCCTCAATCTAGAATGTTGGTGAAGATAAAGGAGTGCTCAAGCAATTTCATTTATAATGTTGAATTGCTTGGACCAATCTAGAAGTTTGCTTTAAGAAGAATCTATAAAATGACATATCTAGGTTATCTTTGTCGATCAATAAATATAAGAATGAAATGTGATACCCAAATCACATTGACCTTTATCTTATTATTTATATAATTTTATGTTTAATTAATTTATTTTATTTGGATTAAATTTGTAATTAATTTAAAAACTTGAAGTTTTTTTTTTTTTACACTAAGAACTTAATTGAATTATAAAATGCATTCTTGGATAAATATTTTGTGACGTATTTAAGTAATTATAAAATCACATGTGATTATGCATACTGCATCCATACATATATCATACATCAAAAGCAAACATACATCACTGTTATTAGTATGATTATGGTCATCTAGAATAACAAAGTACCAAAAACATCATCATAAAAGATATGCATAACTAAAAGATACTAACTACCCCTCTATATGTACTAGGGGTGTTCAAATCCAAACCGATCCAAAAAATCAAAAACCGAAGTAAACTGAATTTTTTTGGATGGTGTTGGACTGCTTTATAGTGTAACCAATCAGTTCGATTCGATTTTTGGTTGATATCTCCAAAACCGAACCGAACCAAAATCTTAGATATTAAAGTTATATTTTTAATGCTGTGCGTTTTAGCCTTTAGGCCAGCAAATATGAATTTAAAAAAAAGAAGGAACCAGTCCTCGGGTGACCTAATCTAATTCCACTCACGTTGCATCGCTCCTCTGTGAATCTCCCACGGCTTGTGATTGTGATCGTGACTCGCCCCCGTTCAAGCTCCAGTTGCCATCGCCACTAGAATGGAGTCATCTTGTTCAGCTCACGCACGTCGCTCCGCCACCGCCGCTAGAATGAAGTCATCTTGTTTGTTGGTCCTTTCGTGCCGTAATTGGAGACAATAAGCGTTTCCGTCGCTTCAATAGCCGATAGCTTCCTTTCCCATTCTCTGTTACCATTCTTCATTCACGCTCCAAATGCCACTTCAGATTTCATTTATTGGGTATGGTTCTTTTGTGCTTCCTTTCATTATTAATGTTATTTGATTTCATTTTGGACTCTGAGTGAGTAGTATCCATGTCTGTGCACTACCTGTTTGATTATTTGCCCAAATGGATTACACTCTAGAATTTGTGTTTTTTGTTCATATTGTAGGTGCACCTTATTGTCAGGACTTTGAGTATGCTTGTGGGGTTCGAATGTCATGAGTTGACTCTTTAATAGCAAATTTGAAATTGATGGAGGAGGGTATATATATATATATATATATATATATATATATATATTTAATTTAATTTGTTTTTTGACGGGTTTAGAACTTAGATATTGGTTTGTGGGTGATGTGTTTTTGTGCCTATACTGTTGTTTAGAGATCGAATGGTATTAGATTTTATTGTTGTTGATGTTGTTGGATGAATTGCAAAAGGAAAGTGTTTGAAGGATCCAACCCACATGCTTGAAGGAATGGAAACAAACACACTCATATTATCTTCAATGGGTTATTATTGTTGTCACTATGGTTCATGAGTAACTCAGCCTCTCCCCATTAGGCATTCATTTTGACTCTTCTGCAATTGTCTTCTGCCAGAAAGCCTCCAGGTTGCTGCGATTAGACATCTCCCTGTCGTCTTACATTTGCTGGTAAGATACAAAGATTATAGAGTTCTTGCTTTTGAATTCTTGCAATTATCTTTACCTTGCATATTAATTCTTAACCAAATCTCAATTGGTTGCAATTTAATAATGAATTTGCTAACAATTATCTGGTATGATAATTAACTGCAGGTTGATATTTATTTTGCATCCTATCTGCTCTAATTTAATATTGAATTTGCTGACATTGTCTCACATAATTACTTTGTGTTATTGCTAATTTCCTGTTGTGTTATATTATGCCAACTTATAATGGAACAATTAATTGCCTAATAATTTTTTTGAAATTGGTTTTTCAGTTTCTTTAGCATAATCAGCCCTCACAATATCATTACCATGGAGGTATCAATTACCATTTTTCAATTTTTGGACTTTTGGTCTAATTCTTTTTATTAAATATGTTCTATTCTTTAATACGTGCTGATTGGTAACGCATTATTTTCCTATGTTATAGGCTGAAAACAGCGACAGTGGCAGATTGATTGCAGCAAATCAGTCTGCTAAAGCTTCAAATGAATCACCTGTTACAGTTACAGATGGGCAAGGGCAACAAGGTGATTCAAACAAAGAAGGAGGGTCCATAGTTGATAAAGCTCCAAAGAAAAGGAAAGTCAGAGAAGGAGAAGCACAAGTAGTAATGACAAAAAATGCTAATCCTAGAGATCCAGGTAACAAAAAACCCCCTAAGACTAGATCTTGGACTTGGGATCATTTTGTAAAAGATGATTCTGCTAAACCTAGAGCTAAATGTAAATGGTGTGGGGGCGTCCTATGCATGTGATTCACATAGAAATGGTACAAGCAACTTAAAAACCATTTATTGAACCAATGTAGAAAGTTCCCCAAAGAGTCTCTTGATCACACTCAACAATCTCTTTCCCTTCAACAATTGAAAAAGGAAGATGGAAAGGGAAATAGTAGTGTTCTTACTGGTATTCATTTTGATGTTGATGCATGTAGACAAGCTCTAGCTAGGATGATAATTGTGGATGAGCTACCTTTTAAGTGTGTTGAAGGAGAAGGCTTTCATTTTTTTATGAGTGTTATGCACCTAAACTCTCAATTCCGGGGAGGATTTCCATTGCTAGGGATTGTTGGAGTCTTTACTTAAATGAGAAACATAAATTAAAAAGTGTGTTCAATCACTCAAATCAAGGTGTTAACCTCACGATTGATTATTGGACTTCCGTGCAAAATTTGAGTTATCTTTCTCTTACAGCACATTTCATTGATGAAAATTGGAATTTGCATAAAAGAATTCTTAACTTTTGTCCAATTAAGAATCACAAGGGAGAAACAATTGGTAGAAAAATTGAGAAATGTTTGGAGAGTTGGCTAATAGGTAGAGTTTTCACCATCACAGTTGACAATGCTAGCTTAAATGATGTTGCAATCTCTTATTTGAAAAGTAGAATGGAGGATTGGAATACACATCATTTTTCTGCACTTGGAGTTTTGCTGCACTTGGCGTTAGAGCTAACTCTATGGTATAATTGATCATTTTTCTAATTGATCATTTCTTTTCTAAACCTGCAGCGTATTATGTTATAATGAATCACGTTTTATTTTCTGCAGGCTGCATTGAATGTGCTGTGTACTGCTGTCTCTCAGAAGAGTTGAAGACTTAGTTACTAGCTGCTGGCTTGTTGTTACTTTTACTTGGAGTAGTTGCTGAATCTGTTTTGTTAGTTACTGCTGGTGGCCTGTTGTTACTTTTACTTGGAGTAGTTGCTGAATCTGTTTTGTTGTTGCCTTCTTAGTTGGCTGTTGACAATTGTTAATTAGTAATCTGTTATATTGTGATATTTTATATGGTTTTAGGCTCTCTTTTTTTTGTTTTAAACATGTACTTTTATGCTTTTAAGTCTTAAGATTCTCTATACTATCCAAGTGCCCATGTTTCAATGATTTTAGGCTTTAGCAATTAAATATGTACTTGAATGGCAGATTATCTTAAATGGTAGCCATGTACTGTTTTTTGGCTATTATCTTAAATGGCAGATTGGCAGGTTTTGTGTTAATTTTTGGCTATTAATTATTATGAATGTGATTTCATCTTTTCCATAATATGTTAATTGGCAGGTTTTGTGTTTTACTGTTTTTATTAAAAAAAATTGATAATGTGATTTGATTTAAAAGAAGAAAAGAAAGAAGGAAAGGGATTGAAAGCAAAAATTGAATTAACCGATCCAATCTAAACTGCATTTTTCGGATTGGATCGGATCGAATTTTTTAAGAGAATAATCCAAACCGATCCAAACCGCATATATTTTAAGTTTTGGATTAGATGATTTTTAGATCAAAACTGATCCAAACCGATCCGCGAATACCCCTAATATATACAAGTAAAATAAAAAGGATCTAAGTCAGAGCAGTAACTATATACAATCCCATCCCTATCCTAGAACAAATCAGAAAGTGTCTGCAACTGTTACAGTGAATCCTTTGTAGCGTCATCCTCAGTACCTGTCACCTTTTTCCCGTATAATGTCACATTCCTCTAAATTCTCTATCTCAGCATCCTTATTGTTGGCATCCACCATCTCTATCTATTGCCAACAACAACATCATAGCACACACATATAAAAGAGAAGATGAAAGGAGTGAAGTGTTTAATTTCTAAATCACTTTCACAAAAGGTTTGTAGGATTACCTATGTGACACCCTTTACCCCAAAACTAATTATTAAAGAAATATTACAAAACTATAACATACTTTTCATTTGTGAAATAAAATGATAATTTATAATCTTTTTCTTCACAGGGTAAAGGACATCACATGCATAACTTACAATTACTAAAATTCCATAAGATACTTTACTAATTAACCGAAGGATGGTGGCCCACAGTTGGCCATACAAGTTCTTGAAAAATAAACCAATTTAAAAAGTAAAACTATTAATCTAAAGTTTAAAAGCTAAAAGAATAAATAACTAAGACCTTGGTGTCACATTACTATCAGAGCCGACAAAACCCAAAAGATGCTGTAAGATAAATTGTAATGAGGCCAATGCCCCTCCTCTAAGACTCCTCCTCACGGTCCTGCTAGACGTCACCTATGTATCATAGACACACAGAAAACAAGGGAGTGAGATACATCTCACATCATGCTCAAAGTATGACAATGGAGACATGTAGAATACACATCACATAGATAATCAAATAACATTAATTTGCAAAAATAAAATGCACAACATATGTAATGCAATACCTAGCTTCTACTTCTTATGCACATGTTGTACCATCTTAAACTTGTCGAAAGTAGACTAGGAGTAAATGCACGGCCATAAGAAGTGTCATCGGTACCAATGCCTTCAGCTTTCGCACCCTTAACTAGTATGATATCCCCCGTTGACTAGTTAGGGTTACCCAGTTTTGCTAGTATGCCTTGGCTCCATGGGATCAGCATGAGCCATTGGAGTTTTTCGCAAGGCTAAGGTTAGACAACCTATCACGGCCTCCACCAGCCAAATTCCTACATACTTTCTTCATCACATAACTCAATGTTATAATGCATGGTCACATACAATGCTTACAGCTTTTCATAGGCTTTTATCATGAAACATTGACACAATTTTATATCACACTCAATTTTGTCAAGATAAATAACAATCACACAATATAAACTCAACAAAGCACAAAAGAAACAACAAAAAACTATAAAAAGGAATTCATAGGCACAAAGAATGAAATAGCCAAGGTCGTATTCACCCGACGGTCATGCCAACAGCGAATTCGCCTAGCGGGTTGTATATCATGCCCAGCGGGTCCGTGCTGGAACCCAACCTGCTCAACGAGTCTGCGTCAGGACCCAACCCGCTCAGCGAGTTGTGCAACCCGCCCAGCAAGTCTACGAGTCCAACGCCAACGCAGAGTCCAATTTTTCGAAGCAAGGTCGCCCAACGACTATCTAATCTCGCCGGACGGATTCGAGATACGAATTTTAATTTTTCTTCCTTATTATCTTTAGCTTTTGAATGCTCCAAAACAAATAATTAAATTTTCAATCACTTCTTCTACCTTGATAATTGATCAATTAAATTTATAATTTCCTTTCACTCACAATCCCCTCAAAAACTTGTTAATTCTCTAACTTAGGTACAAGGAAAAAGCAAAAGCAATTCATGACAATCCATATAAATTAAACATAAAATTTTCATAAATCACATCAATGATTTGGGGAAAATCGTACTCCCCTTTGCACAGATGCACAATCATATTACTAAAACAATTAGGGTCTAGGGCTAACCTCTTTACCCACGACCAAAGCCATACCCATGAGCGAGATAACTCACTCCCCTTCTAAATAATGATCGTTTTTATTTTGGAACATGATTTTGAACCCTTTTTTGATTGATAAACTTGTCTAATTAGATTTGTCTACATAAAATCTATGGATCAAACTAATGTTTGAAATAAAAAAGACCATAAACATGGTGAAAAGTGGGTCCCATGAGCAATCGAAAAACTAAAAAATCCAGTAACAGATTCTTTTCTGGTTGCTCGTAGGACTTACTTTTCACACAATTTTTATCATGTTTATGGCTCTTTTTGGTTTGAACTTTAGTTGTTTCATAATTCTCATGAAGGTAAATTTAATGGGACAAGTTTCACGTCTTGAATCGGTCAAAAAAGAGTTTAAAATCCTATCCCAAAATCAAAAAACAATCACTATTTCAAACAGACAAATTAACTCAAATTTAAAAGTTAAAAGACCAAAATGAAACTTTTAAAAGATAAAGAACCAAAATAAATTTTAGTAAAAAATAAGGGACCAAAATATATTTTAGCCAAATAAAAGAATAAAATTTAAATAACTTATTAATTCATTAAATAACATATTTTTACTAAAACAGTAGATTATATTTCTGATTAAAATATAATAAATCAGTTAAATTACATTTAATCCAAGTAAACCACTATTTAACTAAAATAAATGGATTAATTGATTATTTTAACTATAATAAACAAATTAATTAAGGTTTTAAACAATTTTAACCAAATAAACCTAGTAAAATTATTGTTTAATTATAAATCACTGATTTATTTTTTTGGGTACACTGTGAACTAAAACAACAAAACCACAAAAAAACTACAAAGAAGAATTAGAGTCCCTAAGCAAAGCAGTTAACACACTATCAGGAGGGGAGTCCCATTGACAAATCCACATAAAATTAACAAAACCTTAGCCAGCGAAGAAATCTGCCAGAGAGTTGCACACCCTCGGAGCATGGAAAATAGCCACCTTCTAATCCAGCTGCAAGAGGGATTGAATTCGTTGAATTACATCTTTATACAAATGCATGTTGAGCTCCTGAACATCCGTAGAAAGGACAAGCTCCACAGCTTGTAAACAATCTGACTCACAATCCAAGTCTCGATACCCACACTCTTAGCAATTATTGAGACCGGTTTTGAGGGCAAGCAGCTTCGCCAAGAAAGATCCCCCTAACCCATAGAGTGAGAAAACCCAAACACCTTATTCCCAACTGCATTTCTCACCACACTTCCAATACCCATTGTATTTATAGAATGATTAAAGCTACCATCAACATTCAACTTCATTCCAAACCCCAAAGGAGGGGACCAAATTTATTGCGTCTGAGTCTTTAAAATTACAAATTAACCATTTAAATGTCGCAAAACAGAAGAAAAAAAAAGATTTTTGACCAATTATTTAAGTAAATAAACTAATTAAAATTAATAAATCATGATTAACTTCAAATTCAACTAGTTAAAATAGAAAAATACTACATAGCAATCATAATCTCCATGAAATAATAACAACACAATATATCAAAGCAAGTGTTTGGCAAATTTCGCACTATTGTCCTTTACCATGGTATGTTGGCTTCACAGGTCCCTATATGGCCTAAAACAGTCCCCTTGAGCATGGTTTGGCATATTTTCCATTATTGTAAAGCAGTTTGGTATGATTTGCAGTGAAGCTGATCACTCTGTCTTTTATTGTCATTCACCTCAAGGATGCATCTACCTCATTGTGTATGTGGATGACATTGTCAAAACATGTAGTAATTAACATAGCATTCTCCACCTAAAACAATACCTCTCGCATCAATTCTAGACTAAGGACCTTGGTAAACTTCGATATTTCTTAGGTATCGAGGTAACTCAATCCAAGGATGGTCTGGTAATCTCCCAAAGGAAATATGCCCTTAACATCCTTGAAGAAACTGGCCTACTGAATGCCAAACTTGTGGACACTCCTACAAATTCTAATGTCAAACTACTACCCGATCAAGGGGAGCCCCTATCAGATCTAGGGAGATATAGGAGGTTGGTTGGAAAGCTAAACTATCTCACAGTTACTCGTCTAGACATTGCTTTTGCAGTTAGTGTGGTAAGCCAATACTTGAACTCTCCTTGCCAGGATCATTGGGATGCAGTAATTCGGATACTAAAATACATTAAAAGTGCTCCAAGTAAAAGATTCATTTACGAAGACAAAGGACGTACTCAGATAGCTAGGTACCCAAATGCCGATTGGGTAGGTTCACCTAGTGGTAAGCAATCCATTTCTGGGTATTGTGTATTGATTAGAGAAAACTTAATATTATGGTAAAGTAAGAAACAAAATGTTGCGAGATCCATTGCTGAAGCAGAATAAAGGGCCATGGTTTTAGTAACATGTGAACTCATTTGGCTAAAGTAGCTCCTTAGAGAACTCCAGGTTGAGAAGTCTATGCAAATGATGTTAATTTGTGATAATCAAGCAACTCTGCATATTGCATCTAGTCCTATTTTCCATGAGAGGACCATACACATTGAGGTTGATTGCCACTTCATTAGGGAAAAGATTGAGTCAGGAAAAATTACCACTAGCTTCGTCAACTTAAGTGACCAACTGGTAGATGTCTTCACCAAATCCTAGAGAGGTCCAAGAATTAGTTATTAGTTATATATGTAACAAGCTGGCTGTATATGATTTATATGCTCCAGCTTGAGGGGGAGTGTTGAAATTAAGAACAAATATGCATTTATAGCGATTTATAGGCAAGTAGTATCTAGTTAAGGGGAAACAAAGTATTCCCTAATTATTTATATTAATGTAAAAAAGCCTATATAAACCTATATCCGTGGTGTATTCAAACACATGGTTTCAGCTCAATGTCTCTGTTTTCTCCTCTTTGACATGTTTCATTGCTAGAGTATTATGTACCCTAATTTATTTGTGTAAAGAACAAAGCGCTTCATTTCTCAGAGTTAAGCACATTCCTTTTGCTACAAATGATCTCGTAATTTAATCAAGTATTGACATATGTTTCCAATTAATTGTCAAAACCTCACTTCCTTGCAAGAGTAATGCATCCTCTCTTTCAATATAGTCTATCTGATGATATTAAAAGGTGCTTCTGAAGCATTAATGATATTTTTGCTGTACTTTCAACCTTTGAAAATAGAAAACAAAGTGAAAATAGGGTGACATTTTGTAGTTATTAGTGAAAACAAGAAATGAAAACAAAAAATAATTCTTAAATCAAATGGCCCTTTAAGTTTGCTTCCAACTTAAATTCATAAATAACTTTTGACATATAAAAATGAAGAATTACAGAAACTCTGTGTGTATGAAGAAACCCACATAGAAGCTGATGATTTATTTATAATCATAGAATAACAATAATAAAGAAAACAAAATCAAAAAAATCTCTAAGAATCAGCTATACAATAGTTTCCTAGTACCCTATTTATAGTAAGTCAAATCAGATCTTTAACATCCCCCTCAAGCTAGAGCACATATGTTGTATGCACCAAGCTTGTTACAAATACAATCAACGTAAGACCCCTTAAGAGATTTAGTGAACACATCAGCTAGTTGGTCACTAGAGCTAACAAAATCAATGGTGATTTCTCTTGAGAGCACTTTCTCTCTCACAAAATGACAATCTATCTCTATGTGTTTAGTCTATTCATGGAAGATTGAATTAGACGCAATGTGAATGGTGGCTTGATTGTCGCAGATAAGCTTAGTGTCTTAAGTGTCTCCAAACTGTAACTATTGGAGAAGTTGTTTAAGCCATGTAATTTTGCATGCTATTGCTACCATGGCAGGATATTCAGCTTCAGTAATGGATCTAGCAACTGTAGTTTGCTTCTTGCTTCTCCATGAAATTAAATTCCCTTCAATGAGGTAGACCTCCTGTCTAATGGTGATCCTGCCCAATTAGCATCAGAGTAACAGACAATTTTGGCACTGCCTATGTCTTCATATAAGAGTACATGGCCTAGTGCATTCTTGATATATCTAAGGATGCGCATGACAACATCTCAATGACTATCACAAGGAGCGTTGAGGAACTAACTTACCATGCTCACTACAAATATGATGTATGGCCTAGTGATAGTGAGGTAGTTAAGTCTACCAAAAAGTCTATGATATCTTCCCGAGTCTTCCAGTGGCTCCCCTTGATTCGGAAGAAGCTTGGTGTTGGGGTACATAGGAGTATCATTGGGGTGACAGTCAAGCATACTAGTCTCAGTGAGAATATCCAAAGCATGCTTCCTCTAGGAAATGGCAAGTCAGAGGCGAATTGAGCTACCTTAATGCCGAAAAATTATTTGAGCGAACCCAAAATCCTTTGTCTGAAACTAATGTTGAAGGTGAGATTTGAGCCGGTTGATACCATCAGAGTCATCACCAGTGAAGACAATGGCATCAACATAGACCACTAAATAAATGCATAGGCCAAACAAAGAGTGAAGGGAAAAAACAGAGTGGCCCACCTCAGTGAGTCATGCCAAACTGAAGCTAGGCAAAGCTAAACCTGCCAAACCAAGCGTGGGGAGACTGCTTCAGGCCATAAGGAGAACGTCGAAGGCGACAGACAAGGTAAGATCCATCAGAAACAGTAAAACTGAGGGATTGGTCCATGTGAACCTCTTCCTACAACTCACCATGCAAGAAGGCGTTTTTAATATCAAGCTGGTGAAGTAGCCAATGGTGAATTGCAGCTATAGCAATGAACAAACAAATAGAAGTGATCTTGGTCACAGGGGAAAAGGTGTCCCTATAGTTGAGGCCAAAGATTTGAGTATAGCCCTTGGCCACCAAGCAAGCGTTGAACCAATCAATAGTGCCATCCGGTCCAACGTTCACTATATAAACTTAGTAACAACTAATAATAGTCTTGTGGGAGGCAAGGGAACTAGCTCCCAAGTTTCATTTGCCTCTAAAGCAACCATTTCGTCCAACATCACCTGTTGCTAATAGGGACCAGTCATGGCTTCCACCTTTAGACTGAGGAATTGATGCAGAATGCAAAGAGGAAATAATAGAGAAATAGGAAAGAGATAAGCGGTCATAATGAAGAGTACAAGTATATAATGGGTGAGGATTGCGACAGGACCGAATACCTTTACGCAAGGCAATGGGAAGCTCATGTGCAGGAGACAGTGGTGGAAGGGTGTTTGGAGCAGAAGATGATGCTGAGGGATCAATAAAAGGAATCGACAAGGGAAGTCATAGGCAGCACTGATAGGTAATTAGTGGTGGTGGAGTAGAGATAACGACTAGGGTTGGAACAATAAGTGGAACATCCAGAGGAGCATAGCTGACGGTGGGCATAGAGAAGAATGGTGTAGACTCAAAGAAATTGATGTAAGCAGAGATAAGATACCATTGAAGTTGAAGGTAGAAACAACGATATCTTTTTTGGAGGTGAGAGTAACCAGGAAAAACACATTTAAGGGACTTAGCAAAGAGTTTATTTTTACCTAGAGTGAGATCATGGACAAAACAGGTGTAGCCGAAGACACGAAGAGGAACAGGGTAGAGGTCCTATTTAAGGTATAGAATAAAGTATGAAGTCTGATTGCTGAGGACAGACAAAGGCATGCGGTTGATCAAATAACAAGCGGTAAGAAATGCATCACCCCAGAAGTGAAGAGAAACATGATAGTGAAGGAGGAGGGTATGAGCTGTTTCAACTAAGTGATGATTTTTTCATTCAGCAACACCATTTTGTTGTGGTTTATGAGCACAGGAAATTTGATAAATAATTCCCTACAAGGTTAGAAATGACTGAAACTGGGAAGACAAATATTCTCTAGCATTTAATGGACGTCCCAAATTGATTTTGAATTTCACGTAAAAATCCTTAAAATACATGAAAAACATCAGAACAATTTTTCACTAAGAAAACCCACTTACAACGAGAAAAATCATCAATACATGTGACAAATTAATAATATCCTAGAGTTGAATAGACACGACTAAGACCCTAAATTTCAAAGTGAACCAAAGTAAAAGGTAACACAGCACTTTTATTGACATAAGGACTATAAGAATGACGAACATGTTTTTCTAGCTAACATGACTCACATTATAAGGACTTAAGTGAAGAAATAGTAGGAACCAAAAGGCATAATTTTTCCAAAACTAAGATGACTAAGGTGCTGATGAACAAGTTCTGGAGAGGTCGTGGAGACACAAGCAACCGACGATGTAAGTTAATACAATCCCCCAAATACATCTACTACTCCAATTGTCCATCCGATACGCCAATCCTAAACAAGAACAGAATTATTAACAAATAGGACATAGAAATTAAGAGAGCAGATGAGCTTGCTAATTGAAATTAAATTGAAAGGACAACTAGGAATAAACAAAACATAATTTAAAGAAAGGTTAGGAAGTGGGTGGGTTTGACCAATGCCATGAAGTTAATCTGAGAGAAGGAGTCCGAAAAAGACAATTGGGAGTAAAGAGATTTGTTACCAGTCATATGATTCGAGGCACCAGAGTTAAAGATCCATGGTCCAAGGGAGGAAGATTGAGAGACAAAGGCAACAAGATTATTAGACTAAGTCATGACAATAATAAACGAGGCAGGTTGCTAGGCTGCCCGACTAGAGGAAATCATGATACTCAATGGCAAAAATAGTAACATTTGCAGGAGAGGCAGGTTCAACAACTTTGGCCACATTAGCCGATTTCAATTGTTCCCTGACTTTGGTACGACATTCTGCTTCAATGTGGCCATAATGATGACAATAAGTGCAACGAGGATGACTTTTGCCACCACAACCCCCGCCACGTCCACCACGATGAGAAGAGTGGGAGACAAGGGCGAAGGAATCAACTGTTGGAACCAAAGACGTAGAAGCGTCTAGACCCTCAAAGTTTTGAAGATAACAAACTTATTAATGTTCAAGTTTCTGCCAAAGAACTGAATTCTTTACAGCATACAAACTTCTCTTTGAAGACCGTCCAGTAGACGTATTAAGGAAGACCGTCCAATAGACGCGCTTAAAGAAGATCATCCAATGAACAACTTAAGATGATCGTTTGAAGAACAAATTCAAATATTTGATGCAAGCTTCCAACAACAAATATTCAAACGGCTAAGTTCTATTTTGAACGTTCAATTTATTTATGCTAATTTTTCTTGAAACTAACATATTACTACTTCTGTGATCTAACGTTCAAATTGTTTGAAGCATTAAATAACATTAGAATCATTCCAGTGCAAAAGCGCAGCAGAATAGATAAAGCAAGTCAACTTATTAAGCTGCCGGGACGAATGAAGAATGTTCAAAAAAACAGACCGCTAGCGCAGCCCTGCAATTTCTATTTTAGTGTAAGTCTAAAAGCTGTCGCGCCTAACCTTTCTGAAAGGATAGTTTGCACACTTCTCATTGCATAACAAAGTCAAAGTCTTCTACAACGGATCTTTTCCCTGAAGACTATATATACATGCACCAAGGAAGAAGCAATACAAAGACAGTGACAAACGATCAAGAAAAAGAACAAGAACAAAAAGATATTAGCAATATTCTGATAGAAGCATCCAGTGGATGATAGCAAAAATCATGTAAAGATTTTTAAAGCGTTTTTTAGCCTAATCTTTCAAATCCTCACTACGTGAGTTGATATATTTTATATAAACACTTGTTGTGTTGTGAAAGCCTGGAGATGCTTAGTGTAAAAGAATACTTGGGTTAAGCAATCTAAAGTGATTGTATTGTAAAGCCTGAAGAGGCTGCAAACAATACTTGTAACCTAAGGTTGGTTAGTGAATACCTTTTGGGTGAAGGGACTAGACGTAGCTCAGGTTGAGTGAATCAGTATAAAACTTTCTGTGTTCTTCTTCTCTCTATCCCTACGCTTGAAAACATTTTCATATTGATTTACTTGTTTCGAAAAAGTTTTTAAATGCACAATTCAACCCCTCCCCTTCTTGTGCGTTTTTCTATTTCAATTGGTATCAGAGCTCGGCCTCTTGGGGTTGAGCATCTAACACTGCAAGGGTAAAAACGATCCTAACCACTCATGGAAAACGAAGGACAAACCGTTAACAGACTGCCTCTTTTTAAAGGTCAGAACTACGATTACTCGAAGCAAAGAATGATAGCATTCTTTGATGCATGTCACATAGATATGTGGGACATAATAGAAACTGGCCACTACCTGCCTCTTGACCATGATGGAGTAGAGCTTCCAAGAAGTCAATGGACAAAATCTCACAAACAAAGGTATCTTCTAAACTCAAGCTAGAAATGCTATGATGTGTGCCTTATCTGAATCTGAATATGAAAAGGTACATAGCTTAAAAAGTGCTAAGAAAATGTGGGACACCTTTGCTCTTGCCGACGAGGGAATTTCACAAGTAAAGAAGTCTAAGTTGAGCTTACTAGTAAGACAATATGAACTCTTTACTATGGAAGAAAATGAAACTATCGAACTCATGTTTGGTAGATTTCAAACTCTAATAAATAACCTGAGATCCTTAGGCAAAACTATGACAATTATGATCACATTGACAAAATCTTGAGAAGTTTGCCTAGGCAATGGAGACCGCAAGTTACAACTTTAAAAGCTTCCAAGGATCTAACAACACTCTCAATGGAAGAGTTACTTGGAACTCTTAAAGTCCATGAATTGAAGCTGAAGCAAAATGAAGGACAAAAGAAAAAGTCCGTTGCTCTAAGCATCCAACGTCCATCTAGAGGATCATCGTCCAAAGCTCTAAATGTGGAAGAATCCTCTGAGGAAGAGTCCAAAAAGAACGACTATGATGAAGATGAGATATCCTTCATCTCAAGAAAAATACAAGCTATATAGAGGAAGAAGGAGGTTCTAGAGCCAAAAACTTCACAAATAAGTTTAACAAGGAACCAAAAGAAAAGAGTCCTTTAGTATGTTATGAATGCAAGAAGCTTGGATATTTTAGGGCTGAATGTCCCAGTCTACAGAAGGACAAAAAGAAGATGTTCTTTAAGAAAAAGGGTCCCATGGCTACCTGGGAAGACATGGACCTATCTTCATCAGAAGAAGAAGGAGAGGAAGAAGCCAACCTGTGTCTCATGGCAGAAACCAACTCTGATAGCTCAGATAATGAGCAAGACGAAGAGGTAAACTTCGATAACTTAATCTCTCTACAAGAGGCCTATAATGATTTTCTTGCTAACTCTCAACTCTCTCAATATGATATAAAGAACTAAAAAAGAAATTGTCAAAAATAACAAAAGAATTCAATTTCCTCAACGAAGAGCATAAAAAGGTTTTAAAAGAAATGAGTTTTTAAAAACAAAGAACATTTCAGAAGAGACATATTCTCATGAAGTTTTAGAACTTCAAAAAGAAATCATTCATCTGAAAGAAAGTTTGTTAAAATTTGTCAGCGGAACAGAGAACCTAAATAAGATTCTATCTTATAGAAGAAGTCCTCATGACAATCTGGACTTGATTTTGTTAAAAAAATTTACAAACCTAGTAAAAACATAACCTTTTGTAAAATATGTGGAAAGAATGGGCATGAATCAACAAAATGTAGATATTGTCCAACAAAGAAGACGTCCAATGCCTTTAGAACTAATAGAAAAGGACCCAAGTCTATTTGGGTACCTAAGTCTATGATAATACCTGTTGCAGATTTGCTTGACAACCGAAAGAAGACCCCAGTCATGATACCTAGACACTGGTTGCTCACGACACATGACGGGAGAAAGGTGTATGTTCCAAAGCCTACAACCCAAGAATGGTGGATGGGTCACCTTTAGAGGAAACCAGAAAGGAAAGATCACAGGTATAGGAACAATCGGTAAGCACTCCTTCCCTTCCATTGAAAATGTTTTATATGTTGAAGGACTCAGACACAATCTACTGAACATAAATCAATTATGTGACAGTGGACACAATGTCTTCTTTGACAAAGAAAAATGTATTGTCAGGAATCTAGATGGATCCATACTATTCTTTACTAAGAGGCAAAGCAATCTTTATAAGATTGATCTCAATGACCTCACAAATCAAAATGTATCGTGTCTAGTATCCATCAAAGAGAATCAATGGACTTGGCAAGAGAAGCTTGGACATGCAAGCTTAAGACTAGTCTCAAAGCTAAATAAGCATAACCTCGTAAAAGGACTTTCAAATCTTGCTTACAAGTCTGATGTTCTCTGTGATGCATGTCAAAAAGGGAAACAAGTAGAAAGCTCTTTTGAATCAAAAAATATTGTTTCCACAACTAGACCTCTTGAGCTACTACATATTGATTTGTTTGGTCCAACCAGAACAACCTCCCTTAGTGGAAAACGATATGGATTAGTCGTAGTGAACGACTACTCTAGATGGACATGGGTTATGTTCTTAAAACACAAGGATGAGTCTTAAAAGATCTTTTCAATCTTTTGCAAAAGAATTCAAAATGAAAAAGGCATTTGCATAGCTTCAATCAGAAGTGATCACGGAAGGGAGTTCGAAAACGAAAGTTTTCAAGGGTTCTGTGAGGAGAACGGAATTCTCCACAACTTTTCTGTACCACGAACACCATAACAAAATGGTGTGGTAGAGAGAAAAAAACATGTCATTGCAAGAAATGGCTAGAACCATGCTAAATGATAATTCCACTCCTAAGCACTTCTAGGCTGAAGTAGTAAACACTACATGTTATTTACAGAATAGAATTTATATAAGACCTATTTTGAAAAAGACTCTTTATGAATTGTGGAAAGGTTGAATGCTCAACATATCATATCTTCATCCTTTGGATGCTAATGTTTCATCTTAAACATTAAGGAAAATCTCGAAAAGTTTGATTCTAAGTGTGATGATGGAATACTGTTAGGCTATTCCGAAACATCTAAGGCCTATAGAGTTTACAACTCTAGAACCTTAACAGTTGAAGAAGCCATCCATGTTAAATTCAATGACAATAAGCCTGATAAAGAAATATCAGAGCTAAACGATTCATTTGCAGATATGAAGCTAGAAGATGCCAGACCTTCAGCGTCTAGAGATCAGATGGATGATCCAAAAGAAGAAGAAAAGGAACTAACTGGACGCTCTTGGCAAATGACGACCTATCATCCAGATAATCAAATTCTTGGAAACGTTCAAGATTATGTCAGGATAAGATCGACCTTCAAGGAGCAAGCTTAAACTGCTTTGATTTCTCAACTGGAACCAAAGACAGTGGACGAAGCTCTCCTAGATGATGGCTGGATCAGTGCCATAAAGGACAAACTTAGTCAATTCGAAAAGAATGATGTCTGGATGCTAGTTCCTGCACCCAAGGACAAGTCTATCATTGGAATAAAGTAGGTGTTTCGCAACAAGCTAGATGAAGCTGGCAAAGTGGTAAGAAATAAAGCAAGACTTGTAGCTCAAGGCTACTCTCAACAAGAAGGTATAGACTTTACCAAAACCTTTGCACCAGTAGCTCGATTAAAAGCCATCCGCATCTTACTTTCATTTGTTGCTCATAGTAATATGAAGCTCTATCAAATAGACGTAAAAAGTGCATTCTTGAATGGCATAATAAGCGAGGAAGTCTATGTGAAACAACCTTCTAGCTTTGAGTGTGTTACTTTTCCAAAACTTGTTTACAAACTAAAAAAGGCTTTGTATGGACTTAAACAAGCTCTAAGAGCTTGGTATGAAAAGCTAAGTTCCTTTTTTTTAGAAAATGGTTTTACTAGAGGAAAAGTAGACACCACTCTTTTTCACAAAGATGTTAAATCACACTTTATTATTGTGCAAATATATGTAGACGATATTATATTCGGTGCTACTAATGACGCTTTATGCAAGGATTTTTCTAAGATCATGACAGTATAATTCGAGATGAGTATGATGGGAGAATTAAAATTCTTCCTGGGATTACAAGTAAAGCAGACTGCAAATGACATATTCATACATCAAACAAAATATGTCAACAAACTTCTCAAGAAGTACAAGATGGACGATGCTATGGAAATGAGTACACCTATGCATCCATCATCAGTACTCAGCCTGGACGACTCTTCTAAAAAGGTAGACCAAACTACATACTGAGATATGATTGGATCTCTTTTATATCTCACAGCATCCAGACTTGACATTATGTTCAGTGTATGCTTATGTGCCCGTTTTTAGTCTGACCCTAGAGAAACACATCTAACAACAATTAAGAGAATTTTTAGATACTTAAAAAGGACCACTAACCTTGGTTTGTGTTTTAAGTCAAACAAAGAATACAAGTTAGTTGGTTACTGCGATGCTGACTATGCAAGAGATAGAATAGAACACAAAAGCACCAGTGTAGGATCTCACCTCATTGGTGGGAATTTAGTCTCCTAGATGAGCAAAAGACAAGGGACGATTACCCTGTCCACAGCGGAAGCAGAGTATGTCTCAGCTACGTCTTGTTGCTCACAACTTTTATGGATCAAGCATCAGTTAGAAGACTACAGTATCTATAAGAGTAACATTCCTATCTTTTGTGATAACACTGCTGCTATAAATCTGTCTAAAAACCCTATTTTGCATTCTCGGGCAAATCACATTGAAATAAAACATCATTTTATAAGAGACTATGTTCAGAAGGGAATTTTCGATATTCAATTTGTCAACATTGAAAATCAATTAGCTGATATATTTACAAAACCCCTTCCTGAAGATAAACTCATCCATATTCGAGATCTTGGTATGGAATTTATAAATGAATAGTTTTATTCAACATGCCTTGACCATCCAAGGACTTGATCGTCCAATGTTTTGTAGCATTCAATGTTTTGTAGCATCCAATGTTTTGTAGCGTCCAATATTTCATCGATCACTTGCATAGCTTTTCGCATTGCATAACAGCTTACATTTATGTATGCATAAAAATCTCTATCAGTACTTAATCATGTTTTCTCTGATAATGATTTGAAAATAAATGCTTCATTCCTATTTGAGTCACTGAAGCGCCGTATAACCAACCTCGAAAAGTGTAAGTGCCTAACCAGCATTTATTACACATCACCTTTCTCTTCGAAATTGAAAGAATCACCAAAAGCAAAACTCTTCGGTTTCTTCATATACACTCAAACTTAAAACCAAACACTCACCTCTTCTCAAATCCACCTGAACTCTCTCAGTCTTTCGAAACCTCTCAAACCCTAACAATCTTTCAAGCTTTCAGATATAGCAGTTGAAATGGTTGGTCCTACTGCAAAGGCCATGGCTCATGTGGAGAGCCTAGACAAGGCTGTTGTTCTTATCGAAAGCTGTTTTGATATCCAAGCTTTAGAAGACATCGGTGTGAATGTAAAGGACAATTTGCTCAGATGTGGAATTCTCAACTACTTCCACTTGAACGAGATCATATACTTAGAGCTCATCAGATAGTTCTAGAACTCTGCCATCTTCTCCACGACAGATATCATGAGAACTGTTCTAGGTGTCAAGGTCACACTGGACCTCGGCTCTGTTGCCCAAGCCATTGGTTGTGAGCGGGCTGGGTCCTACATCAAGAATGGCTGGGAAAGTAATTTTGGAGGACATGACACGGTTGATGTTGCACTGATGGGTCCAAAAGGCAAAGGGCCAGTGGAATACAGCAAGCTAACAAAAGAGGGGAAGATTCTCCAACAGTTTCTGAACATGGGAATTCTTCACAAGGCTGGATCGAAGGACAGCATTACCTTCCTGCATAGGTTCGCACTGTTCCACATGATCATAGGCCAACAGTTTAACTTACCACACCTCATCTTGAGCAACATCTTTAGGACCATAAGAGGACGCGGAGAGTGCGACCAGATCACCTATGCCGCTCTCCTTAATAGATTTTTCTGGCAATAGTAGGTGTATCATGCCTTCTTTGCTCTATCTCTTGGAAAGCAAAATCAGATTAGGATTTTAGGTGGTGGCCATCGTTTCACTCAACTGCCATTTGGATGCAACAATGTTGCACAGATGAAGGCTGGATTCGTGCTGAAGCCTTTGGAAACCATGTCCAAACTAGTGGACAATAAAAGGGAAATTGTTAAGATGGCACCTCTACAGACAATTAAGCCAATCGTCCAGCTCGCTGAGTCGATGGACGATGAGGCACCATTTGTGAATCCAGTTGCTGCCAAACCATTCACCAAGAGGAGGTCGTCCAAGACGCAAGCGACCAGGATTACAAGATCCAAGACCCAACGACCTTCAACTCCATCTGCTCCTTTTGCAACTTCTCCTATCACTGTCTCTGCTCCTTCACCTGCTCCGGCACAAGCTCCTACTAAGAGATGATTGATCGTCACATCTGATGACGAAGACAATGAGCCAATTAGTAAGCTTGTCAAGAAGTAGAAAGCTGCCATGGTTAATGTTCCTGTTCAACCACAACCACAACCATCTACCTCATCCAAACGACCAGTTGAAGCACTGCCAAGGGAAGCACAATCCAAGAAAAGTAAGCTTTCCTCTCCTGTTGAAAATGAACCTGTTAGTGACTTGGTTGCATCAATTATTATTGAACCTTCTGAACCTCTTACCTAAACACAAGCCGACACACAAGCCACACCCGAACCAGACATGCTACTGCCTGGTGATGAAGGTTATACTTGCACCATCCCCACCTCTGGCATATCTAAGACACATCTCTCCATCAAGCCTACTAAATCACCTTCCTCCTCAACCATCATTTCCTAACCTACATCTTCCACCCCCTCAGAAACCTTGACCAAAACCAAACAGCTTTGGCCTCTACTCTTTGTTGAAGGCAACCCCCAAAACCCCATGGACAACAATGCTATTATCTTGCGTCCAGAGCTCCTTGAACCTGTTTTCGGTTTTGATTACTCTTCACTTAATCTGGACAAGTACATGGACGACTATGTCCATAAACCTTCGGAAGCTTATCTAGCACTGCCTCCTAGAGTTATTGAACACTTACCGCTCAAGCGGTTTATTAGACGGAGGTACCCTAGAGTTGTACGAGCTTGGCGCATCAATGCACATCCTCCTAGAGTACTTCAACACAGAGTACCTCTAGTAGAACATATTGAGCAAGCTCTACAACCAAGGAAACCTGGGGGCAAGCGGACTGTTCACATAAGGCCTGTAGTTTTGAAGTTTCGGCCTCTAGATCTAGAAGAAGATGGATTCTTTCCATTTGCCTTTAAGCATATGTTTTACAACAGTCTCAAAGGTTCCACCACTTTGAAGTTTCAACTCTTCATTCCCCCATCACAACAAATCCGACCTTCAACATCCATTCGCATCCAACCAAATCGCGTCTGCCGAAGATTGTTAATGATAGATGACAACCGCAAAATGAAGAAGATTCTGACCAAGGCACCGTCCCTACCTTTGCCGTCCAGAGTTGATTTTCAACAACATTCAACTCATTCCCGTGAATGGTTCCTAGCTTAGTGTCTTTATACAGACTTGGACGAGGACGATGCTGAACGCTTCTGGCATAACCATATGTTCCTATGTGAACAAGAAGCATTTAGTAGTGGAGTTTCAGTAGATGATAAAGCCGATATCCCAACTACAACGAACTGTGAAGTCATGCAGCGTCCAGCTCGTGTATTTCACTTTTCGAACTCTTCAGCTGCCTTTGTCTGTCTGGCAAACGAGCGTCCACTCCTTGGTACAGAAACTTCTATCCTATACACTATGATTGCCGCTCTTACTCACCACACAAATTTTTAACCACCTTACCTTTGGACTACTCCACGACCATACCAACTAGAAGTACAAGACTTGAAGCTTTTCGAAGCACCTCCTCCCCCCTCTGAAGCTCTTTCACCCACTCTTTCCCAACCACCGTCACGTACACCTCCACCCCCGCTTACTCCTGGCTCTCAAGCCTTCGCCAACCTTCCTATTGCTTCTTCTTCCCCTTTCCCCATTCCCCCTATTGACCCCGTCGTTCAACAATACGTTGCAAACCAACTGCAACCCATCTTCACCAAATTCTCCAAAACCAACAAGCTTTCCTACACCCTTCTCAACCTTCCCCACCTCTTCCTCCGCCGCCGCAATAGTGACTATGATGACGTCTCCCTTCTTTCTCTGTCTACTTTTTGCTAATGACAAAAGGGGAAGAACTGGAAAACTTTTTTTTTTTTTTGCTGTTTTGTATGATCTTCCAGTACAATAAAATACATGCTTTGTTTTGATATACTTCAAATGTTACTCTGCCTATATTAAAATCCTATAACTATTAGATATAATATGCTTGATACTTTGAACGTTATTCGATGTGGATTTAAACTAATATATCTTGTGTCTCAAAGAATACAAAACTTGGAATATCAGACTCAGGGGAAGCATAGTAAGTCTTTCGAAAACTCCTATATGCGTCCTTTTATAATCTAGCAAAAACTTAAAAATTAATAAGATTTGTCATCATCAAAAAGGGGAAGATTGTTGGAACCAAAGACGTAGATGCATCTAGACCCTCAAAGTTTTGAAGATAACAAACTTATTAATGTTCAAGTTTCTACCAAAGAACTGAATTCTTTACAGCATACAAACTTCTCTTTGAAGACCGTCCAATAGATGTGTTAAAGAAGATCGCCTAGTAGACGTATTAAGGAAGACCGTCTAATAGACGTGCTTAAAGAAGATCGTCCAATGAACAACTTAAGATGATCGTCTGAAGAACAAATTCAAATATCTGATGCAAGCTTCGAATGACAAATATTCAAACGGCTAAGTTCTATTTTGAACGTCCAATTTATTTATGCTAGTTTTTCTTGAAACTAACATATTACTACTTCTATGATCTAACGTTCAAATTGTTTGAAGCATTAAATAACATTAGAATCATTCCAGTGCAAAAGCGCAGCAGAATAGATAAAGCAAGTCAACTTATCAAGCTGCCGAGACGAATGAAGAATGTTCAGAAAAACAGACTGCCAGCATAGTCCTGCACTTTCCATTTTAGTGCAAGTTTAAAAGCTGCCACACCTGACCTTTCTGAAGGGATAGTTTGCACACTTTTCATTGCATAACGAAGTCAAAGTCTTCTATAACGGATCTTTTCCCTGAAGACTATATATACATGCACCAAGGAAGAAGCAATACAGAGACAGCGACGAACGATCAAGAAAAAGAACAAGAACAAAAGACATTAGCAATATTCTGATAGAAGCGTCCAGTGGACGATAGCAAAAATCATGTAAAGATTTTCAAAGCGTTTTTTAGCCTAATCTTTCAAATCCTCACTACGTGAGTTGATATCTTTTGTATAGACACTCGTTGTGTTGTAAAAGCCTGAAGAGGCTTAGTGTAAAAGAATACTTGGGTTAAGCAATCTAGGGTGATTGTGTTGTAAAGCCTGAAGAGGCCGCAAACAATACTTGTAACCTAAGGTTGGTTAGTGAATACCTTCTAGGTGAACGGACTGGACGTAGCTCAGGTTGAGTGAACCAGTATAAAACTTTCTGTGTTCTTCTTCTATCTATCCCTACGCTTGAAAACGTTTTCATACTGATTTACTTGTTTCGAAAAAGTTTTTAAACTGCACAATTCAACCCTCCCTTCTTGTGCGCTTTTTCTATTTCATCAACAAAAGGGACAGAGGGAAGCCCAAAAGCATGCAGAGTGGAGAGACGCAACAGCTGTTCATTAATCATGTCATATGTAGGAACAACAGGGCCAAAGAGTATTTGGTTACGCAACGAGTCAAGGTCTGGTGGCAAACTAGCAAAAGTAGGAACCATGAAGAACCGGTTACGCTGCCATAAAAAGGTCTCTACATCACTAGTGAAAGGCATTAGATTGTTAAAATTAGTAATCAAACGATCGAGCTTACCAAGGTACATTTGCATGTTCATATTCTCAAGTTGGGTGGATATCATAGCGGTCACCAAACTATAGAGACGATGGACATTATTGGAGTAGACTTTCTTGGCTTTGGTCCAAATCTCTAACAGGTTGGGAATGCTTGGTAGAGGTTGAAGGTTGGAAGAAATAGAGAACCAAAGGACACTGTATAAAGAGGCATTAATCTGTTGTCAACAAGCGTGATCATTTTCGGGAATATCCACGGTTTTAATGGTCAGTGGTCGACACGGCCTTGACTATGGAACCATAATTGGACAGTGGTTGCCCAGGTACTGTAAGTGGTTGATCTACTTACCTTTAAACAAGGGATTAGAAGGATGTTCGTAAACGTCATGGTGGAGCCAAGGTCAACAAAGAAGCCTCCACGCAGCCAAACAAGGGCTGGAGAAGGTCACCAGAGGTAGCAGAGGATCGGGGAGGGGTCGCTGGGCAGTGGGTAGCGACAAAAAAGGCTATGCACACAAATCTGTTGCGTGTGTGTGAAATTTATGTGCTAGATTCAAGCTGCGTGTGTGGTGACGATTGGTGGCGCAGCTGGCTTAGCAGAGGTTGCCGAAGAGGCAAAGGCGGTCTAGGGTGGGCACTGGCGAGAAGGCGAAGGGAAGGCTGCCAAACATGAGCAGAAAAGGTGCGCAATACTGTTCACCCATAGAAAACATCGCACACAAAATGCGGAGAAGGGATTGAACTCGCTAATACCATGAAGAATTATAGAAATTGTGTGTATGAAACTCACACACAAGCTGATTTATTTATAATCATAAAATAACAATAATAAAGAAAACAAAATCAAAAAAATCCCTACGAATCAACTATACAATAGTTTTCTAGTTACCATATTTATAGTAAACCAAATTAGATCTTTAACAAAAAAGATAAAAAAAATTAAATGCTTCTTATATCATTAGCGCATATTCAAGAAAAAAATAGTCGTTAAACATAACTGTTGCCACGTAGATGAAAATTCAGGATGGCTGGCAACTATTACAGATTTAAACATACGAGGACATATCCCTTCTTATTTCTAATGTTTGTAGTGGGCATGGGCAGACAAGAAAAGAGCAAAGAAAATGCATCAAGATAAGAAACAACATGAGAGAGGATATGTAAAAACATTTAATAACATGAATCTGCATATAAACCTAAAGGGAAAAAATTTAAAAAGAAAAAGAAATGAACAAACAAACAAATAAGTACTTAATCAATTTATGAAAATTTAGCAATCATTAAGGTAAATATAGGGTAAGAATTTTAAATTTGTAAACACCAAAGAGCCAGAAAGCTTACAATAGTTGTAGTTGAAGTAACAATGTTTTCTTTTTCATCATTCTGGATGCCAGACAAAGGTAACGTATAAATTAGCAAAGACTCTAAACAAATTTTCAAATGAAGTTTACTGAGTTATGGGGGCATAGCTCAAATGTTGGAATAGAATATTTACCAAAAAGTATACCATGAGCCAATTTTGTCTTGTCAATAAATAAAACTATAATTAAATTTCTTCTTTAAATTATAATTAAATAAAAAGGTCTTGCCTTGAACTACCTCCTTTCATAAACATTTTCTTTCATGGAGGAAACATAAAGTTCTCCTTTAACTTACAAGTACTATTATACATATGGGATTATTTGCACAAATAACGTATCAAATCTATCTTTACCATGGAAAAACTAAATTAAAATAAAAGAAAACACCCATATATACAGCGACACAAATGCTATCAAAACAATATATCAGCCACCCATTCTAATTTTTGTAAGGAATCTAAATATATCTTGAGTGCATCATAATTTTATAAATTGAGTATTGTAGCACATGAATTTTTCAATTTTTATGAAACATAGCATGACATATCATGTATCAAAAGACACAAATCAATATGAAAATTTATAGATATGCATATAAGAGGTATACAAACTCGACATAGAATGGGTAGCTGAATTTCTTTTGTGTAAAATAATAGGTAATAATTGGTTTGGATACACATTTCAACTTTCAAGCTCCCCCTTGGTCTTGTCAGCACCAAGCCTGTGTAAAGAAAGATTGGATTAAGCCATTGACAGCCAACATAAAACTTGTCGAAACCCCAAACATAGATGACTCAAGATGTATTATGTGTGCTAATGCTAAGTTGTTACCTGATTATCATGCACTAGATGACTCAAGTAAAATGTTAAATCAACTAGAAGAGTTGTATTGTGCCCAGATGTAGTGTTAAATGAATAAGGTCCTTTTTCTAAACAAATGTGGGTTAAAAAGCTAATCTAGGAGTTCCTAATTAGGTTTGGTACTTGGAATAGTGGTACTTAGACAGTTAAGTCTTTGGAAATGGTGAATACCATGATTCGAAAAAGGATTAACATCGTGTGTCTTTAAGAAACTAAATAGGTAGGAGAAAAAGTTAAGGAGTTAGACATTACAAGATTTAAAATTTGGTACACAATTAAAGATAGAGGAAATAACGTGGATATTATTGTGGCAAGGATTGGAAGGAGTGTGCAAAATGTAAAAAAGATTGAGGACAAAAGTTTATCTTTAAAATTAATGATTGTAAGGAAGACTATTAGTATCATCAATGTCTATACATCATAAGTGGAATCAAAAGCAGTTTTGAAAGAGAAGTTGTGGGAAGATTTGAACAAGTTAGTTCAAGGCTTCCCACAAGAGAAAAAGATTTTCATAGGTCGTCTAAATAGGCATGTAGGTAATGGGGCAAAGCAATTTACAGGAGGTCATAGTGGTTTTGATTTTGGAGATTGATATGAGGAAGGACAGTCCTATTCTTGATTTCTCAATGGCATATGATTTCCACATTATGAATATCTATGTCATATGTGCTCTTACCAAAAATGGCATAGCTTCTCTTCAGACTCCTTCTTAGAATGCGATGCTCCTCCCTTCCTACGTCTAGATCACGCCCGTGAAAGGGGGGGGGGGGGGGGTACCTACAAAGACATTTCCACGCTTAAGTCAAGGGAGGCCTTGAATCATGCAAGATTTTTGGATAATGAGTGAAAAATTAGGATTAGAAAATGTGCACCTGTTTCCCTTATATTATCAAATATCTCTTACGAATATTGCAGGGACATCATCGTCCTTATCTCTGAGATTTATTTCCCGCTTTTCGTTATTACACCAGTTTCAAACTTACCTGATTTACAATGGTCCGAGGTGTACTCGGCAACCTTCCTTGGGTTGTTTGGCCTAACAGCCGATCTGCCAGATTTGGATGGTACACAAGCCCCCCAAGACTTGACACGCGTGGAGAAACTTCTCGATTCACTCGGCTGTTTTGATTGTAACTCGGAGGCTTCGGCAATGTAGTGGGCTACGACAAAGGTGCAATCTATGTCTAGGGTGACTGTTCAGCTCGTATATGGCTCGCCTACTACGACGGTTTGCACTGTGCCTTTTCTGCTACCTTACTACTTCAGCACTGCAAGACTAAAGTGTTAAACCTTAAAGTCGCTTCTTACATTGGGAACTAGCATGCGCGTTTCCAAGCACATTCAATGCTTGGTGTTGGTTACAGGGTAGTTTAATGATGACCTGGGAAACCCCAAACGTCAGTTCATCTAAGCCATTGGTTGTGGATGATGGTACAAAAATCTAACAGCACAGGGGTTTTAGGCCTTTGGGCCATCTAACCCCCCAGTCCTACAAAAAGGGGATTGCATAGAGCATTTCTCAATCTTTCTATCCTTCCAATCACTTTTTGTTTTCTCACTAGTCGCTATTTGTTTCCGTCGTGTCGAAGCATCCTCTGTCACCATAGCCATCACCTCTTCCCTTTCTTCTTCCCTAAACCATTTCAGGTACTCCCCTTTCCCTTTTACTTTCTTCTTCTTCCTTAATGGCTTTGACCCATGAGAGTGGAGGCCCCCCTAACTCTATGCCCGGACCCATGCTGTCACCGGAGGTTGAGCCCATTAAAGAGGACCTTGTAGTTTTCAGTCCGTTTGTGTATTCATCTTTCTTGGATAGGGAAGAAGATGAAGCCCAAAATCCTGGACAATTCGTAGAAAGCACCGTTCGACCCAACAATCCCGAGGCTGAATGACCTACCATGACCCTAGTAAAAGACCAATCATCTGAAGCGACACCCGATCGGTCATTGGTTGAGCGTCGGAAGAAGAAGTGGGTTGAAGAGGTCTTCCCCTCGTTACCCGACCCGGATATGAGTGGGTCTCTAGGGAAATGGGGGTCTACTTTTCCAAATTTAAATCATAGGCTACCATCGTCGATCTGGTGAAGTCTGTCACTTTGTGCCACTCGGACCAAGGCGCAATTGTAGCAGAGCCATGTAGTCCAGACGAAAACGTCTTACTCTCGGCGTCTCCTGTGCAGCCTAATTTCACCTATGTCGAGGTCTTGACGGCTTTGAGCGTGGCTCCCACCCAACTCCATTCGAATGGTTAAGCGGCCATGACTGCCTTTCACATTTTATGCAACATGCTTCACATGGTGCCGACTGCTCCCAAATTCTTGTACCACCATGCGGCTAAGGAAAGGAGAAAGGAGGTTGGGTGTCACTATAAGGTGTCAATGGCATCTCTCTGTTCACCGCCTTCACCATCTCATACAAAGATTTTAAGGGGGAATTCTTCTAGGTGCGTTTGAGTCCAGCCGGGATGAGTAACTTCTTTGACACCCAAGGGTGTCGTCGATTCCCCTTCTATTAGATAAAGAACTTGGATAAGCATATGGTCTAACATGTGTAGGACATGTCGGCAGAGGATCAAGCGGACATGGTTGACCTACACAAACTTCCCCGACTACTCTTATGTCCGGCCGTGTTGAGGCTTTTCTAGTCTAAGAAGCCATTGAGGGATATGAAGTGTGAATGTAGTTTATTTCCTCTTTTGTAGTCCTTTGACGCTTCTTACCTTTGTTTGATCTTTTAGTAGAGATAATGGGGTGTTTCAACTTCGCAAAACTTCATGCCAAGCACACCAAGAAGACCAAGAGTGCCGAAGTAGGCGCCACTTCCACTACTCCGGTTGGTGCTTCCCTTCTAGCCAACCTGGCCCACTGACACCCCAAGCTTCCACCGTACGTTGACTCCAAGTCGACCCCAGGCGGCTCTGCCTGTGGTGGAGGTCCATTCGGCCAGCTCCCCTAAAGCATCCTCATCCAACCCCTTCTATGGAGGCGGTCAGAGGATCTTCATCTGCTAGCGTCACCCTGCCTTTTTTGCTGCTGTTGATGGTCACAACTCCCTTTGTAGTCATGACTTTGACCCTCGTAAGGTGTTGGGTCCCAGCTCCTTTTCAAAGATCAACTAGAACGTTCTCTGGGAGGATGGTCTACAGGTGAGCTTGGAGGCGCTCTTGATGTTCCAAGCTAGCTCCTAAGCAATCGCTTAGTTCTGGGCGACTGAGTTAGATCGGGCTCGATTTTCCACCTAATTGGTGGAGTCGAAGGAAGCCGAGATTAGGAGGTTGAAGACCATGCTTGAAGTGGAAAAGACTATCCTAGCCAAAACCTTTTGGGCCAACAAGACGCTTCTCTTTGAGGCCACCGAGGCGAGGAAGTTGACTACAGCTCTAAAGATTGAGTTAAAAGAGTCTTAGGCTTGCGGCGAGATTTTGATGAATCGGGTGGCTTAGGCTAAAGACTCCATAGCTGCTTTAGAGGTAGAGGTGGAGCTCCTCAAAATTGGGCTTTCTGAGGCTGAGTTCAATCAGGTGAAGGCAATCGATCTAGTCAAGCACCTTGAAACTGACTTGGACGAGGCCAAGGGGTCGATCATGGACAAACATGTTAAGGGTTTTCAGAAGGCTCTCCAGCAGCTGACTTATTTCTTCCCAGGCACCAACACCTTCACATTTGATGTGGAAAAAGATGTTAAGAGCAAGGTGTTGGTTGATGTGGCCAAGCTTTCTGATCAAGAGGAAGAAGAAGTCCAAGGGGGTAGGGATGCCAAGTAAGTTGGAAATAATGTTGATGTTATATAAGCTCTAGTGTTCCATGCCCCTAAAACTAGACTTCTTGGATGTCCTCTTCTTCGACAAATTTTCTCAAACATTCTTTTCCTTGGCTTCCCTTTTGTAGCGATGTCGAACTAGACTATTCCTTTTTTAGTATATAGGCACATTTTTTAACTTTGGCCAATACGTGTGGCCTTCGTAACTTCAGGACATTTTATGTACAGTCATACCATTATTAAATGAAAAGCTTTGTATTGGTGCGTACGACCTTTGTAGTTTTCAGACATTTCATGTATTTGATTTCACTCTTTAATGAAAAAGACTTATTACTTTATGATTTCCATTAATGGACAACGTTCTTTTGTACTTGCTAGTTCGATTCGACATAGTAGTCAAAGTTAGTTAACGTCTAATTTTTGGTTGAGATTTCAGTGAGTTAAACCATATTAAGTCTTCGAGCTCAATCGGTCGACTTGGTCAGGTTTTAGTGGGTCAAAACCTATTAAGTCCTCGAGCTCGATGGGTTGGCTCAAGAAAGGTTTCGCTGGGTTGAAACCTGTTTAGTCTTCAAGCCCAGTAGGTCGACTCAGTCAATGGGTTGAACTCGAGCTCAATGGGTCTGCTTAGAAAAGTTTCAGTGGGTCAAAACTTGTCAAATCTTCAAGATCGGTGGGTCAGCTTGGGAATCATTGAATAATTAAAATAAAAACTCGAAGTGTAATTTTGTTGCTATTATCTTTGCCGTGCTTCGTTAAAACCTCCCCAGCCAAAACCCATATATCTTTTCTTTTTGGAACAAAAGACCGAGGTAGGAAAAAGAGTACACCGTCATTACATATATCAGCTAAAATACATCTTTAAATGAGAAGCATTCCACGTGCACAGAATTTCTTCACCTATGAGCTATTCCAGTCGGTAAGCCCTATTATCGAGCCGTTTGACCACTCGTAACCGTCCTCCCCAATTTGCAGCAAGCTTTCCTTCTTCGATCTCCTTCCGGGCCTCCCCGATCTTCCTCCATACCAAGTTAACAGGCTTGAAGTCTCTTAATTTTGCCTTCGCGTTGTGCATCGTGTAGCTCTTCGTTTACTTGCTTCTTCTTGTATCTTTACCTTTTCTCTTACTCATTCCGTCAGGTCTAGCTCTATCTTCAATGCTTCATTATTTTTCTTTGGATCAAACACTGTTCGACACAAGAATAATTCCCCCACTTTGACCAGAATCATTGTGTCCGCATTATACACCACCTTAAAGGGCGTTTCCTGCGTTGTTGACTAGGGCATTCAATGGTATGTCCAAAGAATTTCTGGTAGCTCCTCAGGCTAGTTGCCCTTAGCTTTTCCTACTATCTTTCTCAATTCTCTAAAGATCACCTTATTCGCAGCCTTGGCCCATTCGTTGGCCTGTGGGTGTTCAACGGACGTTGTCCATTTGGTGAAGTATTCGATTCTTGCCAATAAGAATTTCACTTGAGCCTTGGCAATGGGGAAGGGACCGACTATGTCCATCCCCATGCGGCAAAGGGCCAAGGCGACATAATCGACTGCAACTCCTTGGACAGTATATGGGATAGATTTCTGAATCTTTGACACTCCTAGCACTTTTTTTGAACAATCAATGCAATCTATCTTGATGGTCAGCTAGTAGTACCCGACTTAGATGACGTGGGCCGCCATGGCACGCCCTCTGGTATGCATGTCGCAAATCCCCTAGTGCATCCCATCCATGACATATCCAGATCGGTTGAAGTCCAGGCATTTAAGTAATGGGATATAGAATCCCCTCTTGTATAATTCTTCCCCTTCTACCACGTAGTAGTTGGCCTTCCTCCAAATTCTTCTTGCCACATTTTTATCTTCAAGTAGCTCACCAGTTGTGAGGTACTTCCAAATAGGAGTCATCCACCCTTCCTTCTCCTTTTCCATGCTCAAAACCTCCTCTTCAATACTTGGCATTATTATTGTTTCCTGTATAATTGTGTGATGTTGTCCCGACCTCTTGGTACTCACTAGTTTGGACAAGAGGTTGGCCTTCCCGTTTTCTTCTCATGAAATATGCTCTATCTTGAATTCTTCTAGCTTCTCAATCAATTGGATCACCCTATGGTAGTATCTTAGTAGCTGAGCATCTCTAGTATGGAAAGTGTCTAATACTTGTCCAGCTATCAGTTAGGAGTCACTTTTACAAATGACTCGATAAACCCCGACTTCACTTGCCAACTTGAGCCTTGCGATTAGTGCTTCATATTCTACCTGATTATTGAAGGCTGGAAAATTGAACTTCAAGGATTGTTCCAACAACATTCCTCCTGAACCCTCTAGGATGACACTGACTCCACTCTCTTTTTGGTTTGAAGACCAATCCATATATAAAGTCCACCAACGGGGGATTTGCTACATTGGTGGTGTGAATTCTACTAGGAAATCAGTAAGGCATTAAGCCTTTATGGGGCCTCTTGCTTCATACTTAAGTCTGAATTCGAAAAGTTCTACTGACTAAGCTATCATCCTCCCAGCTAGCTCCAACTTTCTCAACACTTGCTGCATAGGGTGGTCGATCTTCACTACCAGTTGGTGGCTTTGCAAATATGGTCAGAGCCTGTGGGCTACTGTCACCAATGCCAAAGCGAGTTTTCAATTACCTAGTACCAAGCTTCCGCGCCTTGTAACAAGAAGCTAATATAGTAAACAGGGACTGGTGGCCTTTCACCTCTTGTACAATGACCAAACTAACTGCCTGCTTTGACATGGCTAGGTAGAGGAGTAGGTCCTGTTTGGACACTGGTGAAGTTAGGATGGGTGGGGATGCTAGGAATGTCTTAAACTCTTCAAATGCTGACTCGCACTCCTTATCCCACTGAAAGGGTTTTGGCTCCTTTAAGAGCCCAAAGAATGGGCATGCCTTTTCGACTGCTCGAAGAAGAAACCGGGAGAAGGAGGCAAGTCTTCGTTAACCTCTAAACTTCCTTGATATCCTAGGGGCTCCTCATCTCGATGATAGCTCGGTACTTGTCAGGGTTGGCTTCGATCTCCCTGTGAGTCAACATAAAGCCCAAGAAATTCCCCCACTATACCCCAAATACGCACTTCTCGGGATTCAGCCTCATATTGTACCACCTAACTTCATTAAATACTTCCTCCAAGTCCTCGGCGTGTTTGCTAGTATCTTCAGATTTTACAATATCATCTACATACACCTCCAGATTTTGGTCAACTTAACCTATAAACACTTTGTCCATCAGACGCTAGTAGGTTACTTTAGCGTTTTTCAATCTGAACGGCATTACGAAGTAGCAATAGTTGGAACTGTCTATCATGAAGGCGATTTTCTCTTCATCCGAAAAGAACATAGGTATTTGATTATACCCTACGTATGAGTCCAGGAAACTACGTAGCTTATAACTTGAGGCACCATCAACTAGTCGATCAATGCTTGGCAACAAGTAGGCATCTTTTGGGCAAGCCTTGTTAAGGTCAGTATAGTTTGTGCACATTCTCCTCTTTCCATTCACCTTCTTAACTAGCATGACATTAGCCAACCATGTTGGCTACTCTACTTCTTGGATGAACCCCGCCTCTATCAACTTGGTCATTTCCTTCTCTACCACTTGTCTTCTCTCTTCCCTTAGTTTTCGTTTTCTCTAAGCGACTGGTCGTGATTTTGAGCACACCTCCAGCTTGTGATAATGGAAACCTAGATTGATCCCCGATATATCTGTCGTTGTCCAAGCAAACAAATTTGCATTAGCGCTTAGGTCATTAGCGATGCTGCTCAACACTTCCTTTGTGAGACGAGTTCGAGTCAAGTACACCGATTGGGGTGTCGCCCTAGTTGAAATTTCTGCACGTCCTCGATAGGCTCCACCCTCTGCTCTTCAATTCGGGGGTCTAGTTTGACTTATTCATTCGGGTGATAAAGGTGGAGGAAACATATAGGGCTTTCCTCTCAACTTTAGCTCTCTTCTCCCTACTTTTAAGCTCTTGGATAGCATTCCCGAGCAATTTTTTGGTCTGCCCTGACATTACGATTTGACCGATCGCAAAGGAAAATTTTATCACAAGATGTAGAGTAAAGACTACTGCTCCTAACTAGTTCAAAGCTGGACATCCAATTAGGATGTTATATGAAGTATCAACATCCACCAATATCTAACTATGATGGCACAGGAGGCAATTTCATCTTCAAAGGTGGTGAGTAGATCAATGTACCCACAAATATCTACTTGCTCACTAGCAAATCCCACCAACTGCTCTGGATATGGTTGTATTAAGTGCTCCGGGATCTCCAACTTCTTGAAAGTGTCCATATTGAGGATATCGACCGAACTTCCTTAATCGACCAATGTTTTTCTTACGGCAAAGTTTACAACTTCCACCATAATGACGACCAGGTCATCTTGTTCAGGGTCTATCCCCTGAAAATCGACATCGATGAATGTTATCGGCGGGTGTTTCTTTATGGGTTTTTCCATGGCATTCACCACTCGAATCGTCCTCAAGTGTCACTTCTTTACAGAGTTACTAGATCCTTCCCCAACGAACCCTTCCGCAATTGTGTTGATAACTCCTCTCAGGTGGGTATTAGTTCTCTCTGGGGGGTTGCGTTTCGTCCTTCTTCATTCGTTGTTGGTTGTTCATCAGCTTGTACTGCTCTCCGACCCCTATATCAGTTCCGACCCCCGTCTCAGTCGTCATTTGTTCTCTGGACGTGATTCTGCTAATGTTTGGCCTGGATCAGTTCTTCAATCATGTCACAGAGGGTCCATCATTCCTTCGTCAAGTGCCCGTAATTCTTATGGTACCGACAATGCTTGTTCTAGTCCCCATCTTTTGGGGAACAACACTTTAGTAGTAATTGTAGCAGCTCCGTACTACAGGCTTCTTCCATAATGTGAGCTCAGCTAGTGGTGAGCGGAGTACAGTGGTTGTACTTAGGGCTTGTCGACCCTCTCTCCACCCTCTACTTCTTTTCCTGCCCCGACTTGGGTTTTTCATGCTCATTTACCTTCTTCGGCATCCCTACTTGGACTTGGTCCTAGAATTCTGCCATCTCTTCCATTTGAATGTAGCCCGCCGCACGGGCTCGAAGTTCGTCCATGTCTGCCAGTGGTTTCTTGCACAGGCTATTCGAAAAAAGGCCTAGTTTCAAGGCCATGATCATGGAGTGTAAAGCTACCTCGAGGTTTAGATCCCTAATCTTCACCGAGATCACAGCAAACCACTCCATGAATGTCCTCAAGGACTCATCATCCTCCTACTTCAGGTTCATTAGGCTAACTGAAGTGAGGTGGTGTGGCTTGCTTGTTGCATATTGTGCTTCGAATCTCACCACAATGGTGGCAAAATGGTCAATTGAGTTCAGCGGTAGTCGAGTGTACCAATTCAACGTCGCTCCCTTAAGGGAGGTCGAAAAGAAATGACATAAAATTGCATCATCATTGGTGAACAAATTTACCTGGGTGGCATACGTATCAATGTACTTGTCCGGGTCGGTAGTCCTGTCATAACAGTCGAGGTTCAGGTTTTTCCAAGTAGGCGGGAGAAAGGTCTCCATAATGCCATCTACGAAGGATGCCTTCGGACTGAGCCTCTCAATGAGAGGGGGTGGGATTCGGTCAGGGTTCTCGGTCGCAAGTCTATCGGTGCTTTCCCACGTGTCTCGGGTTAACGACTAGTTTCTATGTGAGAACGCTAAATATGGTGCTCAGATTCTTCAATCTCTTCGTGAGCCGTTTGATTATGTTGCTCTCCTTCTCCAACTGTTTACGAATCTCCGCATTCTCCTTCTGCAGCTCATCCATCTCTTCTTCATTCTTCTTCTGTTAAGCCACTATCTCTTGACACAAGGTCTGCATTAGGGGGTGACTTTCCAATGACGGCCTCGCACCATTGCCTTGATCATCCATCGTCACGTTTTTAGTTCTCATTATCTCCTTAAGGTAGTGGTCGAGGGACAATTTACCTAGGCCCCACAGTGGGCGCCAAAATGTTCTTACCAAAAATGGCTTCTCTTCAAGGTCCTCCTTAGAATGTGATACTCCTCCCTTCCTATGTCCAGATCACACCTGAGGGGGGTACCTGCAAAGATACTCCGACGCTCAAGTCAAAGAGGGCCTTGAATCATGCATGGTTTTTGGATAATGAGTGAAAAATTAGGGTTAGAAAGTGTACACCTGTTTCCCTTATATTATTAGATATCTCTTACCAATATTGCGAGATATCCTCGTCCATATCTTTGAGATTTGTTTCCTAGTTTTCATTATTACACCAGTTTCCCACTTACCTGATTTACAATGGTCCAAGGTGTACTCGACTGCCTTCCTTTGGCTGTTTGGCCTAGCAGCCAATTTGCCAGATCTGGACAATACAATATGTAAATGGAATCTTAAGTTGACAAATTGATTTCCTTTTGGTAAGGAGCTATACTAAAAGAGCTTGCAAGGATTGTAAGGTGATTCCAAGAAAGAATCTTACTGCACAACATGGGGTCTTAATTCTCCATAAATCTGATCCAATTTCTATCAGTTGGTATCAAAGCTCCGATCTTAGAGCTATGGGTATTGATTCTTGAAAATGATTCCAAGATTTGATGGAAGGGAGGCCTATTGGTGGCTGATCAATGCAGAGTTGTATTTTAGGAACAACAAAATCCTGAAGAGATGAAACTATCATAGGTTTGTGCATTTGCAATGAAAGGAGAAGCTTTCAAATGGTGGATTTCATGTAAGGAGAACAACTAGAATGCAACCTGGTGGTTTTCAGAAGGCAGTGCTCAAGAAATTCTAGCCAGAAATCTGGCTGTCTTTAAGATTCAAAGGAGGAAGAAAACAAAAGTGAAGATGAAGTTTTTGGGATAAAGAACCAAGAAAAGAACCATGGCAATAATGAAGAGTCAAAATTGGTGGATGGGCCAAGAATCAAGAACAATCACAAAAGAAGCATTAGAGGAAGAACAAGAGGCTGATGAAGTGAGGGGGATATAACTGAACACCATGACTCTACAAGAACCACAAGAATCTGTAGTTTTAGAGAATGGAAGAAGTTGCATACAAGAAAAGTAAATAGAAATTCCAAAGAATGAGGAATGGGTTCAAGAGGACAACCAAGAACCAATAGAGAAGAGGGTTGAAGCTAATGACGAAAAGCAACAAGAAAACATAACAAAAAATAGGGGTTTGGAGATAACAAAACTAGCAACTCACGTGCAAGAGACGAGAAAGACAAAAAAAGATGCAAAAAGAAAACAAGAATTGGGGGGACCAAAAATTTTGGAAAAGAAAGCATCCCAAAAGGTTAAAAAAACCAACAAAAACAACAAGCAGAGGAGCAAGATCCAAAAGAACAAAAGAAAAAGGAGGAGGGAGAAAGCAAAGGCGGAAAAGCACAAGAATCTATAATTTTTGAGAATGGAAGAAACTACATACAAGAAAAGCAAATAGAAATTCCAAAGAATGACGAATAGGTTTAAGAGGACAACCAAGAACCAATGGAGTAGAGGACTAAAGTTTATGACAAGATGCAACAAGAAAACATAACAAAAAATAGGGGTTTGGAGATAACAGAACCAACAACTCATGAGCAAGAGATGAAAAAGATAGAAAAAGATGCAAAAAGAAAACAAGAATTGGGGGGACCAAAAATCTTGGAAAAGGAAGCATCCCAAGAGATAAAAAAACCAAAAAAAACAACAAGCAAAGGAGCAAGATCTAGAAGAACGAAAGAAACATGAGGACGAAGAAAGCAAGGGTGGAAAAGCACAAGAATTTGCAGTTTCTGAGAATGGAAGAAACTGCATACAAGAAAAGCAAATAGAAATTCCAATGAATGAAGAATGGGTTCAAGAGGACAACCAAGAACCAATGGAGCAAAGGGCTGAAGCTAATGATAAGAGGCAACAAGAAAACATAACAGAAAATAAGGGTTTGGAGATAACAAAACCAACAACTCATGAGCAAGAGACGAGAAAGACAAAAAAAGATGCAAAAGAAAAGAATTGGGGGGACCAGAAATCTTGGAAAAGGAAGCATCCTAAGAGGTAAAAAACCAACAAAAACAACAAGCAGAGGAGCAAGATCTAGAAGAATGAAAGAAACATGAGGACAGAGAAAGCAAGGGTGGAAAAGCAAGAAAACATCAACCACTCAACATTCTAGATAAAGAACCTAAAAACAGTAGCAAAGATGAAAAGTGGATGGTGGAAAACAAGAACCACTTTGGAGAAGAAGCAACCTTCAGCAAACCTAAACCAAATTTTATTGACTCGTCACCATCATTGGAGCCACCTTACTTGGATTCGACCATGGGAGCTAGTGGGTCATTAATTGGGAACAAACTCTAGCCTACACGCTTGTTGATCTACCTTCCACCGCTAGAACCACCAAAGCTGATTTATTGAGTGCTGCGCATGGAGACACCTAGGATCTAGATGCCAGGGCAAGTTGCTGCAGCACTCCCTCTTATAAGTTGATTTACACGTGGGAAGGAGCAAAATGTTGGGTCAGGGACAATGTTTCGGGGCCAATTTGGGGCCCTATTGAGTCTGACTAATTCTTCAGTTTAATTGTTCCAGTCTAGCACTATAATATTGGCTTTATTTCTCTTCGATGAGGGCTCTATTCAGTTATTCTAACAAGTTAAACAAAATGATGCAGCAAAAGCTACTACAATAGTTCAACGCACTTATCCAACATTACAAATATGGTTGGGTCTTTATTTTTCCCACAGTGGGACCTAGGTGGGAGTTTTATGGCTATCCTAGTTATGAGCTTTGGTAGGGAACACATTGATAACAAAGCAAAGAACAAGTTGCAATAGATATATTTTGAGAGTCTACAAATTCAAAGCAATTTACACAATCCTTCACCTTGAGGAGAAGGTGAATGTTTAGGGAGGAGTATTATTGATAGGTACATGTTAGTTGAGGGCCTCAATTAATTGTTAGATTTAGTTAGTTTGTTGGAATTAGGGGGCTAGATAATAAGAAATAAGACATATTGCCTATAAATAGGAGGAAGCATTGATAGAGAGGGGTATCCTATTAATTAAGAAGAGTTAGGGCCTTTGGGCATTGGGAGATGCAGACCCTTGAAGTTCTGCAATCATACTCTAATCAAGGGAATTTCCCCATTTTCTCCATAAATCTAATCCAGTTTCTATCACAATCATACGTGCATGAAAAGAAAGGACCAATACACATGTATTCACATAAACAAAACATGACTACCATATAAGAGATAGTAATAGTAATCAAATAACCCAAAACAAGCTAGTTAGTTAGCAATTAGCACATGATTGGTTTGTTAATTTATAAGCATTTTGTAACACAAAATAAGATAATCTAAACATGCACTTACAACTGCATATTTAGGTCTACAGTTGGATCAGCAGGAGAAATCTCAAATGCCTTCTTTAGACTTTGGTTTAAATAGTACCTAAGAATGAAATAACAGAAATTGATGTAAATGCAAACAAGGTTACAACAATTGCAAGAAAATAAAAGACATGAACAGACCGTGATATAGAGGATCTTGTTGAAAACACAACTTGCATAGTTGTTGCCATGTAACAACTGAAAGAAAACAAAATGAAATACAAAAGTGCCAAACTAGTATTTTATAATAAGCAGCAAATAGTAGGCACCAACTCTACCTGTTTCCAATATTAACCAACCCTATACATCCAGGTCCAAAAATTGGATCTACATCTTGTCCACTTTCTTGGATTCGATTCCAATCAAAATTCATATTTTGATTAAGTTCTCTTTTAGCAGTTGTCATTTCAATCTGAATATAAGAAAATGGATCATTTTAAAAAACTATGAATCAAGTGATATTTAATTAACGTTAAGTACACTCTTACACCATGCCTGTTGGAGTAACAAGACAAAAGTTTATTCTCAAGCATCCAATTGAATCTTCGTCAACCTCAGACACTACTTATAAACAAAATCCATGAAAAAAAGTATTGCCTCCAAACAATGGGTGATGTTACTATTTAAATTTTGTTGTTTGGACATGATATCATACATATAATAGAAAGGTGAAATATAGACACCGAAAACCCAAACACTCAATTTTATAGGTATGATACAACCAAGTAAATGTTTTACTCATCTCAAATAGCATGCCCTATATCTATAAGGCAAGCAAACTTTCTAATCTCAACACTATCACTAGTACCGGAAGAAATTAAGAAAACACTCAAGGGTCCAATGTAGGACATCATTACAATAATATGTCTCTATGGGCCTCATGACTACCAAATACATAAGGAAAAAATAATGACTCTTCAAATACAACATTAAGTTTTAAACTACTAAAAAAATGTCTTTCCATTTCAAAAATAAACACTTAAGGGCTGCATAAGAAATATTCTCCATTTCCCCCATCTCATGAAGGAAGGAAATTTGATAAATAATATAGTTTTGGTTGTTTGTGTGTCCGTGTATGACAACTGACTAGTGCAAAGTCTCAAAGAAGCCATGAGTAATAATTACTGTCGAAAAAAAGTATCATTTCAACATAAATAATAAATATAGTTTTGTATGTGTGTGTGAAAAGTATCATTTCAAGATTAATAATTAACCTTTTGTAGTGATGAAAAGTCAATGCTAAAAAATTCCAGATGCTGTGCTAACTATGGATCCAAGACACTTTCATCCTCTGGATAAGAGAAAACATCTGAGGTGCCACAATACATTACCCATAATTAGCACACAGCATAAAAAATGAAAAAATTCATCATCTACTCCATAGAGTATATTTAGATAATATAGTTGAAATGATTTGTTTAGGCTAAAAATATAACTATTTAGTCTGAAACAGAGCATCACAGTGTGACAAAGCTGCTTAAATAATGACACCTTTAAACCTCAATTGATAAAATCATAATAAATTTGTAATTTATCTCTTTCAGCATGACATGATGCAAAAGTGGCAAGTTGGCATCTAACTTTCAACGTACACACTTCTATCTTTACATATACCTCACCAAATAAAAATCACATGGTGTTTAGGATGAATCATATGGATAAACACAAGTGAAAAAAATATTGTCTTTAAAATGGTTAAAAATTTTGTACAATAATGTATGGAGAATTCAAGTTTAAAACTATTAAAAAATAGTTCCACTTTATTTTATTCCCATCCTTTCCCCTAAACAATATGAGAGACACTGCTCAGGCATACATTTCATAAGGAAATATTCTTCCATTGGCATTGATATATTAAAATTGATAATTAAATTTCTATTTAGTTAGTATTTGAACAGTAGAAAAAAATTTACAGTTTAGCAAAAGTTACATCATAATCAATTGACCAGATCATTATAAAAATAATAATTAAGAAAGGAAAGAAAAACCTCGTAAATTGTAACCCAAAAATAATCAGATGGGCATAATAATTTCCTTTCACAATTATAGACTACACATCATACAAGTAAACAATTGATATTAATCAGAACATATAAAAGCAAAAACACAATATTCAGCAAGAAGGCATCACCTGCCACTAATGGTCCCAAGCTTTACAACAAGAAGGTAGCCTGTCTCTCAATAATGCTCAACAGCATGGTTGTTTCCACCATTTCCATCCTAGTTTTTCCTCCCACAAAGAATCATTCCATCAGTCAGGTTTAGCCAAAGATTGTCTGTCTTCTCACATTGAGCACATTTCCACCCGGATGGCGGAATAACAACACCATTGTCAATCTATTGTAAATTCATTGCATAGGAACTAACTTGTTTCTTATCAGCAATCCAAGTTGCAAATTGCTCCTTTCGTTCAGCACCCTCAACTAGTAAGATTGCATCAACTGTCAAACTTACCTAAAATATTTTCAACAAATGAGATAACTAAACTAAACCCCTATATAGCATACATCTTCTCCTTAATTAATAAAAGGGGCAAATAAACAGAAAAAAAAAACTAAAAAAAAAGGAGAAAAAGTACCTTCTTTGGCAATTCCACAAAAGGGAATGGAAGAGAAACACTCAGGTAATATAACTACACTATGAGTTTCCTTATATTCAGGCTCATTGTTATCAAATCCCCCATCAACACCTACAAATTAATAAGATGGATAAAATAATGTTACCCAAAAAAAGAACAGCTGATTGTCAAAAGCTCAAATTATTGGAAAGAATAATAATTTAGGGCCCGTTTGATTCATTATCCATATTTTTATTTTAAAAACTGATTTCTAAAACAATTTTTTGCTACTCATCAGTTCATTTCTCACCTAAAATCTATCAAGTTTTGAAAATTATTTTGAAAATAAGTGTCTTAAAAAGTAAAAAACAGAAACAGGTAGGAAATGTTTTCCATGTTTCATTTCTTTTTCTTTTTTTTAAGTTTACTGCCACTGTTACTGGCCTAAAGCTCTCATGCTGGAATTTCTTGTGCAAAGCTGTCCCAATTCTCCCGAAAAGCATGACCCAAATAATAGCACCGTAGATCTTTATTGCTGAATTTCGGGTCCCAAAAACATTTGGTAGGAATTTTGGGTTCCTATTTCAGGTGGGTCATGGTGCAGAAGAACTAGTAGTTTTTCTCTAAAAGTAACACCGCAGAATGCAACATAGATCTTGTTTCACTAAAACATCTTCTCAATTCTCAAACAATTTTTTTTATTTTTTAATTTTGGAAAACTAAAAACTCTTTTTGAAAAGAGAAACAAACAGGCCCTTAGCCTTCACAAAACTACCAAACTGATGACTCCATAACCCCAATGCCTAGAATTCTAGAGCTATATACCCTAGTGTGACAAATAAGAATTATAAGTGACAAACACAGAAGTCATGTTTAAGAACTGAACAAAGATTGCAAATGAACATAGAATAGTCATAAAGTACATCATAATGTTTTATCATACAATGATCATAAATATTGCCAAGAATGAAGTGATTTTAATATTCACACCTATAGCCAAAAGAGTAGGTTTCTTTGAAGCCCCGTCTTCTGGAACTAACTTCTTTGTCTGCTTTATATGCAAATAGACAAGATTTCCAGTCTTCTCATAATTCCAAACAGCAAAATCCTTCCCCAAAACAAGAAAAACGCACATATCGATGAACAAACCACCTTTCGACCTCTGAAATTCATCAAAAAAAGAAAAAGAAACATCAGCACCAACTACCAAGCATCAATTTCCCTCATTGTGAAGCTCTAAACATACTGTAACGCACTAAAAAAATCCATTTCCAATAAGAGGAATCCAAAACCATTTGCATTTACATCTTAAATTCTAAATGCTGAAAAACCACAAAAACCAATTGCATATTCTCAGCAACCACTAAATAATCATCATAAAACCTAATGCCTAAAATTTTAAACAAAAGTTAATTAAACAAACGGCGTGGCTATCACAAATTACTCAATGCCTTCGAATTCTAAGAAGAAAAAACAAATTATAACAATCAAAGAAGAACACGAAGTTGGTTTAAACAATAATTCATCATTTCCAGAACTATAAGAAAGAAGAAAAAGATCCCCAGAGAGTCAAAAAAAACGCAGCATTCGTGCTTATAGATGAGATTGGTCGGTTCGAGGATCCGAACATGGAGGAGATTGGAGCGGAGCAAATCCAAGGGTTCGATTGTCATCTTTGAAGAAACACCCAAAACCCTTTCGCGGAACATGAGCTACGATTTCAACGAGGGATGAAAAGGAAGAAACACGAGAATTTATAGGAAAGAGAGAGAAAGAAAGAAATGAGTCATTTCAAGTCTTGGCACAAAACACACACTCAACTCACCAGGTAGGTGCTTTGCTTCAATTGAGGGTGCTCCTGTTTTATACTACTGCAGTGCAAATGAGATTTGAAAAGTGTGCCTTCTGTGAACGGGTAATAGGCCCACCTTTGAACCGTAGGTTTTGATGTCAAATTGTCAATTCACAAGCCCGGTTTAAACAAAAGTTTTATTAATCTCGATAGAACCATTATGGGTATTAAAACTCTTCTTTTAAATATTTAACGCAATTACATATGCAAGTCTCAAACTTAAGACCACTATTAAAGTTAGAACAACATTCCAAGCAATTGGTTTTAGTCCCCAGAAAAAAATTTCCTTGAATAAAATTTCTCAAATATTAAAAATACCCTAATTAGATCATTGTGTTAAACTATGTTTAACTTTTCTGTTTGATGGCCACATCAACATCACAGTCACCATTAATTTGCTGATGTGGTTATTCATGTCAACTGTTATGTTCAAGTTAGATTAGTAACATATTTTTAAATAAAATTATTACATGTTTAATCATAAACCACATATTTTTTTAACTCTAAAGCAAAAGTAATTACGCGATTATTTATTAAAAATTATCACTGGGCACTTCAGGTATTAAAATGCTTTACTTGGAAGCTAATATGATCATCATTTAACAGAAAAGTTAAACAGAGTTTAGCACGGGGATTTAATTAGGGTAATTTTAATATTTGAGTGACTTTATTCAAGGAACAAATTTCCTAGGGACTAAAACCAATTCTGTCATATTTTTGGAGGACCAAAAACATATTTAACCCATAAACTTCTCATACATGATGTTTTGTGATAGGATGAAAATGTAAAATATCTTTATACTCTTACTTCATATATTATTTGTTCATAAATAATATATATGTAACATGTAAGGACTTAGCCTACATCAGTCTAGGCCAAATTAGGCATTTTTAGGAAATAAATCAAGCTTCAACTTTTATAAAAAGCCTATTTAGTTAAAAAGATTAGGCTTTAGGCCATTTAAAAAAGTCTTTTATGCTAGACAGGTCAACTTATTTAAGTAAATATAAATAATAACTTTTTGTTAGTATTATTATTATATTAAATTTGTTATCATATATTAATATCAGTATAATTATTTACCTTTTAAAATATTAAGTATATTGGCCTACATAAAAAGTAGCCTATAAGCGTATTGAAGGATAAATTTATGCTCTATTTAGAAGCCTTATAACAAAATAAGCTTTTAAATAAGTTGCTACTAAGCTCAAATTAGATATTAAAAATAAGCTCATATCATATAAAAATGTTAGACTTGACTTTTATAAAACCTAGTCCACCTATTTTCACATTTGTCTCATGTGTATGAGTAGTAGTGATTTTAATTTTCATAGATTATAGTTTATTTTACATTAAGTTTTTCTTCATTGGCCTATAGTCCATGTTTAGACCTATACAAAAGTTTTAATATGAAATAAGCCTTTAAGTAGGCTAATAGGCCAAGCCTAGATAGTACTTACTTCAATAAGCGCTATCTAATGACCTTAAAATTTCATTCCCTCGTGCTCGTGCATTTTCCTTCCCACGAATCTGTCTTGACCCTTTTCTTCTGACTTGCAAACTCATACACTTCGCACAAAGGAATGTAAATGCTTCCCTTCTTCTTCCTTTCACTTCGTACACTTTGTTGATATCACTAAAATCTCTATATTGTTTCACTTTACATAGAAGAATCATTGAGATTATTGAAACCCCTGTGTGCCTTCATCTTACAAACCCTCTGCCACATGTACATTCATCACCAAGATTGCTTGTGGCTCTATCTTAGAAAGGTAAATAAGCATCCTTTTGAGTTTGAATCACTTAAACTCGCACTAACTCAATTTATGATATCTTCACTTTAAGAATGATTGTTAGCCTTTTGATTTATTTGTTTTAAGAGCAAGGGTGGTTTTTCTTAGTTGTTTTAAGAAAAGAGATTCCTAGTGTTAAACAAAAGGGTTGGTTCCAAGAGGGGGGGTGAATTGGATCTTTCAAAAATTTCAAGAATCTTCGATTTCTTTTCAATAATGAATAACTAGATTTTTCAAAAACTTAAATCTTATTGATTTGGTTATACGAATGAAATAGGATTGGATCAATTTATCTTGAACTTTTCTATGCAAAGAGTCTTATGATTTTAAACGCAAGTGATCAAGATTCAATATGCTAGCAAGAGGATAAAGGAAAGAAAAGAGAAAACAAGATTTATATTGGTTCGATCACCACCACTGTGATCTACATCCAGTTTCCAATCAAATCGATTGGTGTTATCACTAAGTAAGTCAGATGTTTACAAATACGATGCACAAACACAAGAATTACTATCAAACAAATCACACAATCTAGTTTCTTAAACCCTTTCAAGAAAAACTTGAATCCCGTTCTTGTGGAACCCTACCACAAGGAAGATAAGAGAGACACCCTCTCAAGAACAAAAATCAATTTAGAAGAAGGTTAGATATCACCTTGGTTTGTGATAGATGGAAAACAATGAAGAACCAATCAACTTTACCCAAGAAAAGACTTTTCTTTATCCTCAAGATTGATCCATGATGAGCTCTTTGATCTTTGATCTAAAACTTGTAGTGGAGTAGAAGAATAATATCAATTCTCTCTAGAAAAGCTCTCTCTCAATTTTAGAAAAGTGAATTTGTAAAAGTGTTGTTAAGAGGTTCACAAATGTTCACTTTATATAGAGAGTTTACTGGAATAACTAGTTATTTAGACTTGTAATTAGTTATTTTGTCCTTTAAAATCTGGAAAATGAAGTTTGAATGAGCTTAACTAGTTATTTTCATTTATAACTAGTTAAAACAGAAGCCATTCGAATTTGTCTTTACTAGAATAACTAGTTACATAACTTTGTAACTAGTTATTTTCATATAGGACAAAACAGTTTTATATTATGTAACTAGTTATAGAATTATCTAATTAGTTACTGTTGAAATAACTGATTACATAATGTTGTAACTAGTTAAAACAGAAAACGTGTAATTGATTACATATTGATTTAACTAGTTAAAATAGTGTATATTTTCACTATTTACACGAAATTAAACGATTTTAATCGATTACAAAGCTAACTTAACCGATTAAGTGGTTCTTTAATATGAGATTGAGTAGTTCTAAAGCTTTAGTGTGTAGTTCTTACTTCCTTCCATCTTTTTGATGCTCAATTGAGTAATGATTTATTGAATTATCACCAATTATTCATTGACTTCTTTATGCTAGTGAGCTTAGATAACAAGTTAGCTATGGAATTATGTTCCCTTGGAATGTTGATGGTGAGCTTGAAAGATACAAAGACAATTACTATCTTGTTTACTTTGATCATGTATCTTGCCAACTATGGATCTTTAGTTTGGTATTCTTCATTTTTTTACTTTGTCACAAGTTAAGAATCACTCCTTACTATTAGCTCGGTCACCTTCATCTCTTTTGGCAACATCATCCCTATGATTAAGGACCTCACATTCTACCTAATTGTTGCTCACTTTGAAATCAAACCAAGGAGATTGTTCTAACATAACCTTATCTGGATCCTCCAATATGACTCTGGCTCTGCTCAATTTTAAATTTGAAGCCATCAATAGATAGTATCGACTTATGCTCGGCCTCTTCGAATACAATTGATACCAATTCTACTACAAAATATGCCAATAGTTGAGTTTTTACGTTCCCTTTACTTCATATAAGATATCAAATTTTAACAAAGACTGGCCACCTAACCATTCCGCTAGCAAGGCCTAGCTTTTGTAACACTCGTTTGATGGGAAGATTTGATTTCACGATGACTTGGTAACTTTAGAAATAAGGACACAGCTGCCTTGTTGTGGTGATTAGTCCTAATGTCTACTTTTCAATCTTTGGGTATCTTATCTCTACACCCTTCAACACTTTGCACATGAAATATATGGGTCATTACTCTTTTATAAGCTCCTAAACTAGTATAGAGCTCACGGCATCATCAAGATGAGGGGAGTTGCGAGGAACTCCTTCAACTATTGGAATGCCTCCTCGCAATTAGGCATCCATTAGAATTGCCCATTCTTCCTTAAAACTTGGAAAATGGAAGGGTTTGCTCTACTAACTTTGACAAAAATAGAAAATTTTTAATTTTTACTAATATCGCCTTACGATGTTTTCCATCGTGGAGTGCTTCGCCAAAGTATGAAATCATTGCTCCTTAGATTTGGACATTGTGTCACGATATATAGGTCTGTGACGCCTTCACAGCCAATGCTCTCTGTCCAATCCTAACCCAACGTGATGATTTCCCTTCCATTGCGACAAACCTTAGAGGTCAAAGTCATAAATCATGCCTTTATGCACCATGTCACCTCATGGCATGTTGTAATGGTTAAAGACGCTAGAGGAGAATGTCCCATTATACATCGCACAGTGACCATTCACGTCGCCACACCATGCAAAAATAAGTCTCTGCCACTACCAGCATGCAACAATGTTGATATAGCCCTATAACTATAAAAGTAATGCCTTGATCTTAATGACTGGGTCCCACTATTATGTACATGAAATGTTGGCATGCATTAACTATGCATGTTTGAGGCACCACTAGGCGACAACTTCATCGCCTCATGATAAGTCCACACCTTTGAGAAATAAATCGAAGTATATGCCTTATTTGGCCTTATTTTACTGCTTTGCTTCACAAATTTCAATACTTCTTATCTCTTAGGAAGAAGGAAAGTACTAAAGGGTGCAACTTCACTCCTTTAAGGTTTCTCTACTCGATTATATTCAAAGCTTGTTTTGGTCCACATTTTGCAGCTTCAACTAAATTTCAAATGGACTCCGAACAATCATCACCATCATCCCCAATAGTAATTTTAATTCAAAGCTTTTTTTGAGCGATTATAGTTAAAGTTTTGAATGACCCAATTCAAAAATTATGATCCATTTTAATTGATAAGGCCTAAATAATTGTGTTAGCCCAAACACTACTACACACAAGACTTTTTATGTCAGTTAAAATTGACTTTTTACGTCAGTTGTAGCCTCGTTATATATACAAGGGATATATAGTGTTGGTATTTTTTACATCGAATACTGAACTAATGTAAAAAATATTTTTACATCGGTTGAAACAAGAGCTGATGTAAAATGTCATAGTTTCTACATCAATTTTGCACATAAAAGATGTAGAAAGTTTCTACATCATTTCTGTGCATAACCAATGTAGAAAGCATATAAAAAGTACCTTCTATGTTTGTTATGCTCATAACTGACATAAAAAGTAGGTTTTTTTATGTTTTGTTTGTTTTGTGCGTTTATCTCCTTGTAATATTCAAATAGACAACTAGGTAGGTATTGTCCACATCACAAGCTTTCCACAAGCAGCCATAATTATCATATAATCATAAATATCCTATAATCATTATAAAAACCTCATAATCTCATAAACGCATAAACATTTTATAATCATCATAAAAACTTCATAATAACATCCTATAATCATAATAACAATATATAATATAAAAACCTCATAACATAGTAAACATCCTATAATCATCACAAATAACCAATAAACATTCTATAAACATCCTAAATTTAAACATGTTATAAAAATTAAAAATTTACAAGTTGGTCAACTCAAAAAAATATAGTTTGCCCAACAAGTGCAGACATCATCCAAGTCGGCCTCAAAGAATGGATGTGGATTGTTAAATGTAGATTCAAATAATTGGATAAAATATTAGTTCATCAACTAAAACAAAACTTAATTAAAGTAACTTCTTCACAATTGTATTACCTCCTTCCATAGGTCTAATATTCACGGAGATAATCCTATATATATGTTTCATCACACATTTTTCTACATCAATTATCATATAACCGACATAAAAGGGCATTGTTAAATGTGTTTTTTCTACTAGTAAAAATCTATTAACTATATTATAAAAAAATGTCCTCATTGAACACATGGCAACATTTACTCCAGTTATTTTCCCACTCAATTTTACACTTTCTAATTGCTGCTCCTTTCTTATTCTATTTCAATCACTGTTCCTTCCTTCTCTACTTCCCTGCACATGTGACCCCTGACACGACATGGATTATTGACTCCTTTTAAGATTCTTTTCCTTTTCCTTCTCATATATCTCACTACCACATTGTATGTATTATCACAAAATACTTAAAGTTTATTTTTGATTTGTAAAAAATTTAATTAATTATCACAAAATGCTTAAAGTTTATTTAAATTATATCAATTAATTAATATAAATAAATTAAATTTAAGATTTTATGTTGACTTATCTAACAAAAATAAAAATGAAATTAGATATGTTTATTTTATTGATAAATTATAATTGATTATTTTTATTTATTAAATTGTTTTTAAAATATTTTTACTTTTATAATTAATTTAATATTTAATACATTTTTTGTTACAAAAGTTAAAACTAAGAAAACAAATAAAATTAAAGACTATTTGACCATAAAAATTATATAGTAATACATTCGATAAAATTGTTATTTTAAATATATTTATTCTTCTTAAAATTTGAATAAGATATTTTTATTTTATTTGTAAATTATAATTGATCATTTTTATTTATCAAACTTATTTTTAAAGTAAATTTAATTTTATAATTATTTTGATATTTAATCTTATTATTATTATTTTATAGACATATAAACAAGTTATTGATAAATTTTTCACTACTTAAGGTTGAATTGAGTACATTTGAATTTTCATTACTTTTGAAAATTGATAGCACCTCTATTCCATGTATATCGATGTTTAAGATTAATATATACAAATTAAGAAATATTTAATGAATATAAAATATTATTGTATTTGAACTAAAATACTGTTATTTAATATTTCATTACCTGTGATAAATTATTATATATTGTATTAATTGTTAAACATGGTTAGTGAAAAAAATAATTATTGAGACTTTAAATTTATAAAATATTAATAATTTATTTTTATATTATAAATTTGAGTACTCATTTAAATAGTGTGACTCTCATTCTCCTAACTCTCTCGATTAATTCATTTTTATATATTTTTTATTCCCTAACACACAATTTATGAGAGTAGGATAGGTTTTTAAGATTTTGCATTTTTTTCAAATTTAAATTACTAGTATGGTACCCGTGCAATTACACGGATCACATTGATATTTCACAAATGTTTCAAAATAATTTATTTGAATATATTAATAAGTTTAGGTTGTTGTGTGTCTAGATAGGACTTTGTTTTATTATATAGGAATATATTCAAGTTGTCCTTTAAAATTTTGAAACAATCTTGACAATTATTGAGGAAGATGTGATTGATAAAAATAAAATTTAGGATGATTATTATACTTATATTGTAAAATAAAAATATTTTGTAGTATTTGTTTATACAAATTAAATTTTTTGTAATAGTTATTGCATTATGTAATAATTTTATATAAGAACAAAAGTATATTCAAGCAGAAGTCATATGAAAGATAAAAAAAATTAAAGCAATGTTTATACATTTTAAGCCATGAAAAAAATATTAAATAAGTTATTTTTAAAAATTAATTTAAACACACATTAAAGTCAAAACTTAACTTGAGGCATGAAAGTAAAACATATAAACAATAATTTAGTTTTTAGCTTTCGTAGGACTTCAACTTTAATATACTTTTTTTGTTTGAGCTTGTTTGTTCTTAAATTCTAACACTCATGCAAAATCATAGTCAAATTATAAAACTCATGCAAAATAAAGTCTAAAATTGATAGAGCGAAAAACAATTATAAGCCAAGTGAAATATGGAGTTACAATTGATGAAGTAGAAAATAGGAGAAACAATTTAAGGTGAACCTTTCATGTGTTTAGATAAGACTTTCTTTTATTATATAGTAATAGCTTGAGTTTTAATATTGATTTTGAAATTGTAATTTTCTTTCTATTAATAATTTTTCTTTATAATAAAATAATTAATATAAATTTTCCTTTTTGTTAATAATGGATAAAAAGATATATTTTATAATTTAATTATAAATAAAAATTTAATAAATCAATACAAATTTATGATAACATTATATATCACATACATTTCCTATGTATTGCATGTTTAAAATTTTATTATTTTTCTTAGTTCACAATCTTTAACATTATTTTATATTTATAATTTACTATATAGCTCAAATATTTAGATAAAAAATTAAAATTCGAGAGTTTTTGGTAGAAAAAAATTATCAAAGTAACTAAATTTACCTAATTTTAAAAGTAGAACTTAATTGTTTTTAAAAAAAATTAAGAAATCAAAATATTATACAATCCAAAGGAAAAGAATAAAAAGTAAAATAAAATTTCATTATTTTATATCAAAGTCCTTAATCTTCTTTTTATTTTGTAAAAGATAAGTAGTCAAAAGAAAATAAAATGTACACTCCAAAATACCATTATTCAAATTCAAAACAAAAAAAAAATATAGTCGATAATAATGACACGACTTGATTAGGATTAATTAGGTGTCTAACTTGATTTTAAGATTTTAATGTTCTCAAAAAACTTTTTAATGTTCTTAAAAAAAAGAGAGAAAGAAATGGGATCTTGTTAATGTGTTATTTTGATTATGCAGTCACCCTCCCTTTGGGGAAGGATTGGTTAAGTAAAAAATAGGCAGGAAATAATTCAAGAAAAACTTATCATATGTTTAAATGGAATTGTTCTATTATATAAAAATAAATAATAGATAATCGACAATCAAAACTTCTAATACTTCAAAAATAATAGCAATCAAAAATTAGCTTGTTGACTTTAAATAATAATGAAAACATATTATCGTATTCAATTATTCATATTAGATATTGTACCAAAACAATTATTCATATTAGATAAAGATTGGACTAGGTGAAAATCAAGTTTCTAAATAAAATATTAAATCAAATAAACCATGTTTATAACCTGGATATAAGTAATTCATGATCTTATGTTCTAAAAAATATATATATATATATTAGCATGAATCATTTGCTCACTTCTTTATATTTTATGTTTATAAAAATTCATCTCACAATTGAAGCATGTAAATATAATAACTTTTAGTTTAAATAAACTTACAAAATTATTCTGCAATTAAAGAAACAATCGTTGACCTTGTATAGCCATTTATGACACTCTTTCATATTAAAATACAATTACAAAATTGTGCGCATATACTTTTGGCAGTGGAGACGATTCTTTGGTTCAAGATCCTCAATTTCTTCTTGAATTAACAATATCTTGCATACAATACTCTGAAACAATTAGAATGCGTTTCTCCATAGATTTAGATAATCCAAATCAATCTCAAAAACAATTATGCGGAATAAAAGAATACTTGCAAATAGATTTTAATTTTTAAAGATTACCCAATTTGGGATGCTTTCACTACCCCAAAAAAAAAATTGGGATGCTTTCCTTTCCTCTATCAATTGACTCAAAATACTTATAATATTCTTGCTTGAAAGACACATTAAAGTTGATATATCAATGTACAGTTGAAGAAATGGAGTAGCAATATGAACAACTGAAAGGTCTAAATTTTTATAAAATATAATATTAAGCACCAATAAGAAATGATGAAGACCATAATTGTGATCCACAGCGATAATTTGTGCAAGCTATCATGAGACATTTTAATAAGCGGACATTGAAACTATATTTTTAACATTCCATTTTTATAAAATATATTATTAAGCATCATTAAGAAAAGATCAAGGACCTACTTTTTAGCTTCTTAATACTATAAATAGAAGGCCAAAGCAATCAATGTATATGATCAACCAACTAAAAATATATTTCTTCTAGAAAGTAAAGAATCAACCAACTAAAAATACTTACCTTGAAGAAAATCATAAGTTCCCTTATATTGCTCATCCATGGCAAGAAAAAGCATTATATACCTATAAAAAATAATAAATAAAAAATGAAAACACAAAACATACTTATGATTTCTTCTCGATGAAAGAATCAAACTAAAATCACTTGTTGGAATTTTATATTCCAATAATTGATATGGGCTTTATTTTATGTGGTCAAAATTAAGTGAGCCCATTAGACTTTTAAATAAGATGATATGGGCTTAAATGAGCAAATGTCAGTGTTGGCCCATTAGAGAATAATGGGAACCCTATTAGGTTAACACACTATAAGAAGGCTATGGTCCCCAATACACCAAATCACAGAAAACTCATACTCCCTTCTCCCTATCTAAAGAGAGGCTAAGGTCCCATCGGGAACTCATGAGATTCGGTTGAGGAAGAACCATAAAGCCCCTGGCTCTTTTTGTTCGTGTTCGTGATAAATTATCTCGAAGATTCTGTGAAGAATGCTTAGATCAGGAACCGATTATGGATCCAGGTATTTATCCTATCCTTAATAATCCAGCATGTTGTAGATCCTGTGTAAGCAAGAATGGGTTGTTCTTGATATATACATGCTTTTGTAATTATATGCTTCCGCCTAAAGTTTTCTTGAATTAAAGACTAAATAAAGCATGTCTTTAAAGATTATTTCTAACAAGTGGTATCAGAGCGGTCTTCTATATTGGGTTATTAGGATTAATCTTTGATGATTTGAATAATTTCTGGTTTTTCTTGAATGAGTTTTTCCCTAATTTTGTATGAACCCTAATTGTGTTGATATGAAAGTTAAATTGTATCCGATTAAAACCACAACACTCATTTTCAGATTCACTATTAATGGCCATGAAATCTTTTCTTTTCTTTTCTTTTTTGGAATGGCATCAATGCTATATACACATGACGTATATGTCTTGCTTTTCGGATTGGCTTATTTGTCTTGCAGTCTTGCTATTTCATGCTATGTATATGATTTCAAATGCAAAATTATTGTCTAAGGCAAATTGCTTAAGGCATACTGATACAATATATGTTTTCGAACGCGTAATTGACGCCGAAAGGTTTGGTTTCTTTTTTGAATATATTAATGTACATATGATATTAATATATGATAATAATACTGAAATCGAAAGGTTCGTTTTTTTATTTTTAATATATATATATATATATATAAAGAATTGCAATTGATATTAGTGTATGAATTCAGATTTTTGGTATATATGGATCCAGCAAAATATATTTATATGTATATGATTTATTATGTTTTCTAAATTATTCAATTTACTAGTATATTGTTGATATATTTAGAAAATATGGAATTAACTAAGATATTGATGTGAATGCTTATGCATGATTTCAAAAAATTTAGACCCTTCCCATATTTTATTATTGTCTGGTAATTTCGGTTGGATTAATTGAAACAACATGTTACCAAAGTAACCTCTGTTGCTTAGGTTGATTCGATTGAATTTACATAGATGTGGCATGGAATTATTCATGCGAACTGTGCTTGGCCCAAAGGAAGACACAATTTGGCTGGATAATTACATGCCTGCGATGGTAAACATGTGGTGATTATAAAGATTGATTTTCCATGTGAACAATGGAGTGTCCAAAGACAACCGTTGTTTGACAAGACTTATCACCAATGTTTGATCATTGCGGCGAGAGTATCACTTGCAATTAGTTCTTTCAATCCAAAGATTGAAGACTAATGGTGCGCTAAGTATCTTGTTTGGGTCTTTAAATTTGCCATAAAGTTTGATTGTGCATGTCCTATTAATTATCTTTTGACATGCTCACTAATGTTACTATGTGTTTATTGTTCTCTCCTTTGGTTGCTGCCACTATAGCTCTTAACTTTACTACTCAAATTAATGGAATCCCAATGCTGAATAGGATGAACTTTAAGTCATGGAAAGAGGCTGTAGAAATTGTTCTCGGCTGTATGGACTTGGACCTGGCACTAAGGACGGAACGACCCACTTCCACTCTAGAGAACTCTAATGAGACAAAAATTGAGAGGTGGAATCGATCCAACCGAATGTGCCTCATGATCATCAAACACTCCATTCCGGAGGCGTTTCGGGGCTCAATTGCTGAGAGCGAGAATGCCAAGAAGTTCCTGGAGGCAATAGAGAAATTCTTTGCCAAAAATGAAAAAGCAGAGACGAGTAGCCATTTGGCTAAGCTCATCTTTATGAGGTATAAAGGTAAAGGAAACATAAGGGAGTACATTATGGAGATGTCTAATTTCGCATCAAAACTCAAGGCACTAAAGTTAGAGCTTTCTAAGGATTTGCTCGTGCACTTGGTTTTGATCTCACTTCTTGCACACTTTGGGCAATTCAAAGTGAGTTATAACACTCAGAAGGACAAATGGTCCCTCAATGAGCTTATATCTTATTGTGTGCAAGAGGAAGAAAGACTATAGAGGGATAAGACTAAAAGTGATCATTTGGCTTCGACCTCTCAAAATAAAAAGAGGAAGAAACATAAGGAAATTGTGGAAAGTTCTTCTCAAAAGAAGAAGCTGAAGAAGTAAGACGAGGAATTTACTTGCTTCTTCTACAAGAAGTCAGGACACATGAAGAAGGACTGTTCTAAGTACGTCGCTTAGCGTATAAAGAAGGGTAAACTTTTCACTTTTGTTTGTTCTGAAGTTAATTTAGTTTCTGTACCCAAGGACACTTGGTGGGTAGATTCTAGTGCTACTACTCACATAAGTATGTCTATGCAGGGTTGCCTGTGGAGCCGTCCGCCAAGTGATGCTGAAAGATTCATCTATGTGGGCGATGGCAATAAAGTTGCAGTTGAAGCTATAGGAGCTTTTAGATTACTTTTAAAGACTGATTTTTATTTGGATTTGGTTGAAACATATGTTGCACTATCTATTAGACGAAATTTAATTTCTATTTCTATTTTGGACAAATTTGGTTATTCATGTTCATTTGGAAATAATAAAGTTAGTCTCTCTTATGATTCAAATATTGTTAGTTACGGGTCTTTAATTGACAATCTTTATATGCTTGATATTAAGCATTCCTATAACGAGATATTACAAACAGACTCGCGTGGTACGAAACGTAAATTAAATGAGAATTTCGCCACCTTATGGCATAAGCGTTTAGGACACATCTCTAAACAAAGAATTCAGATGCTTGTGCCAGAGGAAATTCTTGGACCCTTGAATTTGTCAGACTTCCAAGTCTGTGTTGAGTGTATTAAGGGTAAACAAACAAACAAAAGGAATTTAGGTACCGAAAGAGCAAAGGATGTCTTAGAACTAATACATACAGATATCTGTGGTCCTTTCCCTACGGATTCATGGAATGGACAAAGATACTTTATTACGTTCATAGAAGATTACTTGAGGTATGGTTACCTTTATTTAATTCATGAGAAGTCTTAGTCTCTAGACGTTTTCAAGTCTTTCAAAGCTGAAGTTCAACTTCAACTAGGAAAGAAAATTAAGGCTGTCAAATCTGACCGTAGTGGAGAATACTATGGTAGATATGATGGATCAGGTGAACAACGTCCAGGGCCCTTTGCACTTTTCCTCAATGAATGTGGAATCGTTCCGCAATACATTATGGCGGGCAAACCCAGCATAAACGGAGTTGCAGAACGACAAAACCAGACTCTTAAGGATATAGTAAGGAGTATGATTAGTCACTCTTCTCTACCAAAGTCACTTTGGGGAGAAGCATTAAAGACCGCAATTTATATCCTCAACAGGGTACCAAGTAAAGTAGTTGCTAAAACCCCTTAAGAACTATGGACTGGGAAAAAGCCCAGCATCATTAAGTGATATGGACTAATATTATAAGACAATTATATTAGTTATTTATAATTAGTGAGGCTTTATTTTATGTGATCAAAATTAAGTGAGCCCATTAGACTTTTAAATAAGATGATATGGGCTTAAATAAGCAGATTTCAATGTTGGCCCATTAGAGAATAATGGGAACCCTATTAGGTTAACACACTATAAGAAGGCTATGGTCCCTAATACACCAAATCACAGAAAACTCATACTCCCTTCTCCCTATCTAAAGAAAGGCTAAGGTCCCATCGGGAACTCATGAGATTCGGTTGAGGAAGAACCATAAAGCCCCTGGCTCTTTTTGTTCGTGTTCATGATAAATTGTCTCGAAGATTCTGTAAAGAATGCTTAGATCGGGAATCGATTATGGATCCAGGTATTTATCCTATCCTTAATAATCCAGCATGTTGTAGATCCTGTGTGAGCAAGAACGGGTTGTTCTTGATATATGCATGCTTTTGTAATTATATACTTCCGGCTAAAGTTTTCTTGAATTAAAGACTAAATAAAGCATGCCTTTAAAGATTATTTCTAACATCACTTACCTTAAATTCAAAATTGATAAATACAATCAATCATAAGTTCCTTACATTACTCATCCTTGGTAGCAAAAAGAATCTTTGAAGTATACTGACAAAAAATGGTAAATAAAAAATGGAAATAAGTCAAATCAAGAGACTCATGCAAAAGGGTATGAATTCTTTCTTTCCTCTAAGCAATAATGAAGCTGTTGGTGATGAAGGAGGACCTAGCAATGTTGGTGATGGTGGCGGCGCACCATGCTTCTTCCTTTTATTTGTCTTTTTTCAAATGAAAGGGTCTGACGAATCTAAATGAAGAGAAATAGGAGAAAAAGAAAGCAGTGAGAGAGGAGGAATAAAAATAGGGTCTGTAGAAAGCAATCATACGAGAAAAGGAGAAGGAAGATGAAGGGGTGATGAGACAAGGAATAAAAATGAAAAATAAAACTAACAATGTGAAAGTTATCCTAGGAAACTTAAAGGGTGGAGACAATGTCTTAATTATAAATTAATTATGAAGAAAAATAATTAAATAAAATAAGGTGACAAATTAGTAAATTAAAGGTTAAGTATTCAAATTCAAATATTTGATTTATATTAACTGTAATAAAGATGCACGGGAAATAAAAAATTATTGGGAGTAGTCAATATTTATTATAGATATTAATGAGAGTTGAATTTTCATTTTTAAGGATTTAGTATTCAAATTCAAATATTTGATTTATATTAACTATAATAAATATGAATGAAAAATTGAAAATTAATTATTAAGGCTAGTCAATAGTTATTGTGTGTATTAATGCGAGTTAAATTTTTGTTTTTCAGTGATAATTTATTTTTATTTGTAAATATGTTTTAATCTAAATTTTCTTTTTTAGCAAGTTGCAAAGAAGAGTATCTTGTAAGGCATTACACAACATGAGGATACATGGCAATACTTTTCTCCAAAATGAGTTCTAAATATATATATATATATATATATATATATTGATAGATAGATAGATATAGATTCATAATAATATAGAATTTTTGTCCATATTAAATTATTTTGGTAAATAAAATATTTATTACTTGTCCATTCCATTTGAATTAAATTTTGGATTGATCATTATTGAATTTATTTTAATGGAAACGTACAGAATTTGAAAAAGATGCATCTAGAGTGAAATATTCATTATAAATTTCGTAAATTAAATTATTAATTCATAATATGGAAGTTTTGTCCATATTAAATTATTTTCATAAATAAAATCCATTTTAATTATCTATTTGAAATTTCAAATTAATCATCACTTAGTTTTTAATAGAAATTTTGATTTTAAATTGAATTAGCTAAAAAAAATGAAATCGGTAAAAATTGCCTAATTTAAATTTTTAAAGAGAATATCCATTTTAAATTAGGCATCATTTGAAATTGCCAAAATCAATTTATTAATTCACAATAATGTGGAAGTTTTGTCCATATTAAATTATTTTTGTAAATAAAATGTATATTAATTTTCCATTTTCCATTTGAAATTAAGAATCATTTAAATTTTTAATAGAAATTTTTATTTTGAATTGAATTAACTATAGAAATAATATGGAATATCTATTTTAAATTAAGCATTATTTTAAATAGCCTAAATTAAATTATTAATTCATAATAATATGAAATTTTTGTCCATATTAAATTATTTTTGTAAATGATATCTATATTAATTGTCCATTTGGAATTTAAAATTAAGAATCATTTAAATTTTTAAAAGAAATTTTTATTTTAAATTGAATTAGCGACAAAAATAGTATGAAATGAGCAAAAATTACTTGATTTAAATTTTTAACAAAAATATATATTTTAAATTAGGCATCATTTGAAATTGTCTGAATTAAATTATTAATTCATAATAATATGTATGTTTTGTCTATATTAAATTATTTTTGTAAATAAAATTTATATTAATTTTTCATTTGAAATTTGAAATTAAGCATCATTTATATTTTTAACAAAAATTTTGATTTTAAATTAAATTAGCTACAGAAATAATATGGAATGAGCAAAAATTGCTTGATTTAAATTTTATTGAAAATAACCATTTTAAATTAGCATCCTTTTAAATTTCCTGAATTAAATTATTAATTCATAATAATATGAAAGTTTTGATCGTATTAAGTTATTTTCATAAATAAAATCTATATTAATTTTCCATTTGACTTTTGAAAATAATCATCAATTAATTTTTAATAAAAAAATTCAATTTTAAATTGAATTAGCTACAAAAATAATATGGAATGGGAAAAAAAAATTACCTAATTTCAATTTTTCATGGAAATATATACTTTAAATTAAGCATCATTTTAAATGGCAAGAATTAAATTATTAATTCATGATAATATGGAATTTTTTCCATATTAAATTATTTTCGTAAATAAAATCTATATTAATTGTCCATTTGAATTTTGAAATTAAGCATCATTTAAATTTTTAATGGAATTTTTTATTTTAAATTGAATTAGCTACAGAAATAATATGGAACGAGGAAAAATTGTCTAATTTAAATTTTTAATGAAAATACCCACTTTAAATTAAGCATTCTTTTAAATAGCCTGACTTAAATTATTAATTCATAACAATATAAAATTTTGTCATTATTAAATTATTTTTGTACATAAAATCTATATTAATTGTCCATTTGAAATTTGGAATTCATCATCATTTAATTTTTTTAATGGAAATGCACAAAGTTTGGAGAAAAGGACATGTATGATTTCTAGAGTGAAATTCGTTAATAAGTTGACATGTGGCAGATTAAGATTGTTTGATTAACATGTGGCAGATGAAGACTCTAGATAGGGATAGTTTTGTATATATTATAGATTATAGATATAGATAATAATAATAATAATTACCTTAATTTAAAATAATCTTAACTATTTTATTTAAAACATATATATGATGATCACGATTACCTTAATTGCTTCAAATCAAAATATATACTTATTGTAATTACCTTAATTACTATAATTATGTATTTTATAAATTAAAAAATATAATAAAAAATTTTAGTAATATTTGGGTAGGAAAAATCAATGTGGTGCTGTCATGTGACATTTGTATACATGACAAAACCTTCATTTACATAATATAATAATAAGCTATGATTGATAATAATAATAATACAATTGATTATTATTCATTATGTTAGTATTTAAGGTAATATAATAACTTATTATCATTATAATATATAGTTATAGTAAGTTGTTATAAAATCGTGATAATAAATAAAAACTTGCCATAATTACAAAAAAAAAAATATTCCATAAAATTTAGTAAATTAATTATCATAATATATAAGATCAAAATTCATTTAAGATTTAATGATTTCATTAATTAATATAACCAAAATATATACTTGTTATAATTACCTTAATTACTATAATTTTACTATAATTAAATATAATAATGTTTTTATATGAATTAAAAAAAACAAAAAATCAATGAAATTTAAGCGAGAAAAGAATGAATATGGTGATGCCATGTGACATTTACCTACGCATTTTAATTTAATCGATGAAGAATTTTAAAAATCAATATCTTAAATTAATTTATAATAATTATACTTACAAATTAATTTAAAAATTATATACAAATATCTTCCCAAATTATACTTAAAATATATTATAATAATTATTTCGGTGCTTGAAACTTATATTAAATTATTTTCATAAATAATAGAATGTAAGTAAAAAATTATTGATTAAGTAAAAGTTATTTATTGATTTCTATTTAGGACAAAATTTGAGTGCATGTAAGTAAAAAATTCTTGATTAAGTATATAATTTTTTAAAATAATCAAAAATACTCTTTAGTTTATCCTTGATTTAAAAAATAATTAAGGAAATTATATATATTATTCTCGTTAGTTATTAACGAATAATTAAGTCAAATGTCCAATAGAATTTTTAATTATAAGTATGATAGTTATTTAAAAGGTACATGTTTAATAGAATTTTCAAATTCAAAATTTAAATGTAGCTATTTAAAACTCATTAATGTAATAATTATAATGATTATAATTATAGTCTGTAATTGAACCAAATATTTATGAAACACCATATAACGATGCATGTTATCCGAACCTCTCTATAAATGATATATGTCATCCAAACCTTGAAAGTTATTCTTAACTCGTCATGTGTAATTCGAACCTGTGAATAGATTCTCAAATTTATTTATAATGATTGCTATTATGGGTATGCTATTTTCTTCAAATTCAAATTCAAATTTAAATTAAATCATGTTTTATTTTAAATTATAGCTATTATTATTATTATTAGATTTAAATTAAATTATGTTATTTATTCTTATTATAAATTTGTTATTATCTTCACATTCAAATTGAATCCTATTTAATTTTAATTTCTAACAAATCTTATTGTCTTTAAAATATTGTTAAACAAAAGAAGGAGCAAAGGGAAGTGCAATGGTTGCCTCCAACCTCGCCCTTTGTGAAGCTTAACATGGACAGTAGTTCGCCAAGGAAATCGGGTAACTTTGGATATGGCGGTTTGAGTCATAAATCCGGATACTGAAGATGAATGCATAGGAGTGCTCATTTCTTTAGCATCATTCATCTTGAATTTTGTTAGTAATTTTTTAGCAAATTTAGTTTGGTGTATGTATATGCCACTACTTGTTTGTTTTATTTGCAATCCTAAAAAGAACTTTAATTCTTCTATCATACTTATCTCAAATTTTGTCATCATAAGCTTAGAGAAATCTTTGCATAAAGTTTCATTAATAGCCCCAAATATGATATTGTCCACATATATTTGTACAATGATAAAATGTGAGTTTATGTTTTTGCGAAATAGAGTAGTATTTACTTTTCCCCTTGTGAAACCATTTTCCAAAAGAAAAAAACTCAATTTCTCATATCAAGCCTTAAGAGCTTGTTTGAGTCCATATAAAGCCTTTTTGAGTTTAAAAACATGTTTAGGAAAAGTATCACTCTCAAAACTAGAAGTTTATTTCACATAAATTTCTACGATTGTTATACCATTTAAGAAGGCACTTTTTACATCCATTTGATAAAGCTTCATATCACTATGTGCAACAAATGAAAGTAAAATGCAAATGGCTTCTAATCCGGCTATAGGTGCAAAAGCATTGAAATCTGTACTTTCTTATTGCGAGTAACCTTAAGCTACAAATCTATTGTTGTTTTTCATTACTTTACCTGCTTCGTCAAACTTGTTTCTGAATACCTATTTCGTTCCTTTACTGACTTGTCTTTGGGCAGTGGGACCAGTTTCCAAACATCATTTTTCTTGAATTGATTTAGCTCTTCTTGCATTGCCTTAATCCATCCTTCGTCCAAAAGAGCTTCATGTACTATCTTTGGTTCCATCTGAGAAATCAAAGCAGTATGAGCTTATTCCTTAAAGGTTGATCTAGTTTTGACACAATCATGTACTTCTCCTAAGATTTGATCTTCTGGATGATAATTCTTCATCTACCAGTTTTGTCCAGCAGGTTCTCTTAGTTTATCCTTTGATAAATAGTCCATAGGTGTTTTAGACATTGGTTCTTTGTGATCATCCAGTTTCATATATACAAAAGATTCATCTAGCTCTGGCAGTTATTTATCAGGCTTATTGTCATTAAATCTTACATGAATGGCTTCTTCAACTGTTAAGGTTCTAAAGTTATAAACTCTATATGCCTTGGACGTTTTAGAATAACGTAACAATATTCCACTATCACACTTACAATCAAACTTTCCAAGATTGTCCTTAGTGTTCAAAATGAAACATTGATATCCAAAAGGATGAAAATATGAAATGTTGGATTTTCATCTTTTTCACAATTCATAAGGAGTCTTTTTTCAAAATGGGTCTAATACATATTTTGTTTGATAAATAACATGTTGTGTTTATAACTTTAGCCCATAAGTATTTAGGAGTTAAGTCATCATTTAACATGGTTCTAGCCATTTCTTATAATGACCTATTCTTTCTCTCCACCACACCATTTTGTTGGGGTGTACGAGGTGCAGAGAAGTAGTGGAGAAATTCGTTTTCCTCACAAAACCTTTGAAAACTTTCATTTTCAAACTCTCCTTCATGATCACTTCTTATTGAAGTTATGCAAACACCTTTTTCATTTTAATTCTTTTACAGAATATAAAGAAGACTTTGAATGACTCATCTTTGTGTCCTAAGAACATAACCCATGTCCATCTAGTATAGTCATCCACTACAACTAATCCATAGTGTTTTCCATCGAGTGAGGTCATTCTAGTAGGTTTAAACAAATCAATATGTAATAACTCAAGAGGTTTAGAAATGGAAACAATGTTTTTCGTATCAAAAGAATTTTTAACTTGTTTCCCTTTATGACACGCATCACAAAGAACATTGGATTTAAACGTAAGATTTGGAAGACCTCTCATGAGGTTACACTTATTCAAGTTTGAGATTAATCTCAAGCTTGCATATCCAAGTTTCTTATGCCAAATCCATTGATTCTTTTTTATGGACACTAGGCATGATACATTTTGATTTGTTAGATCACTTAAATCAATATTGTAAAGATTGCTTTGCCTTTTTGTGGAAAATAAGAGGGGTCCATCCATATTTTTGACTATACATTCATCCTTGTTGAAGGAAACATTATGTCCACTGTCACATAATTGACTTATGCATAGTAGATTATGTGTAAGTCCTTCAATGTAGAGAATGTTATCAATATAAGGAAAGGGATGCTTACTAATTTTACCTATACCTATTACCTTGCCCTTCTATTTTCCTTCAAAAGTGACCCATCCACCATTCTTTTGTTGGAGGCTTTAGAACGTAAACATTTCTCCCATTACGTGTCATGAGTGACCATTATCCAAGTACCATGACTGGGGTTTCTTTTCTGTTGTCAAACAAATCTACAATAGGAATAATCATAGATTTAGGTACCCAAATGGATATGGGTCCTTCCTTGTTAGTTTTGAAGGCAATGGATGCCTGATCCATTGGACGATGAATACATTAGAATGATTCATGTCCACTTTTATCATAATACTTACAAAATGTAATGACTTTAGTTTTCAGCTCTGCTGACAAATTTGGATAGACTTTTTTTTAAGTGATTTACTTCCTTATAATGTTCTAATGCTTCATCAGGTGGTTTCACCTTCAGAGAAATCCTTTGATTTTTCTATTTTTAATTTTTCATTCTCTCTTATAAGATCTTCATAATTCTTTTTAAGCAAATCAAGTTCCTTTAATACTTTAGAAAACTTTCTTTTCAATTCTTTATAACCAATAAAGAAAGTTGAAGAATTAAAAAGCAATTCAATTTATGCCTCTTAGATAGTAGTCAAGTCATTGAAGTTTACCTTATCTTCTTCTTGCACTTTCTCTGAGCTTTTTGGACTTGTTTCTACCATAAGATATTAGTTTGCTTCTTCCTCTTCTTCTTCCTCAGAGAAGGACAGGTCCATATCTTCCCATGTTGCCATAAGTCCTTTCTTTTTCTTTTTAAAAAAAGTCTTATTTTTCTCCTTTTGTAAGCTTGGACAGTCAGCTTTGAAGTGCCCAAGCTTTTTGCATTTGAAGCAAACAAGTGGATTCTTTTCCTTGGATTCTTTATTGAACTTTTTAGCAAAGTTTCTGGCTCTGGATTCTTCTTTCTTTTTCCACATTGCTTGCATTTTTCTGGATATAAAGGAGATCTTATCTTCATCAAAATCTTCTTCTTTGGATGCTTCTTTAGAAGATTCCTCCACATTTAGAGCCTTGGATGACGACCCCTTTATTGGACGTTGAGTGCTTAGGGCCAAGGACTTTCCTCTTCTTAGTCCTTTATCTTGCTTTAGTTCCAACTCATGTATTTTGAGTGTACCAAGTAGCTCTTCCATAGAGAGAGTTGTTAGATCCTTGGACGCTCTCAAGGCTATAACCTATGGTCTCCACTATCTAGGCAAACGCCTCAAGATTTTGTCAATATGATCATAGTTATCATAAATTTTACCTAGAGATCTTAAGTTATTTATAATAGTTTGAAATCTACCAAATATAAGTTCAATAATTTCATTTTCTTCCATTGTAAATTAACTCATATCATGATACGAGCAAACTCAGCTTAAATCTTTTTACTTGTAAGGTACCCTCATAAATAAGAGTTAGAGTGTCTCACATCTTTTTAGCACTTTTTAAGCTACGTACTTTCTCGTACTTAGATTTAGACAAAGCACACATAATAGCATTTGGAGCTTTAGAGTTTAGCAAATACATCTATTTATGTGCTTCTGCCCACTGACCTTTTGGCAGTTCTACTCGATTTTCATTAATAGATAGATAATCACCTATCTCTACAACATCCCACGTATCAATGTGATATGCATCAAAGAAGGCTATCATCCTCTGTTTCCAGTAGTCATAATTTTGACCTTTGAAGAGAGGTGGTTTGTTAACTGCTTGTACTTTGTTATCCATCTATGCTTAGGATCTTCTTACCCCCTGCATTGTTAAATACTCAACCCCTAGAGGGCGAGCTCTGATACTAACCGAAAGAAAAAAGAACACACAAGAAGGGGGGTTGAATTATGTGTTTTTAATTTAAAGAAAACTTTTTCGCAAATATATAATAGCGATAAGAGATATTGCTCAAACAAAAGCACGAGAAAGGATACAGGAAAGAGAAGCACATAGACAAATTTATACTAGTTTACTCTACTTGAGCTACGTCCAGTACCTTCCTTCAAAAGGATTTCTACTAACCAACATCTTGGTTATAAACAAATATTCTATCTACCTCTTCAAGCCTTACAAGAGTGATCAACCTGAGATCACTTAGAACCCAAGTATTCTTTAGCCACTAAGTCTCTCTAGGCTTTCATAACTTAGATAAAGCTACTGAAGGAAATCAATTCACAATGTGAGGATATGAAAGTTTAAGTACGATTACAAAAACTTTGCAGTGCAAAGAATATGAAAATTATTGAATTTGCAAGATAGTCCAGCAACGTGAAGGAGTTTTTCTTTTCAAAGGAGAATTATACACTTCTTCTTTTCCAAACTTGATATATATAGCCTTTGAGAAAATAGTCATTGAGATATATTAGCTTTGATCTTCAAGAATATGTTTTAAGCTTGTCATGCATGGTTGCGTGTGTTTCGAGTTTGCAAAAGAGACAAAAAAGAAACTTTTGTTTTGCACCAAAATGGGAGGTGCAATTCTACATTCCAGAGTTACTTTTTCTATACATTCTTTATTCTGGTTTGGCAACTTGATAAGTTGACTTACTTTTCTGCATAGTTGTACTTATACATAAAAATATCTTGCTTTTCATTAAATGTTGAGATATTTGAATGTTATATCACATTAGACAAAAATAGAACACTAGTTTCAACGTGTACATGAATAAGCAGGGTAAACCATTTTAAACTTAGTCATATTTTGAGATATCTCACATAAGACATATGGATGAGTTTCACAAACAAGCGCTTCGGACGCTTATGTTTCCTTAAGAAATTTGGAAGCTTGGTTTAGAGTGGTGCGTTGGACGCTAGATTTTCATACAACATATTGGATGCTCCAAAAGTTTTTTTACTATAAAACGAGACTTAAAAGGCTGATCAAAAAGACATAGATAAGAAATCTAAAATTTAATAATTTTTGTTATCTTAAAAACTTTGATGAATTAAACGCTTGATACGTCTTTGGTTCCAACATACAAAATAAATAATGTTAATATGTAGTTAAGAAGTAAAGTAATTTTGTTTATCTATCACTCAACATTGCGATAGTGACATCATTAATTGAAAAGGATGAGAAATTCTTAGAACTAGTTTTTCTTTCAGTTGAGATGTCTTTGATTAAGTAGCTAGGATCCTTTGGTAAAGGCAATGCATTCTCATTGCCAACAATACGACCACAAATGCCATGTTTGGCCTATCATTAGGATGTTGTTGTACACATAAAAAACCAATATGAATGCAACGCATGGCCTCATATAGAATGCATGATTCCTCCAAACTAGCGTCAATGAATTGTATTGGATTGCCTTCTTTCCACAACCTCTATGCCTAAAACATTTGACATAATGATTATCTACTAATCCATTATATGAAAAAAAATATGAAGTTATTAATGTCACTCACAGGACCAATATATGTCATCATTTGGATAGAAGAGCCTGTTATCTTTCTTGCCACTTACTATCTCTAGCAATAATATGTCAAAGCTAAACACATCTGATTTGATGGAAAATATACCATCAAAACATATTCAAGTGCCATATAACCACTGAAGGAAACCCCAAAAGAGTTAATTTGATGTTTGATTAATGTCTAATAAGATTTTAGCATAAATGAAGATGCTTACTATGTACCAAAGACTCTGCTCATTATTCCTACGATTTGATCACCTCTACACATTCGAGCCAAGCCACAATCAGAAATTTTTGGGTTCATTTCATTATCTAATAAAACATTACTTGCTTTAAGATCTCTGTGTATGATCCTTAGTCTTGAGTCTTGATGAAGATAAAGTAGCCCCCGAGCAATTTCATTTATAATGTAGAAACGCTTAGGCCAATCAAGAAGTTTGGGTTGACTAGAATCTGTCAAATTTCATAGTTATCTTCTTTTAATCTTGCAAGAACTATAAGAACAAAATGAAATCCTACATTCAAATAACAAATAGTTTTTGTACAGACACTAACCAAAAAGAAAGAAGTTTAAGCTTTTGTTGGCCATATATTCGTATATGAGCAATTTCTCATTTTCTTGAATGCAACATTCAAGAACTTTAGCAAGATTTCAATGTTGAAGTTTGACACATAACATAACCTCATTCTTAAATTCTTTTAATCCTTGTACGGATGTTTGTGAAAGCCTCTTAATAGCGATCTCTTGTCCATGTGGTACCGTTCTCTAAACACATCTTGTGGGGAAGAAAGTTAAAGGTAGTGAATAACAATTTTCAAGCTTGGTCATTTCTTAATTATCAACAAGTACATTGCTCGCTTACCTTGTATACAGGCCCAAAACCACCTTGGCCAAGCTTATTGTGATTTGAGAAGTGATCGGTGGCTTGTGCTATTGATGCAAGGTCAAACAAAAGTAGTTCAAAGTCTTCTTGTTGGCTTTCATTGTTCTTCCCTTTGATCCTGGTGATGAACTCTGTTTTCATGCAAACAATGTGAATGAACAAAATTATATTCCAACTCGTGCTAATAAAGTTGCTTGTTGGGCTGTATTAGTTTGAAATTTATGGTATGTATTCTATTCTTAATTGAAATCATTTTATTTAAAAATGTTAGTCATTCCGAGGTAAGGGTGGTAATATTTCCATATAAAAGTATATATGAAGACTACGATCACACGCTTTCCTTGATTTCAAAATGAATGGACACAGTAACGGTGCTGTGAGTCTTCATGTGGCCATTCTAAAGATGCATTAGCCTTTCCGTGGAAAGACTACGAAAATCATTATGAGAAGACAATGCGGGTTAGGCGAAGTCTTACCTTTGATTTTTGTTTTGCTGCTCCAGTAAATGAATATGAAAATTAATAGCATCGCAATACCAGAGGAAACAGTGCTTGTGATCACAACCACCTTTTTCTTTGAATTATCTTTTGCATCTTGATTTTCTTGAGCTTGACAGAGAAAAATAAATAAATAATCAACACACGAAGTAAACTGGGTATTGAGTAGAATTATAAATGTTAATTTACCTTCATCTACGGTCATGAAATCAAAATTGAAGCTCATACCTGTTTCAGACATCGCTAGTCTAATATGCATCTTGTCCACCATTTTGAATCACTCTTAAATCCAATAGATCACCGAACCTTCTCCCCTGATGTCTGAGTTTGCATAAGCCGTACAGGAACAATTTTCCCTGCATTTGTTCCTGCACTCATCGAGTGTCATACTTGCATTAACCCACGACCTCGTAGCGTCTGGTGCCTTAACGTTACTGAATTTTTGAAAACCATCCTTGTTCTTCTCCCTACAGCTCCAAGTTTGGTTGTGCACGCATCCCTGATACCAATTCATTTGGATCCAATTTTGCAGCGATTTGGGCTTGAATCCATCTAAACACTTGCACACCGGTGCATCACTACGATACAAATCCCAAATGCGCCACAAATATTATCGGTATCGCATAAATCACTTGGCAACTAGGAAGACACCCTCCACGTTTGACTATCTGTATTCCATGTCAAGCGCTGACGAAGACCAAGTGTTTGATTCATCACAATTCTTGTAATTACCGACTCATCAACGAGGCTGTACGTAAAATACAATTCATCCTTGTCGGACATATACGTGTAATTGACTATTCCGTTGTTTATCACAGACGGGTCGCCGCTGAATTGAAAGCCAATTGAACGGCCACTCCTATAGTACTCTGTTGAGCCCTTCCACATAACCGCTTCAGGATTATTGGCAGGTACAATGCCCCCTGTAAAGTCCCTAGGAGAAGGGTCATCCCAGTTTTTCCATGCCGTTATGCGCCAGTCAAGGCCTCTTTTGAGTCCCATCCCACTTTCATTCCAGCTAGAAACGTGTTTGAAGGATAGTCAAAGCTTGCCACAAGTAGTTTTCGAGATTGGTGTCTTGCTCATCTCTTAGGACTAGGTTGCCTGAGTCTAACCTATGAAGCACGGACTCTGATGCGGATACCGGACATGACACGGACACGAACACCCCGACACAGTTAGTGTCTAAAATATAGGACACCGAGACATCGCATACAGGTTTTTAAAATCGCCCCTGAATGGGAAAATCGTCCGCAACAAAATGGTAACAGAGCGAGGCGATACCGTTACGGACTGAAATCACAGTGTGGTTGAAAATCGCCAAAAACGGCCACAACGTAACGGTGTTGTGGCCGCAACGGATGCAACAAAACGTCGTTTCAAAAAGGGACGATTTTTACCCAAAAAATGCCATTGGAAACCAATAATGTAGAGAGATGAATAAAAACAAAAAAGAATCAAACAACAGTGCAAAAAGTATCAAACTTGTCATAGATTCAACTCAAAAACTTGCTTTTTCAGACGAATCAAACCTCAGAAGAATCAATCTGTCCAATCACAAATAAGCAAACGAAATAACAAGGACAGGGGCTATGAATACGAAACAAATTGAATCAAAAATTGAAACTTGAACTTGAAAAATACTGTTCAAACACTTTGCAATTGCAAGCCTTCATCATTTTCCCTTCCTGCTTTTGCCACGCTCGCAGTCACTGACTTCTGCCACAGTTGTCGATCTTTGCTGCTGTCGTCAGCCTCCACTGCTCTCGTCGGCTTCCACAGTTCCAGCACAATCGCGTTCGCTGTCAATCCTGTTTTCTCTATTCAGGTTAGCCATTTTGCCTTGAAATCTTGTGTATAAATTTTAAGAAGAAGGGATGAATGGTAGAGAGAAGAGTGAGAATGTGAAACAAGAAACAAGAAGAGTCAGAAAATGAGAAAGCTTACGGTTATGGATGAGAGAGAGAGAACTGGTCTGATTATTAGGCAAATAAATGGGGGTTTTATTTTAAAGTTAAATTAAAAGAAAATTTGAAAACTGATAGTGGGAAAGTGAATGGTTCTCGGTGGGAAACTGAAAAAAAAAAGTGGGAAATGAAAATGAGAGCTAATTGTGTGACGGGAAAGTGGATCATATTTACACCACTGGATTCATTAACTATACCAGATTTTGACACTTTTTTTGACAATATTATCTTTCAAAAATAAAATATATTTTTTTAAGTATTGCCAGTTCTTAGAACCAAAGCTGGGCATAGCCTGTTAATACGATTTTGTGGACTAGTTGAATTATAATTTCATTTTGTTAACAAAATTTTTGAAAAATTTTACTATATATAAAATTTCATTAAAAAAATTATAGTATTAATTTTTTTACTCAAAATTCTGTTAACAAAAATTTTTGAGTAAAAAAATTTAAATAATTTTTGTTAACAAAATTTTTTAAAAGAAAAAAGTAATTTAAAAAAATTTAAAAAGAAAATAAAATAATGAAAAGACTTGATAAAAGTAATCCTCTATCCTTTTTGTGTATAAACTAAAATAAAATAATGAAAAGACTTAATTTTAATTTCAAATTTAACTTGGTTTAATTCATTCAAAAAATTTATGTTTATTTTGTTGCTAATAGCTTATATAATTTATGTTTATTTTGTAATTTAAAAATATGTTAATTTTATTGTAGGTTGGTTGAGCAATATCTTCGGGAGAACAATTTCCAACTGGTAAAGCGAAAGGTGCTCCTAGCGATGACATTGGTTGGCATTTCGGAACACTTGTGCCGGGTAAAAGTAGAAATAGTGTATCTTGCAAATTTTGTGGGAAAGTGATATCTGGTGGAATTACTAGGTTAAAGGAACATCTTGCACACATCCAAGGAGAAGTTAAGGGGTGTGGTAGTGTCACAACTTTTGTTAGAGAAAATATAATGAAGCTTTTACATGACAATAAAGCAAAGAAAAAAGATCTTAAGAAAAGAAAAGAAGAATTTATGTTAAGTTTGAGAAGGGATGAAGATGAAATTCAAGGTTTCATTGATGAAGATAGAGCTATGAGACAAGCTACACAGGAGAGCATCATCTCACATAAACAATGGGAAGACAAGCAAAGATTTAGACAACAAACTGAAAGGTTAGAATTTGTATATGAAAGTGGAGGCAACTCATGTGCAGGTGGTAGTAGTGGAGTTTCATATCAACGTCAACAAAGTGATGCTAAATTCAGATTAAGGGCTGTAAATGTTGACTTGGCTAGAAGTAAAAGTATGAAGCAACCAAAAATTAGTGGAGGGATGATGAAGACTCTTAGAAAAAAGCTAAGGGAAGCAGCGTCCAAGTTGATAATATATGAGCGTCTTCCTATGAACTTAGCAAATTCTCCATGGCTGTACAATTTGCTAACTACAGTTGTAGAGTTAGGTCTAGGTATTAAATGCCCTACCCCTTATGAGATTTCAGAGGTGTACTTAGAAGAAGAATACAGGGCTATGCAAAGTTGGATAAATGAACTTAAACCAACATGGAAAGAAAAAGGGGTAACTATAATGTGTGATGGCTGGACAAATAGCATAAATCACATGCATATCATGAATTTTCTTGTGTATTGTAGCAAGGGAACAGTGTTTTTAAAATCTGTTGATGCCTCTGATGTTGCTAGCAAAAACACTAATTATTACTTAAAATTGCTTGATCAAGTTGTTGAAGAAGTGGGAGAAGAATATGTTATTCAAGTGGTTACTGATAATGAGAAAACATTAAAAGCTGCTGGTCTGAAACTGATGGAAAAAAGACCTCATCTTTATTGGTCTGCATGTGCAGCTCATTGCTTGGATTTGTGCTTGGAAGATATTGGGAAAAAGTCCAATGTCCAAATAGTACATGATGATGCTAAAAATGTTACTTTGTTTATCTACAATCACATTTGGATTGTAAATCTCATGAAGAAGTATATTGATGGCAAGGAGATTATACGTCTAGCAATCACACGTTTTGCAACACAATTTTTGCAGGTTGAATCAATTGTTAAGCACAAACAAGCTTTGAGAAATATGTTTGATTCAGAGGAATTTAATAAGTCCAAGTGGGGAAAGGAGAAATCAGGACCTGCATTCGAAGCCAAAAAGATTGTTATGAGCAAAGATTTTTGGAATAAGGCTAATGATATAATTAAGGTATTTGAATCAATTGTCAAGGTTTTGAAATTGGTGGATGGTGATGAAAAACCAACAATGGGCTTTGTTTATGAAGCAATTAACATAGCTAAGCAAGCCATTGAAAAGAATTGTCGTTACCACACCCATTACAATGAAATCATTGACAAAAGATGGTTTTTCATGCATTCTGACTTACACGCAGTAGGTACATGTTAACATCATTTTTTTAATTTAATTTTATTTGAAGTATTTATATTTGATTTTGGAAAACTAATTTTGTTTTTAATTTTCAAGGTTATTATCTTAATCCCCAAGTTCAATTTGGAGTTGTGCATGGAAGCGATGTAGCCAAGGAAACCATGGATGAAACTACAAAAGTAATAAGCAAATTGGAACCAGGTATCAATAAGCAAATAAGAGCTCTCAATCAAGTGAGTAACTAGTAAATAGTATATTGCATTTAAATTTAGGAACAAGAACTTTATTGAAGACTTATTTAGTATATTGGTGCTTGTAGTCGTTAGTTTTTCGAGAGAAAAGAGAGACATTTGGAACAACACAAGCTCAAAGAGCATGGTCTCAAATGAATCCTGGTAAGATCTTATAACTTTAATTTTTATCAAATACTTTTATACTAATAGTTTATATATTATTTATTTAATCAGTTGAATGGTGGTTCGTATTTGGATCTTGTGCTCCTGAACTTCAAAGTATAGCTGTAAAAGTTCTTAGTCAAACAACTTCAGCTTCAAATTGTGAGAGAAATTGGATCACATTTAGTTATATACATACAAAGACAAGAAATAGATTTAAGTATCAAAAATTACAAAAACTTGTCTTTACGTTTTACAACATGAAGTTGAAGATGAGACACATTATGAGAAAAAGTCGAGAGGAAATTGAAGATGGCTTCAATCCTATTAATCTTGATCATATATTTCAAGAAGAAGATCCTTTATCACCATGGCTTGAGGAAAGGGAAGGGCCATTGTTAGAAGGGGCCCAAAACTCAGAATGGCTCCCTATTGATTCTGATGATGAAAATGAAGAAGCAGTTAGTGGAAGTGATTCAGATCCAAATCAACCACCTAGTCAAGGGGGTGATGGTGGTTTAAGTCCACCCAACAATAATAATAGTAGTAAGAGTAATGGTGGTGGTAATATAGAACAAAGTCAAGGAAGAGGTGAAGGGTCATTTCATTCTATCCAAGAAGAACCATATGTAAGGCGTGATCAAAATCTTGCGCTTCATATGACAAATGACAGAATGGATGAAGATCTTTCTGGTGATGTAATTGGTGGTAGTAGAAGGGGAGATCGAGCTAAACATGGAAAAGGAAGAAGGCGTGAAAAAGCTACATTGGGTGATTCTTCCTCATCTAGTGTATCACAATCCTTTGGTGATTTTGGTATTGTTGAATCAGTTGAAGGTACACGAGGAAACTATCCACCATACTATCAACATCCTCCTTACATGTCACATGGCTATTATCCATATATGCCAAACCCATCATATTACCAACCTTCCATGAATTACCAAGACTCTTATAATTCATCATCAATTTTTTCCTATGACCAACTACAAATGGAACCACCAAGAAGCTCCGAATTCTTTGATTATGTCTTTGGAGCAATAGGATATAATGATGATCAAAGTGATAATGGAGGTTATGATCCAGCACGTCGTTCTACCATGTGGTGACTTGTGAGGTAATTTTTTTGCATAAATTATATACAATAGTTATTTTTTTATGATAAATACTTGAGGTTTGATTATGTTTTTGGGGAATAGGATGATGGTCAAAAAGTGGAGGCTATGATTATGCACGTTGTCTACAATCCAGTGTTCGAAAATAATGATGAATTTGTATACACTTTTTATATGTAATGGTAGTTTTATGTTTAGGACTTTAGACAAATAATTTATATATGAATTTTATTTATTTGTGTGAGTAACTATTAATTTGTTTATGTTGTTGAGACACTCAAACATGTATGGATTTGTTAAATATATTAGTAGTTACTAATTTAGTCTTGTTTTAATATTTTTAATTAGTTTTTTAGTTTGGATATTTCATAATGATTAAAAAATATTAACTATTGGTTATTATAGATTATATAATGGTACAAAATATTTTAATATAGTTTTGTGCTAAGTTGTGAAGCATTCACACCACAACAACCACAATCCATATTGCAGAATCCGCAATACCCGTAACCGGAAAAACCTTAATGCGACCGCGACCGCAATTTAAAACCTTGACCGCATGCACATACAAAGAGAGAAAGACTCTAATGAAATGAAATGTGAGTAACATAACCAAAAATACAAATTGATGATATATTCACCTTTTTAAACCAACCTTTTATGTTTTTTCTATGATAACAAGCCTCAAAAAAAGGGTGAGACATTATTTTTTTACTACTTTATATTATATTTTAAGCTCACTTGTATAAAAGTTAAAAATTGACTATTTTTTTAATAATAGTAGTGTGTGTTCATTCATATAAAGGTGTTGGCTCAAGTATCCAAGGTATATAGAAGTTTCGGCTTAAATGTCTAAGCCAACAAAAAACAATTTTTTTAATTGAACAATTAATTAGAAGTGTGTATCAGTGTCGGAAACGTGTCTGACACCACAACACAACAAGAGAGGTGTCGGTACTTCATAGAGTCTAACAGCTGTGCCACGACAACGACCGCTTTTGTTGTTGTTGTTGTTGTTGTGTTTGTTGACCAAATAACTGAGCTATTCTGGTTGAGAAGTACAAGGTTGCCCTGTGTGCTTATTCTCAACTTGCTGGAATTGTCTTTGATTGGATTGTCGCGGTTGGCAACCCAAACGACGGTTATGGCTGGTATGTTTTTGAACCAGATTCCTAGATAGCGGTTTGGGGACCAAAGTCATGTTATCTTCAAGTGACTCAAACTGGGTAATGGTATCTGTTGCGGCTGCAAATTTAGAGGAGAAAACAATAGCTTGCTGACAAGAAGGAGAATGGTAAGAATGGCCATTCTACGTTTGTTTCTCATCACGAATACGGAGAGTTAACTATAAGCGTTGAAGTTCGCAGTATATGAGCTGGTCCGATGATATTCCGACAGTTCAATATAGAAGGAATCTATCAGTTAGAAATTTTAAATATATCAAAATTTGCCACCTAACCCAGCAAATAAAATTAGATTTTCATTTAAATAAACTATATTAAGAACGATTTTTGATTAGTTGAATACGTAAAATTTTTTATACTCTCACTACATGAGAATTAAATTCATAAAATTATCAGTTTGGGTACATTGCTTACTTGAAAATTACGTTACACTTGCGAATTCTGATATCTTGATAGTTGAATTGAATTGGTAGTTTCTAGCAAGCATCAATTTTTTGTGATTAGTTTATGTTAGTCGTCTTATCTTCAGTTGCAGTTAATTTATTTATTGTATGTTAATAATTAACATGGGTTTGAATTGTTGCTCTACATAATTATATATTAAAGTTGTGTTCATATTCCGTTTAATTAGAGTGTTGACTTAGATTTAAAATAAAATATTGAATTTATAAGTAAAATAAATAAATAAACGCGGGAAAGTTTTGTCTACGAAATTGAGTCATACAAATTAGTTATTAGTCTTTTATCACAAGGATTATAACGTTGAAAAAGTAATAGAATAATTTAAACTAGTGTGCAGGTGGGAAAGTGGATTGAAACCGGTTAAAGTCAGTGGCTACTGGCTTGTTGTATAGGGGGCGCCAAGGTGCACGTGGAGGTTGAAAGACATTGCAATTAGCAAGAATCATGTGAAGTGAAGTAGTACGGGTCTATCTTTTCCACACAAATTGGGATTATTTTTTTGTAATCTTAATCTTATTTTTTAAAATTGTAACTTTATTTATTAATGAGTGATAAATATTTGAATTTTTTCAGTATTAAAAGCTTCAAATTAACAATTTTCTCACACACTTCTTTATCTTTTTTATCTTGTTCTTTCTCCTATTCTTCCACTCCAATTTTTTCTTTTTCTTCATCATTCGTTTTCTTTTATCATTCTTTATTTGTGTTTTCTTCTTTTGTGTTTGGTGCCGTCACTTTCTTTTCTATGCTTTCATGTTGTTGTTTATTTATTTATTTATTTGTTATGGGAACATAGCTCCTTTGCAAATCATTTCGAGAAATTAGATTAGCATTTTCCCCCCTTTTTCGGGTTTCTCTTTAATGTAACTTTTTTTAATAATTAATTTTTAAATGAGAATATGCAAATGTGTTCCCGAAGAGTGTAAACTAACAAATGCACCTAAATTTGAATGTGGAAATTGAAATTCTATTTTGCCAAGAAATTTTACACAGGTGATCTTTAATATTTGATGGTTTCCATTAGTGAGTACCTTCTGTATATATTGGAAGTAGTTTTCCTTTTGTTTTAGTTACACGAAAGTTATAAGGGAATACTGTTATATAAATGATATTTTCTTGATATTGTCAATTTAAGGTTGCTTGGAAATATATTCATATTCAATGGTTGATGATTAATTGAAACTTTATATTTTTTATTTTAATATTGCATAAAACTAATTTAATTGGGTGTTAATCTTAAAACCATATTACATGAGTTTTTAAAAGTGAGACCTTGCGCCAAATGCTACCAGCGCAACTAAATTGTCACACAATTTGAATGTTAAAGGGAAAGAAGAAGAAATTGATATATCATGATAGGAATAGTGTAACAATGAAATGTTAATAATGACAATTATTTGCTTCTTATTGCTTTGACTTTGTAAGCTTGGTAAGTCTTATGCTTCTTGATTTAATTTCTATAAATTTATTGGAAAATCTTTATTAACAATAATGCATTAGTAATTATATTGTAGAATTAATGGAGAGAAATTTCAAAACTTTAAAAGAGAGCTTTATTGACCATAATAGTTTTATTCGACTCAAATAGTATTGTCTTTCATTGAGAATACATGTAGCCTGTAAAAAATATATTTATACTATCAGGTTTTTGCTCTTTATTTTTATTCTTGAATTGATCTAATTTTTACTCATTTATTGAAAAATCTTTATCAATAATAATGGATTAGTAGTTACACTGCATTGCATAACTATTTGCAAAGTTTTGTTCAATTTTTGTTTAGAATATTAACTTAGATTTAAAATTAAATGCAAAGATAAATAAAACAAAAATTAACCATGGAAGCTTTTGTTTACAAAAATGAGTCATGTACAGAGCATCTTTATATTTATAAAAACAATAAGGATATGATATTTAAAAACCAAGAGATCTTGAAACTTGTTAACGAAAAGCTTGATGATTAAGTGGAGCTTTAGTGGGGTCCATTTGCTTCAATTATTTTTTCTCTAAGTAAGTTTTGATTATGGATGGCTCTGTGTTTAAGAGGTCAAAACCTGTTATTTCCCCTGCTGAGAAGAGAGACATATAAAAAGCCGTCATGTTACATCTGCAATCTTGTCCTCATCGGTGTAGTTTATGCTTTCTTCATCTGCTATAAGGATTCCACAATAATTTGTTGTAATTATTTTATTGATTAATTATTATGTTTATGAACGTAACAGGAGTGATTTTTCTTTTATTTATTTAGCGAAAGACGATCAAGTCAAGTCTAAGAAATAACCGTGATTTGAATGCATGTTTTGTGACAAGATCATGAGTTAAGATCAAATAAGATACCTTTGTCTATCCGCCCCATTTTTTTATTTTTATTTTTTCTAGATTTGAACCCATTGCCAGCCAATACTTGTCCCCGGAATTTGATTCTTATTTTTTGACACTCACTTTTTAACACATATCTTACATTTCTTTTTTCTTTCTCTCTATCCTCTGCATAGAGATATTTAAAGATTTTAACTCCTTAATATAATTTAAATTTTTGAGCGAGAATTCTAAAGAGAGAGTATTATGATTGGGCCATTAGAAATTAATTAGTTCTACTTCCTTTATGTTATTTTAATTTTAGCATTTTATGGTGTTGCATTGCAGTGGACTTTATTCTAACGATTCTTAATTAACTTTAATTATTTAATTTCTTTATGTTAGACTATAAATGCACTCCTTTCGGTAGAACAGTAGTTTTAGTTTAGTTTTGAATTTTGGGGTTGAAAACTTATGAGGTTTCCTTATAAAATTAAGAACTAATTTTAAACATATTAAAGAGTTTTTTTTCGTTTTCAAACAAAAGAGTTTTTTACTACTAGAAAGCTACATTTAGATCAATTAAACTTTATAAATTGGTTTTAGTTGACAAATGTAGAATCAACTGATAAAAAAAAAAAAAGAGAGTATATTTCTTATATCAATTCTAATCACTACTAATCTAAAAGTGACTTTTTTAATTGTTTATGGTCACAATCGATCTAAATTTTTTTTAGAGCTCTAAAATAAACAACTTTTTGGATAATACAATGCAAAACTAGAAACAGAGATAAAATTAACACGCAACATTATGATCAAATCAATACAATATTAAATACATCTTTCATTATAATACATATAGTTTAACATATCAAAATAAAAGTGCAATCCATCAAAACACAAATTACTAAATTTAAATGAAAACAATTACTAAAACACATGTCAGGAATATTGTTCTTGAAGAGTGTTTTCTACAAGGTGCTTCTTATAGTTACTTCTAAATGTTGCAGTGCTTATGCATAATGTTCTCATCTTTTGTTTTTTTGTTTGCATATTGAGGCCATAGTGGACAAGTAAAACATGTGGTTTATGGTGTACAAGTTTCTAATGACCATTAGATATATTATTAGAATATTGAGGGGTCTAGATGAGTTGGTTGCAACTGATTGTACCAATTAAAAATATTTAAAAAAAAATTATAGCATAAATGTATTTTACATTTCAAGGTCACATCTGCCCTAGCAGCACAGGAGGGCTGTTCGGCAGGTCACGCCACAACACACCCCGCCTGGCAGGTTATGTATCCCGCCCAGCAGGTCTGCACACCCAGCAAAACGCCTTTCGAAAAACAGTCGCCCAGCGACTATCTAACTCCACTGGGCAAGTCTGAGGTCTGGATTTTAATTTGCTTTTCCAATTATCTTTGGCTTATAAACACTCCAAAACAAATAACTAAATTCTTAATCACTTCTTCTACCTTAGTAATTGGTCAATCTAATCTATAAACTCTTCACTCACTCACAATCACCTCAAAATCCGTCAAATCCCTAACTTAGGCATAAAGAGGGGGAAAAGGTAAATAGATAAATAAGCACAACATAAAAGGCAAGGAAGGACATGGAGAGAGCACTCACCTTTAGGGACGCGCAAAGCTGAATTCTTGGGCTTGGATTCTCCAATTTCTATTCCTTCTCTTTCTCTTCCTTTTCCTCTTCCTTTTCTCCTTATTCTCTTTAACTTCTTTCTTCTTTTATTTTGTGATGGCTAAACCTAACTCTCCTTCTCTATCTCCTTCTTATAATATGTGGATGGGTATGTGGCTTAGTGGGCTTTAGTCCTCTATTGGGACTTAGATGCTCTTTTGGGTTCTATAATAACATTCCTACTAATTTCTAACACTAGGGTATCAATAACAATAAAAATAATAATAACAACAAGAACAATAACAACAACAACAACAACAACAATAATAATAATAATAGTAACATTAACAACAACAACAATAAATATAATAATAACAACAATAGGAACAATAATAATTCAAGATATAATAATAATATAATAATAACAATAACTCTTAAGGCATCTTTTATCTAATAACACAAGGGTCTTACTAAGAGCTACTTCGTAGTTTATTTCTAGTATCTGAAATTTAGAGTGTTACACACTTCAATAGTTAAGCAACCACACTATCTTCACTAACTAAAGAATTCAACTTATGCATTGGTTACTAATCATATAATTCACTCAAAGTTTAACACCAATTACTAATAAGGTCAATATTTCTTAAGATTAAAAGAGACTAACATACACTTTTTCTATCCCATATTATCTTTTGATTGCCAATTCATTAGTTTTAATTACCTACACATACTACAAAACACAAAGCTAAGCTTTAGGGACACTAATTACATGATAAGAAGGTTTTATGTTTTCTACCTATCTTCACTGCCTTGTTTTTGCCAACCATTTTAACATAATAAATGAATTTTTCTTGCAACCATCTTTTGCACTCCTAACCTTCAATATGTCTAGTTTCTAAATATAATTTTTTCCTTTTTTTTACAGAATCATTTAAGGGTTCAATTAAGCACAATATTGTGGTTGATTTTTGTCAGGATTTTGATAGGACAGTAATCAATCAAAAATTCGTTAAATATTCATCACTTAGAATTAAATTATGGAATTTTACAGGAACATTTTAGACAAATCTCTACCAAAAATCACATGAGTTTGCATCAGACATAAATATATGAAATACAGAGCCTATTACAGGGTTGAAAAATAGAATAGTCCCCGTTTAGGCATTAAACGAAATTGTAAAATTATAAACCATATATGGTTAGAAAATTTTGGATGTGTAGTTTTTAAAGTAACTCGTTTTCCTATTTGTTACTAGATTAATATTGTTTTTAAGATAAATCTCCACTATCCAAAGTCATGTTCACTAACAAGGCTACCGACTTTGACCACCTATAACTCCCTCATTTCTTTTTTTTTTCAACAATTCTTGTGCCTAAATTGTAGCCCTGGATGTTTATTTTTACCTCCAAAAATCAACACTCAAAATTAACAACCACACAAAGAGTCAGCATGAAAACAATGACCTATGTTCAATATGAAAATAAGCTAGCAACATGTGAACCAATTACATATCACACTCTATCATCATCCATTCACCATATAATCCAATTCATTCATCAAAAACATGATTCAACATAATAGTATTAACACACAAGGCCTAACTAAGCTTTATATGGCCATGCATACCATCACACTATAATCCATGTTTTCATGTTATTCTATCAAGACAAACCAAAAAATAACACCAATCATCCATCTTTAGGTAAATTTCACTTCAAGAATCCACATTGAAGTTGGAACTTCCCTTTACCCTATGTAGGCCAAAATTGATGCTCTCAAGAGGACCAACTTCATGCTTCCCATGAGCTTCAATGGGCCTAATATCGTCTTTCCTACCATTTCTACTCGCAAAGTCAAAGAATTCACTGATTAATTTTATGAAATAACATTGAACAAAAGGATGAATAATAACCAAAATTTGAATTAGGTGGAGAAGAGGAAAATTTCTATAGGGCTTTTAAGACCCATGAGGAGGAGGCGCTAAATCATTGATTAGGTTGAAAATTGGAGGCTTGGATTGGTGGGAATTGCAAAATTTGATAAAAGGCTAGGATTTGGAGAGAGAGGAGTGTGTGATTGTGAGGAGAGGAGGAAGAGATACGGTTCTTGCACCACCCATGAGTCTCCTTAGCCTTGAAAGGAAGAGGGAAAGCTTGGATGGTGGAGAAACTTGAGAGAATTAGAGAAGGTTAAGAATGAATGAGAGAAGTGAAAAAAAAATGATGAAGAGTGGAGGGGTAGAGGTTGTCTTTGGTTTATAAAAGGAGAGGGAGAGAAATTTTTTCATTTTATTCCCTAAATGTGGACACATGGAACGTTTGCTATGTGTTTTAAAATTTTGTGTAGAGAGATTTCTATTCTTATTCCTAATTGATTCGATATTCTTATAGAAAATTATAATTAGTCATTTTTAAGAATTTTAGGTTTAGCTTAGTTCTTCTCTACTCAATTATCTGAGATTTTACTACATTCATAGCTGAAATAGTCAACTTATTTTTCAAGTTTGTTTTAGACCTTAATTACTACTTAGTTTCTATTAATTATCTTAATAATTTTTAATTAAAATTTCCTTGTAATTTTGGTATTCTACACTCATTAAAGTAACTCTGGTAATTTTTTCATAATTTTTAGAGTTCATTTAGTATATACAGTTTTGCTTTGAAAGTTACCCACGAGTAATTTGGACAATAAATAAGGATATTTCAAAACTTCTTGAAAATTTCTAAAATTATAAAATAAAGTTATAATCATATTTTTAAACTCAAAATATCATTTTATTGAATATTTAATTTATTATATATTTATTTCACAATTTTACTATTTTTAATTTAATTTATATGAATAATTAATTCAAATATTATCTAGAAATCCTCAGAATTTATTTTTATGTCTCAATTACCTATATGATATTATTCTAAATCAAAAATATAATTTCTCTTATTCTAAAGTATCTTTTCTAATTATATGATCTTCTTTGGACTAAAACAGTTATTATTATCGTTGTCGTTATTATCACATATAAATATTATTGATTCATCTAAATGAAATTAAATCTTTTAAAATTTCTAAGTCTTTATCCAAATTTTCAAATCATAATTACAAGATAGTTTAAATAAATAATGATTATTAAATAATTATTAGTGTGAAATTTTGAGGATGTTACACAAAGAATGCTAAAACACGAGGAGGAAAAGAGAGTAACCTTGTCAGAATTTTGGAGTGGCCAAAGCAATCATTAGACACGTGGTGCGAGCTAGGGCCCTAAATGGCTAATTAGTTGATTGTGTTACAAGCAGGTCAGGTAAGCTCTCCATGTTTACCATATGGGAAGACCTAGCAATGCTAACTTTGTGACCTAGCAAAGAAAAGAATAGCTAGTTATACTACTGGCAAAATATTCATAAGTGTGCAAGGTAAGAAGAAGACTATACCTTAAGAGGAAATGCTACAACTCTATAGTTAGAAGTAGGTTTGGTCAGACTAAGGACAAGTTGTTCATTTGACTCATCGGAGCACTTATTAATCAATTTGCCCATATTTACCTCGGTAGCCTTGATGAAAATAGTAGCCATGATCACACCCCACCATTCATAAAAAATTGTGTTTGTCTTAGACGATTGGCAAACAAATGGAAAACAAAAGTTGTAACACCCTAAGGGGTGTTACCATAACTAAGCCTAGATTTCTAAGAATGAAAAAAAAACTTAAAAATGACATGCAGATGCTACTCATAAATGTAATTGGGTTTTATAGACGAATAATACAATAAAAAAAACATACATGCCTAATACAACTCATCTATCACCTGAAGGTTTTGTACAAAATGTAAAGAGAAACACAAAAATACAATGTAAATTATGCTATGTCTTCTTGCACGTGACTCCAAGCTTTATCTGCACATGCCTTCACCTGTATCCTATAAAAGGAGAAACTTAAAGGAATGAGACATAATGTCTCAGTGAGTACTCTAAGGGCTCTACGGCTAGGTCAGACTCTTCTACTCAGACAACCTTAATCAATTATCTCTCATGGCTTTAGTCTCACTACCTCTCTCATAATTCTCCATACCTACGGTCGAGTCTACACCTTTCAACAATCAATACTTCTTGTTAACTCCTCTCTCATTCTCACAACAGTTATATAAGCTTATTATCTCATTCTCAACCTAAGAACTCATCCTCATTACTTATATTTTCTTACCCAAAACCCTCTTTAATATTTAAACCCTTTATGTTTAAATTTTACTCTTTTTCCTTTTGATATTTAAAGTTTCCCTCTAGGGGTCAAGTCTAAGGCTACAGACATTCTAAAATATTCTTAACACTCCCTTAACACTTACCTTAATACTCTCATTTTGTTCTCTCTTACTTGTCTTATACCTTTCCATTACGCCGTGTGAGAATTCACCATTTCTCTATCTCATTCACAACTATTATTATCCAACTAGAATCCTCATAACACTATCCTAGGGTCTAGCCTCTCACATATCCTTAAGTTAGCAAAGACAATCCTAATTACAAGCATACATTTATTTCACATCCTTTGCCTAGTAAGTAGACATACACCTCATTTTGTTTTATTAAACAAGAACAACACACGTGCATAATATGATTGCATATCCATAACTTTGACATTTCATCACAAGAAACAATTACATTTCACATATGTACACATTACATCAATCGCTCATAAACAAGGTCACAGAGACTGCACATAGTTATAACGTAGCACACTTCAACATATCACACTATAGGATGCATATGCATGCTATGTTCCTAAACCACTACTCATGCACATGTGGTAGCAACTTAAACTTGTCGAAAAGTAGACTAGGAGTAAATACACGGCCATAAGAAGCGTTATCAGTACCGATGCCTTCGGCTTTCACACCTTCAACTAGTATGAGATCCCCCGATGACTAGTCAAGATTACCTAGTTTTGCCAGTATGCCTTGACTCCATGGGATCTGCATGGACCATTAGAGTTTTCCAACCGGATACCACCCCCAAGGCTAGGGTTAGACAACCCATCATGGCCTCTACTAGCCAAATTCTTACATACTTTCCTCATCACATAACTTAAATGTTATGATACATGGTTACATACAATGCTCATAGCTTTTCGTCTAGGAATAAGCTATACATCATCAATCTCCCAAACGGTCGTCATCTCGGCGACCCATAAGATCCCCTGCGCACTCACCAACAAGAAGCCATGAAATCATATACGTCATTGGATAGGCTTTTATCATGAAATGTTGGCACAAATTCATATCACACTTAGTTTTCTTAAGGTAAATAACAATCCCACAACATAAACTCAACAAGGCATAAAAAAAGAAGCAACAATGAGTTAAAAACTACAAAAAGAGTTCACAGGCACAAAAACAAAATAGCTAAGGTCGTATCTGCTTGGCGGGACAGGAGGTCCGCCCGGTGGTCATGCTAAGACTCAACCCACCTGGTAGATTGGGAATCCCGCCCAATGGGTCCACGTGAGGACCCAACCCATCGGCAGGTCTACGCGCCCGACGTAAGCGCAAAGTCTAGTTTTTGAAAAAAGTCACCTAGTGGCTATCTAACCCCTCTGGATGGATTCGAGGTAAGAGTTTTAATTTATTTTTCCTATTGTCTTTGGTTTCTAAATGCTCTAAAATAAATAATTAAATTCTTAATCACTTTTCTATCTTAATAATTGGTCAATCTAATTTATAAACTCCTCACTCACTCATAATCCCTTCAAAACCCATCAAATCCCTAAACTTAGGCATAAGGAGGGAGAAAAGGTAAATAGATAAACAAACACAACATAAAAGGCAAGGAAGGACACAAGGGAGACGTAAGGTTGAGTTCTAGGACTTAGGTTCTCTGGTTTCTATTCCTTTTCCTTCTCTTCTTCTTCTTCTTCTTCCTTTTCTCCTTATTCTCTTTAGCTTCTTTCTTCTTCTATTTTGTGATGGCTAAACCTAACTCTCCTTCTCTATTCCCTTCTTATAACATGTGGGTAGGTATGTAGCGTAGTGGGCTTTAGTTCCTTATTGGGCCCTAGACACTTTTTTAGGTTCTATTATAACATTCCTACTAATTTCTAATACTAAGATGTCAATAACAACAACAACAACAACAACAACAACAACGACAACAATAAATATAATAACAACAACACAACACAATAATAATGATAATAATAATAATAATAATAATAATAAAACAATAGGAACAATAATAATAATAAGAGATATAATAAACATATAATAATAACAATAACTTTTAAGGTGTCTTTTATCCAATAACGCATGAGAAATGTCCTACTAAGAGCTATCATGTGGTTTATTTCTAATACCTAAAATTTGGGATGTTACAACTCCACCTCGCTTAAAAGATTTTTATCCTCAAAAATCAAGGCCTAAGAACATGTTCATGATTGCTCACTTACTCATCTTTTTCAATCCTTTAAGATTTATCCCTCTAATTGCCTCTTGAAGAATTTCAAGTCTAAATGGTCTATGATTCTTCCTTAACTTTTTCGTAGGAATATTTTTGTTCTCTTGACCAAAAGGTTTTCTATAAGACTCCATCTCGTACATAAACTAGTTTAGGTAATCATGTGGATAATGGGTTTTATCTAGGTAGACACCTACCATCATCTCTTCATCCTTGTCTAGGCCTAATCTTTAAATGCAACTCTAGGATCAAGTGATTCTCAATCAGGGCATTTGTTTAAAGAGATATGCGGTGGTTGGGAATTCCTTCATAGTTCATCAAGCTTCTTCTAGAGGTAACTATCCCTAGGCCTCTATCTAGTAGGTGTGATACATAGGAATCCGTTCTTATAGGTCTTTGCTAAGTGTAGCTCACAAGGTTTCCTTTACATGGTCACTCTAATCTATCATCATTCAGGTCTACTTATGGATTGGGATTTGTAAATATCATTATCGATCCAACTTTAGAAGTACTCAAGGGTTTCTTATTCACAAGATTTGCTGCTACATTGGTTTACCTTTTGATAACATTTTCTTTCAGGATATAGACTACTTGAAGCCTAGGTCGCTATTCATTCATCCTAAGACAACTGCACTCTAACCCATGTTCCCGGCGCACAAATAGACACTTAACTATCTCTTACTAAGCCCTCAACAATACAAAAAAACATAAAAAGCAAGTGGAAGCAACTAAGGAAGACATCACAACATCACATATTTTGCATACATTGGACGTATACATCATTAGCATTTATCCCTATAAATCATGCAATGACACATGTAAACATGTATTCATACTTTACTCTTAGGGCCATCAGCACGAATGTGCTTCATGAAAAACAGTCGTGCATCAAACCCAAGATGTTAAACTCAAACCCAGCATACAATATCAACACCCCTATCTCTGACCCCCAAATAATGTGAATTACTCAACTCCCTAGTTAAATTAGACCAATTATATCCATACAAGATATCAAGAGAAAAGAAAGTAATCAAGACGGTTATGTTATTATTGTAGTTAACCAAAATATAATACAACACCAAGGTGAAATATATATGGGGAGTAGGAATGCATGTAAGGAGATACATTCATTTTACATCTATCATTTAGTAAACAAACATATCTCATGTTCTAACAAACAGAAAAGGCACATATAACAATCAACAAAAATTCTTAATACGAAGCAATATAACTTAGCTGGTCTAGAGTAAACCACACCAAGTGCAACAAAATAGCATCGCCCTCGACGTCTCAACAGTTCACACCCTACGACACTTCACTCGATGACACTTCATCCAACTTCCTTGTTGGTCAGAACCCTCCATTGATCAAAACCCTCCATAGGTAGCCTTTCCAAGACATTGATAATCAGCTTTGATACCACTTGTAATGTCTAGCCACTTTCATGATCAATAATTGTCCCCACAAACCAATACAAGACTTTTCAACGTGCTTTGTCCTCACTCACACGCTTCCTAGGAAAATTTCCTGGAGGTCACCCATCCTAGAATTGCTCCAAGTCAAGCATGCTTAACTGTGGAGTTCTTAAGTGATATGCTACCAAAAAGTAGATACATTTTGTTGGTATAAGTAACACTTATTACTTCCTTTAAGCTATCCTCAACTATACAGTTCCACACCTACACAACCTCTGGATCCCTCTCATTTCAGTGTGTATTCGATTCATTCATGTGTCCCTCCAACTGGAAGCTTGCTAGAGCCGCTTCTTGTTTGTGCCTTATCTTTTTTGCACCAGTGATCACTCCCTGAGCTCGTCAGCGCCCGAGATGTTACAAAAATGCCCAGTTTGTGGGCTATGTCTTCAATAGCTATTGTGACTTTGGCTAGTTAGCAAGACACTCTAACAACTGGTGGAACAATAAAGCATTGAGGAAAATAGCCCTCAATAGAAATCTTGTTGTTTCTAGCCATTGGCTTGATCCCGCATGGTAGGCCTTAGAAATTAAAGTGAAGCCCCAATTGGCATAGGCAGCTGAATGTCCTCTTTAATCTTAGAGGTGTTCACTTGAGTCCATGAAAGTCCTATTAACCATCGATGAAGGGGGTTTAGAGAATGAACAAAGGTGAACTCTGCTGAATAAAGCCAATTTGCAATGGTGAATGCTGAAGCTTTAGTAAGAGGGAGTCGCGATAAGGCTTGGGCATAGCAAGTGTCGATTTGAGCAGTCGCCAATGGAGGGAAGCTAGGATAAAGGGCATTAGGGAAATATAGCCGTGCCTACACAACCAAAAATCATAATGGGCCTACGACTGTGTTGAACTCACGGCTTTTTCTCAGATCGTCAAGTAAGCTAAAGATGTCACAACACATGGTGGACAGGAAAAGAGAGCCCAAAACTAGTCAATGGCTAGAGACAATAGTCGATATGAAGCTACTGTACTCCACATGAATGCCAACAAATCCCGTGCATGCGAAGTATGTGTAAAACCAAAAAAGCAAGAGGGCATTGTGCTCCCCTTTTGACACGACACTCGACGACTTAGCATTAGCCAAGATCAACTTCTTATAAGTCAACTCATGTTTAGAAAAGTTAATACCCAAAGATTTTGGGGGTAGTCGTGAGGGTCGCATGCAAGGCTAGAAGTTCATCATTGTTGATCAACAACCCCAAAATGGTAGTCACATCAAGGAGTGTAGGAGCAGTCGTGCCTTTTAAGACCATATAGTTGTTGACATTTGTTGATCAAAAACCTTAAGAGGCTCATTAGTATGTCTTATTACCAAGGGATTTCAGTAGCATAGAGCATTATGATGTCATAAATGCCCCAACTTTTTCGTTCATTGTTTTAGCAGCTGAAACCCAATTCAACCAAGTTATGTAGTCGAGAAATACAGTAGGCTAGGTGTGTAGATTCTTAGGGAAATTGTCATGGTGACAACAGTTGTGGGTAAGTGGAATAGGGCAACTATCAGATGCGAAGAGGTCATGGAGTGTCGATTCCTAATCTTCCTCATCAAATTGTAGGCAAGGGCCCAAAACATATTCCTTTTCCTTGGCATCATCAAGGATAAAAGTTTACACAACCAATTGGGTGCAACCATAGGTGAGTCCTATGATTGTTTAGATGGAGTAGCGCTTGTAGTTTCCTCGCTAAAAAAGGATTCCTCGTGATTGGGAGACTGGTGTTGAGGTTCCAGATGTAGTATGTGTAAAGTATATATTTATCGATTTCAATTTCAAAACCTCTTTTACAGCAACTGTACTAGTAAAAAAAAAGTAGTAAAAATCGTGGTAACATATCATTCTTCTCAAGGATTGGAGTAAAATATTCCACTTCAACTATTCAACTATCAATGAGGTAGACAATGTATTTGCATTCACACCACAAGTTGTCAAAGAAATAAAATGCAAAAATGAAATCTATTACTATGTTTTTGGATTTTCAATTGCTTTTATATGGGAGGAAAGTATAATTAGCAATTTAACTTCTCTCGTGGTCATCCCATGCATTTTTCCGAACTTAACACAAGACATGGTTTCAAAGTTTGGATCTCTTAAAAATAGATCGACCAATTCCTTAGTGAAGATCTCTGCAAATCAAACTCAATACCCTGCTTCCACATGATTTATTGAAACTTAAATCAAGCATAAGACAAAAATCCTTAAGAACACATGTCTTACAAAGGGCTATTCCTAGACTCAACTTAAGACACAGTAATCAAACATTGATTTAGACCATTCGTATATGATTCTGCATCATGCGCTCATTCGCATCGTTCTCAACAATGAGTTATCGTGAAAAAGCATTAAGCATAAAGTTGATTGATTGTAAACACAAGGAATTGCATTAAATCAAAAGATCCATACAAAGGAATCCTACAAGATTCATCAAACATTAATTAAATCGAAATAAAGAAAAACGAGAAAGATAAACAACGATACAAGATAGAAATGATAACGGGAGATGGTAAATATACTAGATCTTCACACTACTCTTTTAGGGGATGAAGTTCCAATGGTGAAGTAGGAGAAAAACCTAAAGATTAGGGTGAGTGATGGTGAAGAGAGTCTTCCAAGGTCCCTATTTTTGCTAGTAAGCCTTGCATTGGCTTTTATATGAAGTGGATTAGGCCTAAACATGTTAGCAAAACTATTTCATGTTGTCAGTAAAATATTGCCAGCGTCCCATGTTGACTAGATGTTTAAGACATTTAGCTACGATTTGAAATGGACAAGCTTCAGTTAGTTACATGCCAAACAGCATGATAGATGCTACTCTACCTAGCCTTGAAATGATGTTCTAGTATGCAATCTGGCTTCTCCAAGCATTGCGACATCTCAGAATCAAATCTACCAAAGAATTTGGTGCTTCCAACATCTAACACAATGTGGGACGCCATCAATGTCTCATACGTTGCACTGCCAAATACAAGAACTTTGCATTATTTTACCTATAAAAGTGTGGAAAGTTTCCTTCTAAGCTAATCTATTTACAAACAAAGAAAGTAAACTATTTTTATCTTGTTCTTAACATTTTCTTTATTTTATAAAGCTTTTCCTCAAGTTTTTACATATGAATCATACACTAAAATATCATTAGAAGAGGATTCATCAACTAGTCACGATTTTGAGAATTAGATTGAGAAGCAGATGACGTGGTTATCGTGGGGGATTTTTGCAAAAGAGAAGGCATTGGTGAATGGGAGCAAGCATTTGAGGCTTTACAATAGCTAAAAGGTACTAAATGCCGTCCACAACAAGATTTTAGAGAAGATAAGGAAGGAGAGATAATCAGAAGAAGGAATTTAAATTTTAAAAGCCAATAAAGGAGCCATTAACTTAGGAAGCCACGAAGATAAAGATATTTTAGTGCTGTTTAGATTTTTCGACTATCATTTCATTACCAATTAAAGGATGTAGCTGTTATGTAATAGAATCATGTGAAAAAGAGGGCAATTATGCTAACGCTAAAATAATTAAGATAGTCGTTTTCACCGACTAACGGTTGAGTCTCATTGGTTGACGACTAATTTAGTATTTTTTTCATCGACCGATATAGGCCCAAGTTGAAAGGCCCAACATAGAAATGCTTTCTAGGAAGGAAATTCAAATGTTTGAAATGGTTAGGAAACATTTTTCTAGCACTTATCACTTCTTCCTAAAAAATAGGTAGTGGGGCGATTATTTTTGGGGGAAATGGCTGTTAGTAGATAGCTTGAGTTTGAATAGTAAAAATCTCAATGTAAAAAAGGTGGGTCTCTAACTAATCAATCAAATTTATCTTTTCTAGTTATTTATTTTTTTCATTTTACCGCCTTTATTTACAACTTTCCTTTAGAACTTTCATTTAAGTTTTAGCCAATTTACAACTTTCCTTTAGCATAAATTTCTTAGGAATAGTGTAGCATAGAAACCTTAATTCCATGACTACTAGGAAGGTCTTTGGAGTAGATCAGGAACCCAATTGAGAACATAATTCCTTCCTTAAGTCAATAGCCTGATAGGGAATCATTCGTTGGTGCTTAGTCGTTCCTATGGCTAATCAGGTGAAATTTCCACACCAACACTGTGAAATTGGAATAATTAGGAGAACAAGGCATGTGAGTGTTTAAAATGGAGGTCTAATCTCAGCCTTCTATTATTCTTAATCTTGATCTAAGGGTTGTCATTATTGTTCATATTTCTTATTATAAGAAGAATTCTCATTTGAAATATCCCATACATACTTAAGAATCAATTGGAGGCACCTTTCTAAATTTTACAAAGTATCTCAAAAACATTTTGCCACTTTATTCTAAGTTACTTTTAACGCACTTAATCACTCTAAGTAATTTCATAGACTCAAAATCCTTGTAGTTTTTTTAAATATTGAAGGATTGATATCATTAAAACTCATAACATCTTAGACGGATTTAAATTAACAAGAACGAAGTCTCAACCTCTCACAACTCATTATAATGTTTGATCTTTGCATCAATTCCAATTATTGATTGAGAATCATGTCTTTGATAAATAAGCCATTTATTGTTCTTCTTTTCATGTAGTCCATTATTATTTTTATTTACACTACATTAAGGATTGCTTTATAAATATTTCATATTACATTGAAAAATCTCTTTCAAAAGAAAGATTAGATTAGGTAACAAGATCAAATGACTTCTAACCATTTTTAAATTTAAACTTTTGTTGCTAAATTTGAAATTCCAATACTATAACAACAAAAATATTATAGGACCTATGCTTAGCGTAGGGTTATATTACTAGTTAAATATTCTAGTTTTATTTAAGGATTTTCAAAATATTTTTTGCATTCAATTGTTAGAGTAACATTAGCAAAAGGTCTAGAGATAAAACATATTTCAAAACAACTAGCAAACTTGTCTACAAAAATTATTAGGACATCTACAAAATAAACAAGTTAATATTTAGTTAAGAAGTAAAGTAATTTTGTCTATCTATCACTCAACATAGAGATAGTGAGGTCATTAACAGAGGTGGACGTCAAGTTCTCAGAATTAGATTCTCTTTCAGTTGAGATGTCATTGATGAAGTAGCTAGGATCCTTTGGTAGAGGTAACGCATTCTCGTTGCTCAATAATACGACCACAGATGCCATATTTGGCCTATCATTAGGATGATGTTGCACACATAAAAGACCAATATGAATGCAACGCAAGGCCTCATATAGAATGCAAGAGTCCTCCAAACTAGCGTCAATGACTTGCATTAGATTATCGTCTTTCCACAATCTCCATGCCTATAACATTTTGAAATAATGATTATCTACCGCTTCATTACATAAAAAGAAAATGAAGTTATTAATGTTACTCACATGCCCAATAAGATTATTGTTGTCATTTGGATAGAAGAGCCTGCTATTTTTCTTGCCACTTACTATCTCTAGCAATAATATGCCAAAGCTAAACACATCTGATTTGGTGGAAAATATTCCATCAAGAGCATATTCAGGAGCCATATAACCACTAAAAGAAAGTCCAAAAGTGTTAATTTGTTGTTTAATTAATTAATGTGTAAGAAGATTTTTAGCATGAATAAAGATACTTACTATGTTCCAACTACTCTGCTTGTTTTTCCATCAATTTGATCACCTCCACACATTCGAGCTAAGCCAAAATCTGAAATTTTTGGGTTCATTTCATTATCTAATAAAACATTACTTGCCTTAAGATCTCTATGTATGATCCTTAGTCTTGAGTCTTGATGAAGATAAAGTAGTCCCCGAGCAATTCCATTTATAATGCAGAAGCGCTTAGGCCAGTCAAGAAGTTGGCTTCGATTAGAATCTGTCAAATTTCATGGTTATATTCCTTTAATCTTTCAAGAACTGTAAGAACATAATGAAATCCTACAATCAATTAACAATTAGTTTTTGTAGAGACACTAACCAAATAGAAAGAAGTCTAAGCTTTTGTTGGCCATATACTCGTATATGAGTAATTTCTCATCTTCTTGAATGCAACATCCAAGAACTTTAACAAGATTTCGATGTTGAAGTTCGGCACATAACATAACCTCATTCTTAAATTCTTTCAATCCTTGTCTAGATGTTTGTGAAAGCCTCTTAACCGCTATTTCTTGTCCACTTGTTAGTGTTCCCTAAGCACATCACATTTGTAAGGAAGAAAGTTAAATGTAGTGAATAACAAGTTTCATGGTTGGTCATTTCTTAATTATCAGCAAGTACGTTGCTCGCTTACCCTATATACAGGCCCAAAACCACCTTCGCCAAGCTTATTGTGATTTGAGAAGTGATTTGTAGCATGTGCTATTGAGGCAAGGTCAAACAAAGGTAGCTCAAAGTCTTCTTGTTGGCTTTTCATTGTTCCTTCCTTTGATCCTGGTGATGATCTCTGTTTTCACGTAAACAGTGTGAACGAGCAAAATTATTTTCCAAGTTATGTTGTCTTTTGGGCTACATTAGTGTGAAATTTATGGTATTTATTCTGTTCTTGATTGAAACAATTTTTATTTAAAAAAGAATGTTAGTCGTTCTAGGATAAGGAAAAATGGTAATATTTCCATACAATAATATATGGAATTCAAATTGAATGGACACAATAAAGTTGTGGTGAGTCTTAATATGCATTAGCTTTTCCATCCAAAGACTATTAAAATTATTATGAGAAGACAATGCAGGTTACTCGAAGTCTTACCTTTGACTTTCGTTTTGCTGCTCCAATAGATGAATATGAAAATGAATAGCATCGCAGGTAATAGAGGAACTGGTGCTTGTGATCACGACGACCTTTTTCTTTGAATTATCTTTTTCATCTTGATTTTCTTAAGGTTGACAAAGAAAAAGATATAAATAATCAATATAAGAAATAAACTGGGTATTAAGTAACAAATACAAAAGTTACCTTTTTCTTTGAATTACCTTTACGTACGGTGTAAACTAAGTTAAATTATGTTTCTATATATAGTAAGAAAATAAAGAGCATAAAATAAAATAAACAGTTTTCATAAATTAAAATTAGTTTATATATAAACAAAGATTGATTTTTAGAAACGATAAACGAGAAAGTTTCTATAGATTAGAATATGCATAAACTAATTTCAATTAATATAAAAAGTTTATTTTATTTTATTTTTTTATTTTCTTCTCAAGTATTTATGGAAAAAATTATCCGCAAATGACCAAAATCAAAATCGAAACTCATACCTGTTTCAGACACCGCCAATCTAATATACAAATCTTGTCCAGCATTTGGGATTAGTCTCATATCTAACAGATCACCGAACCAAATGGCGCAGCCACTACCTTCTCCCCTGATGTCTGAATTTGCATAAGCTGTACAGGAGCAGTTTTCCAAACATTTGTTCCTACATTCCTCAAGTGTCGTACTTGCATTAAGCCACGACCTCGTAGTGCCTGGTGCCTTCACGTTACTGAATTTCTGAAAACCATCCTTGTTCTTTTCCCTGCAGCTCCAACTCTGATTGCGCAGGCATCCCTGATTCCAGTTCATTTGGGTCCAATTTTGCAGCGATTTGGGCCTGAATCCATCTAAACAATTGCACACCGGTGCCTCACTGATGACACAAATCCCAAACGGGCCACAAATATTATAGTTGTCGCACAAATCACCTGGCAGCTGTGAAGACATCCTCCACGTTTGACTATCTTTGTTCCAAGTCAAGCGCTGACGAAGCCCAAGTGTTTGATTCATCACAATTCTTGTAATTACGGACTTGTCAACGAGGCTGTACGTGAAATACAGTTCATCCTTGTCGGACACATAACTGTATTTGACTATTCCATTCTTCATCACAGCTGGGTCGCCGCTGAATTGAAAGCCATTTGAAGGGCCACTTCTGTAGACCTCTGTTGAGCCCTTCCACATAACCTCCTCGGGATTGTTGGTAGGGACAACACCCCATGTGAAGTCCCCTGCAGAAGGGTCGTCCCAGTTTTTCCAAGCCGTTATGCGCCTATTAAGGCCTCTTCTGAAGTCCCATCCTATTTTCATTCCAGCTAGAAACGTGTCTGAAGGATAGTCAAAGCTCTGCCACAGGTAGTTTTCAGGGTTGCTGTATTTCTCATCTCTTAGAACCAAGTTGCCCGAGTCCAACAGTTGTGCTACAGCGTTGACCGCTCTCGTGGTCGCATTTGTTGACCAGTGAACGGTGCCGTTCTTGCTGACGAGAACGAGGTTTCCTTCTTTGCTTATGGTCAACTTGCTGGAGTTGTTGTTGATTGGGTTGTCACGGTTGGCAACCCAAACGACGGTTTTTGGTGCGATGTTTTTGAACCAGATTCCTAAGTAGCGGTTTGGGGAACTGCCTGGGCTGAAGAAACCCAACTCATAGGTTCCGTCTTCGGAAACCAATGTGGCTCCATCGGGAAGTGACTGAAACTGGGTGATGGTGTCGGTTTCAGAGGAAATTTTAGATAAAAAGAAAAGGCCAAGCACAACAAGCATGACAGGTAGTGGAATGGTCATTTTGTGTTAATTGCTGCACAGAAACACAATCGTGGAAGAAATATGCTCTTTACTGCAGAGTGTTGGAGCAATATGAAGATGAGGGGTACAAACACCCACTTTTGACTTTGGTGTGTGTTTGAATTTACAATACTTTCTATGTTTGACGACAAATCGCCGAAAAACGCAGAAAGTCTCGAACAAAGGCAAGTCTTATGGAGGCATTTGTTTTGGTCATTTTTTTTCTATTCTCGATAATATAAAGGTGAAAATATTTATTTTCAAGGTAGAAGATTATAAAAAGAGATTTTCAATATTTTGAGAAAAGCTACATTTTTATGTTTTAGGCAGTTTTTATTCTTATGATAAGAGGATGAGAAGTAATATATTCATGAAGAAAAAATATTTTTTATTACACCTGTAACTTTTAATTTTTAAAATTATTTTGAATTTTAAAAAATATTCTTAAGTATACTAAAATATAACCAAACACATTGTGATACCAAAGATTACTTACACAGCCCAACAGAACCAAAGGATAAGAGGATATTTTGGAATTTCACTAGAGAACCAAAGACCATAATTATGATAGCTACAAAAAAAAACCTTTTTAAATATATCCACAAATAACATTTTTAATTATAATATTTCTAAGAATGTGATTTTGAAAATATAAAACGATACCTTAAACCAAACGTTCCAATCAAATTTCCAAAAATTGCATCAAGGTCCAACCACGTGGATCAACAGAGTTATCATATACTCAAGACAAAAAAAAAAAAAAAAACTGAAAAAAATGTAAGTTGGATAATTTAAACCATTTTCGTCCGGTGGCTCCACTAATTTTATTGCAAAAAAAAAATCTCACAGCTAATTAGCTTTATTATGCTTGATTTTAAAAACAGGAGATTAGGTGTGTTCTTACCTTCGGTTGGGATGAGTTTATTATTTTCCTTGATTGATAGGATCATTTATTTAAATTTAAATTCAATTTGATAATTTTTTTGTTGAGATGTAATCATATATAGAACAAGATTAAATTATATATATATATATATATATATATATATATATAAACAAGTCATACACACTTTTATTCAACTACAAATTATTATTTATTATAAATTTATTGACTTTTATAATAAATACTTTAAAAGTTACATTAATAATGATTTATAATTAATTAATAATATAAGTTTTTTTATATTAACATTATATGACCGTTAAACTTTTTTTCTCTCTCTTTATATATAATATTAATTAATCTTATTTATACTTGATCATTAAATTAAAAGAATATAAAATTATCATAAAGAAAATATATGAAAAACTATAATTAAAAGTATACTCTATAGTTATATATTTATATTAAAATTTTAACTTAAATATATTTTAGGTTCTTACAAAATAAAAAAATGATTGAATATATATAAGCCAAAAACTTTCAAGAGATTGGACACGTATGGGCAATCTGTGTCAAATTTTTCCACCCTGCACTCTTTATCTCTCTTTCTCTATCTTTGCACACTCTGCGTTTTGTTTTATTAAAATTGGGTTGCTTCTTCACTTTGTCCAGTCTGACGGCTACAGCGTTGACCGCTTTTATTGCATTTGTTCACCAGGGAACGGTTTCTTTTTTGGGGAGAAGGGCGAGGTTTCCTTCCTTACTTATGCTGAACATGCTGGAGTTGTTGATTGGGTGGTCACTGTTGGCAACCCAAATGACAGTTTTTACTGGGACGTTTTTGAACCCGCTTTGTGGGCAGGACGGAGTTACTGTGGAAAAAGTTCAAACTGATCCAAACTATTCCAAAATTGAACCGATCTAAATTTAAAAAATTGATCTATTTTTGAAAAAAATTGAACCGAACCACTTTTTTAAAAGCGGTTTGGTTACCCAATCTATTTTTTACGAAATGGATCGGTTCAGTTTGGTTCAGTTTTTTGAAAAACTGATTCATATATGAGTATAAAATAGATAGCCAAACCAAACTGATCCAGTCTGAATCTAAAAAATCAAACCGTTTTAAAAGTAATCCAAACTGAACCATTTTCTAAAAAACGGTTCAATTAACTAAACCACTTTTTACAAAGCGGTTTAGTTCGGTTTAGATCAGTTTTTTGAGGTATTCATTTTTTGCACACCCCTAATTACTTTAATACTTTACTTGTTGAATTGGGGGCTTGTCGCCCCTAACTTTTTTAATTTATTGTTTTTGATATATATATATATATAGAGAGAGAGACTGACTGATAACTAATTTTATTTAGGAGGTTTGATTGTATAAATAATGTCATTTAAGTGTTATTTTTTTTTTGACCAAATATATATATTTTTAGTCTTTATTGCAAAAATAATTATATTTTTATTTTTTTAGATAAAATATTTTAATGTCATTTATTTTTCTTTCCAATAGTTTTTTTTCTTTTATAATATGTTATTATTATTTTTAAAACATCAACAAATATTTTATCTTCCTATTACAATTCTTTCTATATTATTTGTTTTTTCCATTTTATTTTTGGTCTTCTTGTCATTGTTTGTAAGGTTTTAATATGCTTTCAGTTTCGAGTGCACAAGTCCAAACATACACGTTGTCTTGATGCTTCTAGAGTTGTAGCCTCTGTCAAGACACAACATTTTTCTTTTTCTATTTGTCAACAATTTGAAAATAAATTATCTTTTAATGATTATTGACAACTATTATCATAAAAATAATTTGGTGAGTAACTCAATTCATTCTAATTTAACAATGTACATACCAATTTTTATTATAAATTCATGAAAATACTTGATAACGTGTGAAATTAATGATTGTCATTTGTAATTTTGGGTCTTTAAAAAAATATTTAGTTTGTCTTCTTTGTATATATTTTCTTTTATATGTTCTTTAATCATTTTAAAAAACACAAAATTATAAATATTTTTGTGTAAATTTTGATGCTTATTTATTTATTAAGTGAATTTTAATTTTCATAGTTGGTCCTCCAATTCTTAAATCCTGCCCGTTTGTGGGACTACCTGGACCGAAGAAACCCAACTCAAAGGTTCTAACTATGTAAACCAAAGTGGTTCTATGCATCAGGAAGTGACTAGAAGCACCCACTTCTGACTTCTGAGTACGGGATGATTTGCCGTTAATTTTCACTCAATTCATCTGCAGTCATGATGCAGGACTTTAATTTTTTCTTATACTGATGGATAATTCATTGAAAATACTCGTTTTAATTAATTTATTTTATTCATATGTTCTTTGAAAGATAAAATAATGAAAGAAACATAATTGGAAAATAAAATTAAGGATAAGGATAGAGATTGAGTTTTTCTTTTTGGTCTCTCACCGTTGGTAATCCACATCCAACTGTTGGTCTCTCTAGTGTCGCGTCAGTTGACTCGATCAAAGGCAAGTCCTTCGTAAATTCCAAATTTGTGTAATCGTCAAACAAGTTGCGTAGCGTGACCCACACACTGGTTGACTCGAACAAGGCAAGTCCTTCGTAAAATACTAATATTGCTTAGCTGTGAAATTGGGTAGCAATGGGAACCACATACATGCTGGTTATCACTTATCACAGTATTTTGCTACATATAAGAATATCTAGCAAAATAATTAGGAAAAATCAAATTTTACTGCAGATTTTCGTGTAAATTTGTATTAGCAAGTAAAGCACTGGTGTTTCTTCATATAAATTAAGTTAGAATTTTAGCTTATTTGCACCTTTTATCCCCTATTATGGTTATTCCATGAATTTGGTTCTTCCATTTTTCTTTTGTAAATTTGATTTCTCACTATTTTAATTATGAAACTTTGGCTCATTTGTTAACTTAACATCCTATATTTATCAGAAATGTTGTCGCGGCTCTCTATTGCATTGCCATGTCAATATATCCATCTTGACCTAGCACTCTATTGCATTGTGTTTATAAACTATTCTTGATCTTGATTCCTAAGCAATGTGAAATTATTTTTGGTGTACCAACACGTCATATCATTTTTTTCATGAAATATTGAATGTTAATAGACCAAAATTACACAATTAAAATAGTGGACGATCAAATTCACAAAAAAAAAGAAAAAGAGGAGACCAAGTTCGAGAAATGACAATAGTAAAGAGACTAAAAGTGCAATAAAGCATAGAAATTTTCAAGAAATTTTCATAGGTATTTATTTGGTATGAAATTCTTTTATAATTTTATCTGCAAGAGATTTATTTATGATTATGATACTTGTGGTTTTTTTTTTTTTTGCAAAATGTTATAAGAAAATTCATAGGAAATATTTATTTTAAAGGAGTTTAATTTTCATGCACAACAGTGTAAATATTTTTACACAATCACCTAATTAAAAATTACTTTCATCATGACTTTTAAAGTAATTATTACAAATTCAACCATCTTACTGTTTTCGATCAGCTTTCGCCCTATAGTCCCTCGCCTTTCACAAAGCATTCTTACTAGCCTTGTAAGGTCAGTCGCTAACTTACAGCTCATCATGCACTCCACATGATTGCCACGTGGGCCACATATTCTCCAACAGATTAATGACTTTTCCCACCACTCTACCATTATATAAGGTGTGTCATGTCTTTAGGTGCATTTCAAACCTTATTATTCATCTTTTACAAACACTTATTAGAGTGTTAAAGTGTCTTTGTGCCTTTGTGCTGCTGCCAACCTACAGTCTCAAGCCTTCATTGCTTACATAGTGTCCGCTCCCATTTGAGATACAAAATCTGCATTGAACTCTAGTGCCATTTGTGGGAAGAACAATCTCATATCTTTCTTCACAGTGGACAGTGGCGAACCACCACAGCTTCGTTGTTGCCACCCCTGGTAGGTCATCTTTGATCCAGGATAGCATGATCAAATCAAAACTAGAAATCAAAGCAAAAGAGAATTAAAAATCAAAGCAAACAAAGTCAAGAATTGAAGTGAACAAATCAAAATCAAAAATTGAAGTGAATGAATCAAATCAACAAGCAAGAAAGAACAAATCAAATCGAGAAATCAAGAGCCATATATTAATGATGATCAAATCAAGATTCAAGAAATTAAAAGAAAATTTCAAATTTAGAGCTCGAAATCAAAAACCATTGATAATGAGATTGAGAATTTCCTCGACAATGCTTACTTTCTATTAGAAATTTCCAGCACCTCTTCATCTAGATTGTAACACCCTAGTAAGCATTACCTTAGCTACGCCAAGATATCTAGAACATGAAAACTTTGGATATAAAAACATCAGAGATCAAGCAGAAAACTAAAACAAAAATCTATTATGAATTCTAATACAAACTCTTAACACAAAGTGTCATATAACATATAAAGAAAGATACGTAAAATAAACTCCTAAAAAGGATAAGTATACATCCTAAATTACTTTCTCCTCCTACGTAACTCCAAGCTTTGCCCATGAGATCCTCTATTTGTTTAACCTGAAAAACATGAAACTTCAAACAATGAGACAGAGGTCTCAATGAGTGCTCTAATGATTTTACAGTCAAGGATGACTCTCTTATTCTAGTGATCCTATCCTTAACTCTTGTGGTTTTACTCCTCACTAAGCAATTAAGGCTATTCTTTATCTATGGTTAGACTTATGCCACTTCATTTAGTACCTATTCTCACAACTATTATACTACCTCATCATTACCTTTATTACCCTTGTATAGTGCTTATTCTCACAATTATTATAGTATCTCACCTTTACTTCCCTAATTAATAATTAGTACTCATCCAACTTACATTACCCTAACTAACATTCACTACTATTATCATCAATTGGTACTCCTTCTCACAACTATGTTATCTCACTACTGCTCCCTTTACCATTGATTGGTACTCATTCTCATAACTATACAAACCATAGACTTTTTTCACTTTATTGGGTAGCCCATCAACTACCTACCACTTATACTGATTCATACTTTCTTGTTACATTAAGTGAAGATGTAGTTTTCCTCTTACACATCCTCATCTTTACAGGTCCACTCAAGACTTAAATAAATATTTACTGGGATTACAAAAGACATTTTGAAATACATGTGGTTTTGTGAATCAGATTCAAATGGAATTTTGGAATTTAGAGAAGTAGCTAGAGTTTAGGAGTTTGGAGGAGAAGAGAGATGTGGAAGGTTTTTAAGTTGAGAAAAACCAAATTCAAGAGCTTGGTGCAAATTTTTTTCTTTTTTTTTTCTTTGTAAAGATAAGCACAAGATGATGGCTTTATTTTTAAATTTTTGAATATTTAAAGTGTTCGCTGTTAATTATTGCTAGAATCATGGGAAGTTACAAAAGTTAGGTTTTTGGTGCAATGATAGTTTTTTTTGCCATTGTTCAAAATAAGCAATCAATGTGATAGCCATTGTAAACTAAACAAAGCAAAAAAAAAAAAAAAGGTAGTTATGTTGGTTCTAAAAATAGGTAATTTACTCGTTTCTAGATGGCTAACTTGAGCCCAGTGCAATTGGGCCCAAAAGTGACCTAAAATCAGGCTTAATCCGAAGAAGACCAAGCTAGAAGAAAAATGGGAACATGGGAAGCAGTTGGAATCCTTTTCATGCAGAATTTTCTTAATGCCACAATCTCCTAAAAATGTGGGAGTAGTGAGTAATTGCCAAAGGAGAAAATGGCTGATGCCAACCCAACCAAATCAATCAAATTTATCTTTTTCAGTAATTTATCTTTCATTTACAATTTTCCTTTACCGCATTTCACTAGGAGTATGGTAGTATGGTAATGTAGCTAACTTCAATTTCAACAAGTGCTAGGAAACTCTTCTGAAGTGGATTAGGAGCCCAATTAAGGAACTAAATCTCTTCCTCAGGTCAGTCGCCTAAAGGCGAATAGTTTAATTAGTTATTGACCGTCTCAAACAATTGATCAATCGTATTTCTATATCAACTATGATAAACTTCTTCTTGGTTGAAGGGGATACACAATTGAGTTTTTGAAAGGTGTTGAATGGTTTCTTAATTTTGCATGTCTACAATCGCAATTGAACACAATCTCTTAATTCAATGATATTGATACATGTTTTAATTATTAATCCTACGTCATGTTAAAAAAAACTATATCCATTATTATATTTTAATCTCACTTTATTGTCCATATTTTAAGGCTAGTTATTATCATAATAGAAAAAAAGGTTTAACTGTATACATGAATTCTACAAAACAATATTAAAATATAGAATTTCTAAAGGATTTTGTAAAAATGTACAAAATCTTAGGAGTAAAAGTGGCCTATGGCATGAGAAAAAAATATGAAGAACTTCAAATTCTAGTAGAATTTCAACAATGCTAGGTTCGTGTTTCTTTTTCTATCTAGTTCAATGGTCCTTTTATACTGTCTTAAAGAGATTTTAGACCATTACTAGTTATACAAATGTTTGAAGACTGCATTATAATTAGCATGGTGTGCTTCTTGGTTTTGTACATCCTTTTGGGGGTTGATCTTGACGTGATTCGATTGAGACACTTTTACCTCAATAATGTCCTTTTGTATTCCCCTTTATTTGGTGATGCAGTATCATAAGTTTGAAAGGTTTGATTTAGTGATTATTACAAGAGTTCAATAAATATCATTCTATCTTCAAGTAGCGCATTTTGATTTAGTGATTATTATAAGAGTTCAATAAAAATTAAACTTGAAAGGTTTGATAAAAAGGAAATTTAAATTTTGAGAAGAATTGAAAAAGAAGATTTTGAATTAGAGTTATGCAAATAATTAAAATAAAAAAAATTCAATAATAGGAAAATTTCCAAGATTAGGGGTTCACACTAAGACTTCCTATTGACCTAATCTCTTTATCTCAAAGTTGTTGTTGGTTCTCTTTCAAGGTGAATTAACTTAAGGCACCCTTCACTCCCTTTCAAGATATATGATGAATGGCATCTATACATGCTTTTTAGGTGTGTATTTATGCATTTATTTCTTCTTTTCCCTTACTTAAGGCTTTAATTGACCCTAAAATTTACCAAATGTAAGTAAATTGGATCAATAGTTACACTTAATGAACTTAGACATTTTATTATTGATCCTTTATCATTTTTTGTAGGATTTGAAAGAAAGGGCTTGGAGCTATTTAGGAAGGATGTGTGAAGATCATAATTCGCTACTTGAGCAGGTTACTAGCTCAACCAATGATGGAGCTCCAAAGAGTTAAAGTTTCTGAAGTCAAAGGATTCACTCAATGAGATTAGTTCTCGCTGAGCAACACAAGTACTCTGTAGCCACATATTGAAGAATTGGCTTAGTAAAAGAGTTTTTTGTTGAGCGAATAAGGGACAACTCATTAATGAGGGCTCGAGTTTTACATTAAATGTAGAGAGATCATTTATAAAGAGGGGATCTAGACAACTAAAAAGAAGTTTTCTTTTTCTCTCTAAACCCTAAGAGCATAGGAACAAGCTAAAAAGCTCTCCATAGACCTTCAATTTGTTTTCTTCATTTCTTCTCGACTGCTCTTATGCATCATGAGTAGCTAGATTTACACTAGTTGGGGTTTGACGTAGTTGAACCAACTTTCATGTATATTTTTTAAGTTATTTAATGAATGTTTTTGTTGTGTTCATTTGTGTTTTAACTTCCATGCTTAATATTTGTTTTGGCTTGATCACCCATTACTTGAACTTATCATTTTGAATGTTATTGGAAAACATGTTCTTCTCACATATCTAAAGTGAACACTTGATAAATCTTGTATCTAGGAATGGAACAGCGTTTGTTAGCCATTTCTTGACCTATTTTCCTAATGCAAATTACTTAGTTAGACTAATTAAAGGATTGTTGGTTTAACTAGATAACTTAGATATGCTCTGCTAAGGGATTAGGGGCTAGATGACTTTGATGGTATATGGTAATAAATGAAGCATAGATTCAATAAATAACATTTGTATACATGAAAGGACGATTTAGTGTAGTTAAACTCCAACTCTTCTTTATTTGTTATTTAATCTTTATTTTCACATTCCAAATATTTGTAAAAATTTCTAAAAGAATTTTTATCGTGTTTATGTCTACATTTCTTTTCATAGCAACAATATTGTAAAAACCTAGTATTACACAAGTCTCTTGGGAAATGATACACGTACTTATCACTATCTACTTGTACGAATTGGTATGCTTGCCAATGATGCAACAAGTTTTCTAGTGCCGTTGATGGGGACTTGCGTCTTAATACCAAGTATTTTCACATTTGTTGTTATTGTAGTTTACATTCTTTTATTCTTTCAATTTTTTATACACCACATTCTTTATCCTTTGTGTTGTACTAACTCTTTGGTTCTAGTCTAATTATTTCTTTTGTATGCAAGGTAAGATTCTAACAGATCAACTACTCTTTGACCTGAAAATTGAAAGGACTGTCCAGAAAGCCAACAACAAGGCAAGGAAGGAAAGGGAGTTAGCTAAGTAAAGGAATCAATAAGAAGATCCTTACACCACTTCAACTTCTCAATTAAATCAACCACAAGAAGAAGCAGACATGGCTGATGAAGGAAAGCAACCACCTAGGAGGACACTTAAAGATTATGATTACACTCCAAGTGTAAGGCACTACTCTAGCATAGTGCAGCCTCAAATCACAGCCAACAACTTCAAGCTAAAGCCAGCCTTGTTGAATCTTGCGTAGCAGAATTAGTCTGCTAGCTTTGATCATAAAAACCCCATTGCACACCTGTCCACCTTCTATAAGTTGTGTGATATAGTAAAGATCAATGTGTGTTAGATGAAGCTATCCATTTCAGAGCTTTTCCTTTCTCAGTCATAGGCAAAGCTAAGGCTTGGCTCCAATCTTATTCGAATCAAAGTTTGCAAAATTGGAGGATGTAGAGAAGAAATTCTTACAAATGTTTTTCCTGCATTCAAGATATTTGTAGGTAAGAACCAACATTACCACTTTTGCTCAAAAGGAAGGAGAACCACTTTGTGATGCTTGGAAGATATTCAAGCACTTACTTAGAAGTTGCCTAGGATAAGGCTTTGACAATCTTAACCAAATGCAAACTTTCTATAATGGGTTGAGACCACATGATAAGCTTATGTTAGATGCATCAACTAATGGAACAATGAACATAAAGACAATAGAAGAAGCATTGAATCTAATTAAAGCAATGGCCTTTAATGATTAGTTGATTTAGCATGACAAAAGAGGATCCACAATAAAGAAAGAAAAAAAAGTCTTGGAGTTGGACTCTTAAAATGCCATCCTAGCCTAGAATAAGCTATTAATTCAACAAATTGAGGCCATCACCAAACAGATTGTCAGCTCCCTCAACAACTCAAGGCCATGTAGAATACTCATGTCCAACATCAACAAATTTTGAGGTGTAACTTTTGTGGGGGAGACCATTTTAATGGTCATTGTGAGCCTACTTCTACCCCCAACCACCAAGAGGAAGTAAATTATCCAGGAATCTATAGGAGGCAAAGTAATAATCCATGTTCCAACACCTATAATCAAGGGTGGAGGAATTATCTTACCTTTAGATGGAGACAAGATTCTGGCCCTTCAAATAGACAAACCAACATCCCTTAACAACAAGTGCCTCAAGACCTAACTACTAAATTGGAGGAAACTTTGAATCAATTCATGCAAGTGTCAATTTCCAATCAAAAGAATATCGAGGCTTGCATCAAGAATTTGGAGATGCAAGTTAGGCAATTAGCAAAGCAAGCTAGTGGAAATTTTTCTACTAACACCTAAACCAATCCAAAGGAGCTTTGCAAAGTTATTTTGATAAGGAGTGGAAAGGAAGTTGGTAGAGACATTGGTAAGAAAAAGAGCTTGAAAGTGAAGAAGTTAAGGAAGAAAAAGGTGAGGATGATAAAATAAGTAAAAATGAAAGAGAAAATGAGAAAAAGAATGGAGATTGTGAGAAAGAAAAGGAAGCATTAGTAGATAAGAACACTCCTTTAGTTAAGTCAAAGAATCAATTTGTGAGAAAGGAGCAAAAGTTAAAAAAAAGTCCTTCCTGCCTAACACCTACCCTACCCTCATGCTTCATCTAAAAGGGATAAGGAACAATAGTTTGCTCATTTCTTAGACATTTTCAAGAGGTTGCAGATAGTATTCCTTTCTCAAAGGCATTGAAGCAAATGCCTACATATGCTAAATTCATGAAAGAGCTCTTTACTAAGAACAGGAAATTCATAGAGAAGGAGGCAATTGAATTGGAGGGTGGATACAGTGCTATTATTCAGAAGATGGTACTAGAAAAATCCAAGGATCTTGGTAGTTTTACAATTCTAGTCACCATTGGAGAATTAACTATTGGGAAGGCTCTCTTGGATTTGGGGGCAAGCATAAATCTTATGCCCTTATCTATGTTTAAAAGAATTGGAGATGTGGAATTGAAGCCTACCAGAATGACCTTGTACCTGGCAGATAGATCCATCAAATATCCACATGGAGTAATAGAGGATGTGCTTATGAAAGTTGGCAAATTTATGTTTCCCATTGACTTTGTGGTGATGGATATAGAAGAGGATTCTAAAGTTCCTCTTATTCTTAGAAGACCATTTATGAAGATGGCCCGTGTGCTTATTGATGTTGATGATGGCAAACTCACAGTCAAAGTACAAGACAAGGAGATTGATTTTGATGTCTTTGAAGCTATGAGTCACCTAAATGATAGAAAAGCTTGCTTTAGAATGGATGTACTTGATGAAGTTATAAGAGGTACTATGAGATAGCTACATTCTCCTTCTCCTCTTGAGTGTGCTTTGAAAGACACTCTACAAAATTTCACTGAGGAGAAAGAAAAAGAAATTAAAGACATTTAACAACAATTGGATTCAATAAAGGAAATCCCATTAGGCAAGCAAAAGATTGAAGAATTGAAAAGTGAAGGTGAAGTGGAGCAAGCAAAGTTAGAGCTCAAAATGCTTTCTTCCCATCTAAGATATGTATTCCTTGAAGACAATGGAGATAAACCCATGATTATTAGTAACTCCTTGTCTAGTGAGGAGAAAGAGAAACTACTAAAGATGCTCAAGGAGAACAAGGAAGCAATTGGATGATCCTTCTCAGATCTTAAAAGGATTAGCCTATCCTACTACATGCATAAAATCATGGTGAAGGAAGATTTCAATCCTATAACTTAGCCACAAAGAAGGATCAACCCCACCATAAAAGAAGTTGTGAGAAAGGAGGTGCTTAAGCTCCTTGAAGCAAGAATTATTTATCCTATCTCTAATAATGAATGGGTGAGCCTAGTTCAGGTGGTTCTAAAGAAAGGTGGCATGATCATTTTTATGAATCAAAAGAATGAGTTGATACTAACTCAAATGGTCACTGGTTGGAGAATGTGTATTGACTACCAAAAGCTTAACAAAGCTACCAGAAAAGATCATTTTCCACTTCCCTTTATGGATTAAATGTTGGAGAGGTTGGCTGGCCAAGCTTATTATTGCTTTTTAGATGGTTATTTGGGTTATAACCAAATTGTGGTTAATTAGGAAGACCAAGAAAAGACGACCTTCACTTGCCCTTTTGGAGTGTTCGCTTATAGGAAGCTGCCATTTGGGCTATGTAATGCACCAGCAACATTTCAAAAATGTATGCTAGCTATATTCTCCGACTTGGTGGAAAAATGTATACAGGTGTTCATGGATGACTTTTCAGTCTTTGAAGCCTTTTATGATCTACACTTGACAAATATAGACATGGTGTCGAAGAGATGCATTTAGACAAATCTGATCTTGAATTGGGAGAAATGCCATTTTATGGTTCAAGAGGGGATTGTCTTAGGGCATAAATTTTTTGCTAGAAGCATTAAAGTAGACCAAGTAAAGGTTGAAGTGATTGCAAAGCTGCTATCACCAACAAATGTAAAGGGTATAAGAAGCTTTCTTGGGCATGCTAGATTCTATAGGAGATTCATCAAAGACTTCTCCAAGATAGCTAAACCATTATGTAATCTACTAAATAAAGACACTTCATTTTGCTTTGATGCTGATTGTGTGAAGGCTTTCAACACTTTGAAGTAGAAAGTAGTCACTGCACCAGTGATTATGGCTCCAATTTGGAGTCAAGAGTTTGTTGTGCAACGCAAGTGATTATGCAATTGGAGTTATTTTGGGGCAGAGAAAGAATAAGGTTGTTCACTCTACAAGTTGTTGAATGATGCTCAGCTCAATTATGCTACCACTAAGAAGTAGTTGCTAGCTATAGTATATGCCTTGGAGAAATTCTAGTTTTATCTCATTGGATCAAAAGTTATCATTTACACTAATCATGCTGCCATCAAGTACCTCCTCACAAAATTGGATTCAAAGCCTCGACTTGTCTAATGGATACTCTCACTTTAAGAGTTTGATTTAGAAATTAAAGACAAGAAATGGAGTGAAAACCTAGTAGCTAATCACCTTTCTAGGTTAATGAATGAAGAGGTGACTGCCAAAGAAATGGAGATTAAAGAAGAATTCCCTAATGAAACATTACTTTTGGTAAAGGAGCGACCTTGGTTTACTGACATGGTAAATTATAAGGCTATTGGCATTATTTCAAAAGATCTTAATTAACACCAAAGGAAGCAGTTCTTTGGGGATGCTAATTATTATGTCTGGGATGATCCTCATTTGTTCAAAATAGGGGTTGAAAATCTTCTAAGACGATGTGTAACTCAAGAAGAAGCTAAAAGCATCCTATGGCATTGCCATAATTCGCCCTACGATGGTCATTATAATGGAGAGAGGACAGCTGCTAAAGTTCTCCAGGCTGGTTTTTATTGGCCCACACTATTCAAAGATGCTCATGCACATGTTCAAAGCTGTGACAAATGCCAAAGAACCAAAAGCATCTATAGACGCCATAACAGGCCATTGCAAAATATTATAGAGGTGGAAGTATTTGATTGTTGGGTATTGATTTTGTTGGACCTCTACCGTCTTCATTTTCAAATGAATATATACTTGTTGTTGTAGATTGTGTATCAAAATGGGTGGAAGCAATTGTCACTCTGAAGAAGGATACCAAAATTGTGATACAATTCCTTAAGAACATATTTTCCCACTTTGGTGTGCCAAGATTTTTAATCAGTGATGGAGGGTCACACTTTTGCAATGTTCAACTTTAGAAAGTTTTGGAGCATTATAGTATGAAACATAAAGTGGCTTCTCTATACCATCCACAAACTAATGGCCAAGCTAAAGTTTTCAACCAGAAAATTAAGAAAATTCTAGAGAAGATAGTGTCATCATTTAAGAAAGATTGGGCAAAGAAATTGGATGACGCTCTTTGGGGTGTACCACACGACACTTAGGACACCAATTGGATTGTCTTCATTCCAAGTGGTGTATGGGAAAGTTTGTCATCTATCAATTGAGATAGAACATCGAGCTTATTGAGCTATCAACTTCTTAAATTTTGATCCATCTCAATCAGTTAAGAAGAGAATCCTTCAACTTCATGAACTTAAAGAAATGTGCTTCCATGCCTACGAGTCCTCCAAGCGTTACAAGCAGTGGATCAAAGCTTACCATGGTAAGAAGCTCCTCAATAAAGAATTTCAGGATGGACAACAAGCCCTTATCTTCAACTCCTGGCTAAAATTGTTTCTAGGAATGCTTAAACTCAAATGGTCCAGACTCTTTTTAGTTAAAGAGGTTAAGCCTTATTGTGTGGTGGAGATAGAGAACCTTGAAGCCGAGAGAAGTTGGGTGGTGAATGGTCAGAGGCTCAAGGCATATGTTGGTGGTGATGTTGAAAGCCTCACAATAGTTGTTCATCTCAGAGACTCTCGAGGCTCTTTGGCCTGTCAAGCTAATGACGTTAAAGAAACGCTTACTAAGAGGCAACCTAGCTTTTTTAGCCTTTCGTACTCTTCTATTTTTATAGTTAATTTGTTTCTAATTATGAATGTGGATGCAATTGCCTATAGTTGGGTGTTGCATGAAAGTTTGGGGAAAAGAGTTTTGTAAGATGGTTGGTGGAAATATAGACTATGCTTTTTCATGACTTGTGTGGCTCTACACATTTTGCATTCAAAATTTGGGTCTTTTTGTTTTGATATTTTCGCTAAGCGAGTCTTTGTCTCATTGAGCGAATGATGGATGTCTAAAATACAAGGTTTTTGCTTTGCTAAGTGAAATTTAAGCTCGATGAGTGAATTATAAAGCTACAAAATGCATGGAACTTTTCTACAGATTTCGCTGAGCCATTTTGGGAATGTAAAAAGGGGTTCTTTTTGTTGCTTGTACTTTTACTAAGCAAACAACGGTTTCACGCAGCGAATTCTAGAAAACCAAAACTAGCACCTTTGTGGTTCACAATTTCACTTAACAAGCTTGGATCTCGCTCAACGGCTTCTGGAAATTCAATTTTGGCATTCTTTGTTGTACACTCTTTTGCTAAGCTAGTACATTTCTCGCTGAGCAAGTTCTATAATACAAAATTTGGTTCTCTCTGTTGTGCCTATATTCGCCAAGCGAGTATATCACTTGCTGAGCGATTCTTGATGGGAATATTGAGGGCATCTGTAGCTCAACTTTTTGCTCAACAATTGTGTGTTCTCGTTGAGCGAATATACCCATGAACATGGGCCTAATTGGGCCTTTCAAGCCTCATATTCACTTAGCGAGATATCGAAAACCTTTAATTGTCAGTTATTGCCTTCACTCTTATGTTTACCCTAAAAACTGCCCACCCCCTTAGTCTCTTTACACTCATCTCATTTAAGCTCACCTCTTGCTTCCTCATTGTGCATTACTCTCTCCATTGAATCCCAATATGTTTTCAATCTCATTTAGTTTATCATTATTCTTATTTTCAATTACTCATTTGCTTGTTTAGATTGTTACGTGTTTTCTTTTAGATTGGGGTTTTATGTGTGTTTTGTTTTCTTTGATAGTAATCGAAACCATATAAGTATGCTGATGTGTTTTTTTGTTTTTTGGTTTGGATCAAATTGTTGATTAGGAAATAGAAAACCCTAGGTTAGAGTTGTTAGCCAGAGTCCAATGGCCTGCAGAAGATGAGGACCAGCTTGTTGACTAGGAGGGAGGTGGAGTACCAGCTGTTGAGGTTAGAGATGCAAATCAGGAGGTAGCTAGTGCTAACGAGGAGATGGTAGAGCGTCTGTCTTAGGAGAATGAATTTGACCTCCCTATTTAGATGCCCCATTCAGGACCACTCTTTTATTTTCTCATAAATTTACTTTTTATTTTTAGTAATTGGTAGTTCGTTTTAGTGATTTTATTTCAATACATGGTATAGTTTACTTTTTGGGATTACATGGTATAATTTGCATGATAGTTTGGATTGATTTAGATTTCAATTTACTTGGCATGATTCTCACTTATTTTGTTGCGTATAACCGTTTTGAATGTTTTCTTGCGTATTTTTAATTCAATTAAGGGACAAATATGCAAAACTAGGGACACATATCAATTTTAGGTGGTGAATCACCCCCTTGTAGGTTGAAAACATGCTGGGTGAGCTGTCCTAAAGCTCCCCAGTATAAATTTTTACTGTAATTGATTAGCCAGTACCGATAAAATCGCCTAAACTTTGAAAAAATAACTTTTAATATAAAAAAAATGCAATTAAATGAAAAACTGGACAAATACATTATTTTTCATCAAAAATAAATTTCTAATAATTAATTTTAATTTTATTAATTTATTTCAAATTTATATATTTATTTTGTATTTTTAAGCTAAAAAACTCATAATAAATTCATTTTAATTCAATAAATACCAAAATTTTTATAAAAATTATAAAATTAAATATTTAACCTATAAATAAATTTAGATTACAATTTTTATCATTTTTAGATGTGAAACCAATACTGGCTGACTTATTGGATACCTAGGTGCATTTTGATCATTTTACACAGAAATTTTAGAAAATTCTTAGAAAATTTTCAAAATTATAGTATTATATATATGACATGATTCCAAGCTCAAATTAGCATTTTAATGTCAATTGAATAATTTTCTCTTGTCAGCCCTTAATGTTGAGAAATAGGGACAAGATCGTCATTTTGTAATTTCTCCAAGCTTTGACTCAAAAAAATTATTAAAGTTCACAAGAAGATAGCTCTTGGAATTCAGAGTGTAATGGTGGATATCACAATTTTGAAATTTCTTCCTGATTTTTCAGAATTAAATTGTCAAATATTAAAAAATAGTTGAAAATTTTGAAATAATGGTGTTTCATTTCAAAATTTTTCTTTAAAAATAAAATTTTCATTATTAAATATACCTTGTATAAAATTTTCAAAATATTTTGAGGTCAAAAAGTATTTGGTTGGTTCCTACATCAACAAGAGGTATTTTTGTCATTTCATAAAAATTATCTCAATAAATTCTCGAAAAAATTTTAAAATTATTATTAATTATTCTAAGTATATTAATAAATAAAAAACAATATGTAAACACTTTTAACTATTTTTATTTATTATTCTATTATTTGACCTTTAGGGACAAAATAGTCATTTTACAAATTTCTAGGCTTTGTTCCCAAAAATTGTTAAAAATCTAAACTAAGTACTACCAATACATATGTAACCGTAGGGATCAAATTTTTAAGATTCCCATATGATTCTCCAAAATAAATACAGAATAATTAGGAAAATAATTTGATAGGCAAAAATAAGGGTGTTACATTATATGCATTGCGAGTGTCACAACATAGATCAAAGATAGCCAAACGTGGAGTGTGTCTTCGTAGTTTCCAAGTGATTTATGCGACACCTATAATGTTTGTGGCGCAGTTGGGATTTGTGTCATTGGTGAGAAACCGGTGTGCAAGTGTTTAGATGGATTCAGGCCCAAATTACTGCGAAATTAGACCCAAATGAACTAGAATCAGGAATACATGTACAACCAAACTTGGAGTTGCAGGGGAAAAAACAAGGATGGTTTTCAAAAAATCAATAATGTGAAGGCACCAAACATAATGAGGTCAAGGGTTAATACAAGTATGACACTTGAGGAATGTAAGGTCAAATGTTGGGAAAATTGTTCCTGTACAGCTTATGCAAATTCAGACATTAGGGGAAGAGGCGGTGGCTGTGCCATTTGGTTTAGTGATCTATTGGATTTAAGAGTTATTCAAGATAGTGGACAAGATATGTATGTTAGATGAGTTGTGTCTAAAAATAGGTATGAGCTTAGATTTTGATTTCATCCCCATAAATAAAGGTAAAATTTATTAAATTAGACTCTACTAAAAGTAAGTAATTCACTTTATAAGATAATGTAAATAACCTTAACAAGAAAATTTATGATCGATAATACCTACTCATACATAATAAATTATGAATGTATTAGAATATCAATTATTGATTTTCTATTACTTACATTTCCCTTAGTTTAGAGCAATTAAATCCAAATTTAATTCTTCTCAGTCCCTTTTTTTTCATGTGTTGACTATTTATTTTGTTTTTTTTTGTCAATAAAATAAAAATGTAGAAGATGAGTCAAAGAAAAAGGTGGTTGTGATCACAAGCCCTGTTTCCTTTGTTATTGCGCTATTATTAATTTTCATATCGATTTATCAGAGTGGCAAAACAAAAATGAAAAGTAAGCCCTCTCCTAACTCGCATTGTCTTTTCATAGTCTTTTAATGAAAAAGGTGATGTGTATTTGAAATGGCTACATGAAGACTCACAACAACATTATTATGTCCATTCATTTTGAAATCAAAAAAAGACGTGTGTTCATAGTCCTCATATATATTATTGTATGGAAATATGACCATTTCCCCTGCCCAACCCAAAATGACTAACATTCATTTAAATAAAAGTTCTTTCAATTAAGAATAGAATACATACCATAAATTTCAAATTAATATAGCCAAAAAGGCAAATTCATTATCACATGTTAGATTGGAAGAGCATTTTGCTTATTCAAATTATTTGCATGAAAACAAAGATCATCATCAGGATTAAAAGAAAGAAAAATGAAAGAAAACAAGAAGAGTTTGAGCTACCTTTGTTTGACCTTACCTTAATAACATATGCCATAGATCATTTCTCAAATCACAATAAGCTTGGAGAAGGTGGTTTTGGGCCTGTATATAGGGTAAGTAACGTACTTATTGATAATTAAGAAATAACCATGCATGAAATTAATTGTTATTCACTATATTTAACTTTCTTCCCCACAAATGTGATGTGTCCGAACACTACTAAATGGAAAGGAGATTACTATTAAGAGACTTTCACAAACATTAAGACATGGATTAAAAGAATTTAAGGCTGAGGTTATGTTATGTGACAAGCTTTAACACCAAAATCTTGTTGAAGTTCTTGGATGTTGCATTCAAGAAAATGAAAAATTGCTTATATATGAATTCATGGCCAACAAAAGCTTAGATTCTTTCTTTTTGGTAAGTGTTTCTACTAAAACTGATTCTTAATTGAATTGTATTTCATTTCTTTCTTATAGTTTTGCAAGATTAATAGATAACCATGAAATTTGACTGATTCTAGCCGAAGTAAACTTCTAGATTGACCTAAGCATTTCTGCATTATAAATGGAATTGCTTAGGGACTACTTTATCTTCATCAAGACTCAAGACTAAGGATTATACATAGAGATCTTAAGGTAAGTACTATTTTATTAGATAATGAAATGAACCCAAAAAATTTATATTTTGGCTCGGCTCAAATGTGTGGAGGTGATCAAATTGAAGGAAAAACAAGCAGAGTAGGTACATAATAAGTATCTTTATTCATGCTAAAATATTAATAACGATTAATTGATCATTAAATTAACTCTTATGGTTTCTTTTAGTGGATTTATGGCACCTCAATATGCTTTTGATGGAATATTTTCTATCAAATTAGATGTGTTTAGCTTTGGCGTGTTATTGCTAAAGATAGTAAGTGGCAAGAAAAATAGTAGGCTTTTCTATCCAAACAATTACAATAATCTTATTAAGCAAGTAAGTGGCAATAATTCCTCTATTTTTTTTTTCATATAATGGAGCATTAGATGATCATTATTCCAAAATGTTTTAGGTATAAAGGTTGTGGAAAGAAGGCAATCCAATGCAATTCATTGATGCTAGTTTGGAGGATTCATGCATTCTATATGAAGTATTGCGTTGCTTTCATATTAATCTTTTATATGTGCAACATCATCCTAATGATAGGCCAAAACATGACATCTATGGTTGTATTGTTGAGCAATGAGAATGAAGTACCTCTACCAAAGGATCCTCGTTACTTAATAGAAGAAATCTTAACTAAAGGAGAATCTTATTCTGAGAACTTGATGTCCTTGTTAACTAACGATGTCACTATCTTAGTGTTGAGTGACAGATAGATAAAATTACATTACTTCTTGACTACATATTAACTTATTTAATTTGTAGATTTCTAATAATTTTTGTAGTCTTATTTGGTAATTGTATTGAAACATGTTTTTCTCTATGAACCTTTTGCTAATGATACTAAAATATAATGCAAACAATATTTTGAAAATCCTTAAATAAAAATAGAATATTTAATGATGGATATTTTCATTGTTATAGTGTCGAAATTTAAAATTTAGCACAAAAAGTTTAAATTTAACAGTAGATAAAAGTCTTTCAATCATTTTACCTAACCCCATCTTTCTTTTGAAAGGGATTTTTGAATGTGGTACAAAGGATTTATAAACCAATCCTCAATGTAGTGTAAATAAAAATTATATTTGTTTTGTTCCTCGCAAGGAGGTAATCTTGTTTGACGTATTATTGGATATTGAGTATAGGCATTTCTCCAAACTAGGGATGGCAATGGGGCGGGGCGGGGCGGGGCAGGCTTGGGTAGTAGCTACCCGTCACCCACCTCGTTAGTTAAAAACTTGTCCCATTACCTGCGCTCGTACCCAAGAATTTTTTTAATAACCACCGGTATCCTTGGATATCCATGATGCTTCCTAAAAACTAAAAGAAAATTAAAAAATAAAAAAATCAAATGTTATTCACAAATTAAATAAACCTCCCAACTACTTCCAATATGCCTTAAATTTCTTCATGCACCCATGCCAAAGGAAACAAAGTAGCCCCCAACAATTTTATCAATTTATAGACACATTTAAGTTGCAAGATAGTGCAACAAATAGCAAGTAGCAAGTATCTGCAATATTTGTGCCCGTCCTGTTAATAAATGGGTAGAGAATATACTCGTTTAAACTATTTTTAGGTACACATTAAAACTATCAATTTTCTATCCATGGCGAATTTTATCCACGAATATCTGCAGGTGTGCATTTTTTTTTTGTCATCCTTACTCCTAACAAGAATTTGAAACTTGGTTTGCCATGTTGTGGGGGATTAACCCTTTCCATTAGACCTAACCCCTATTGGCAAATAAAAATGATATATGGATTAATATGAAAATATAAGAACAATAAAGTGGCTTATTTGGCAAAGACACGATTCTTAATTCATTTGAATTAATATAAAGATTTAACATTTGCAAGAGTTATGAAAGGTTCAGACATCTTTTATAGTTCTTGTAGAGTTTGTAAAGACAAGAAGCAAAATGCAAGAAAAAAGGTTAAATTTTATCTTATAAATCTTTTCACAAGTATTGCAAAAATGAAAACGTTTTGAAACACAATAGTTGCATAACACAAGGTTTAGGTAATGTAGGATGAAGTTTCATCCCTTGGAGCATCCAACGAGGGTAAACCTAGTTTTATTAAAACTTTTTTGCACCAATTAAAAACAAAACCTTCAAATCACAATATCATCACCTTTTTTTTTTTAAGGATTAGTATAAACACAATATAAAAAAGATATAAGGATAAGGAGAAGATCACACAAAGTATTTATATTGATTCATGTCACCAACTAAAACTACATCCAATCCTTGGTTTCAACCAATATTTTCAACTATATGACAATTGATGCAAGGAAACTTATTTCCTCTCAACCCAAGTATGTGAAATAGAAAAAGTGCACAGGAAAGGGGGGGTTGAATTGTGCATTTAAAACCTTTTTATTTTTCGATGCAAGTAAAACAGTTTGAAAACGTTTTCAAGCTTAGGGATAGAGAGAAGAAGAACACAAAAAGTTTTTATATTGGTTCACTCAACCTAAGCTACGTCCAGTCCCTTCACCCAGATGGTGTTTACTAACCAACCTTGGTTACAAGTATTGTTCGTGGCCTCTTTAGGCTTTTCATAGCAATCACCTCAGATTGCTTAACCCAAGTATTCTTTTACACTAAGCCTCTCCAGGCTTTTACAACACAAAGATATCAAGTCACATAGTGAGGATTTGAAAGATAAGGCTCAAGCACACTCTAAAAATCTTTACAAGATTTTTGCTATCGTCCACTGGACGTTTCTATCAATTGTTTAGAAGTTTTTTGTTAACTTAGAATTTTTACACTAGGCACGTATATGTGTATTCGTTCTTCCTTGGTGCATATATATATTCTTCAGGAAAAAGATCTGTTGTGAAGACTTGACTTCGTTATGCAAGGGCGTGCAAACTATCCTTTCAAAGTGATCAGGTGCGGCAGCTTTTAGACTTGCACTAAAAAGGAAAGCGCAGGACTGTGCCGACGAACTGCTTTTCTGAACATTCTTCATTCGGCATGGCAGCTTGATAAGTTAACTTGCTTTATCTGTTTTTGATGTGCTCTTGCACTAGAATGATCCTGATACAATTAAATGGTTCAAACAATTTGAACGTTAGATCATAAGATAGGTAATATGTTAGTTTCAAGGAAAACTAGCATAAATAAATTGGACGTTCAAAATAGAACTTAGTCGTTTGAATATTTGTCGTTGGAAGCTTGCATCAGATATTTGAATTTGTTCTTCAGACGATCATCTTAAGTTGTTCACTGGACGATCTTCTTTAAGCACGTCTATTGGACGGTCTTCCTTAATACGTCTACTGGACGGTCTTCTTTGACACGTCTACTGGACGGTCTTCCTTAATACGTCTACTAGATGGTCTTCTTTAACACGTCTAGTGGACGGTCTTCAAAAGGAAGCTTGTATACTGTAAAGAGTTTAGTTCTTTGGCAGAAACTTGAACATTAATAAGTTTGTTATCTTCAAAAATTTGAGGGTCTAGATGCTTCTACGTCTTTGGTTCCAACAATCTCCCCCTTTTTGATGATGACAAACCTTATTAATTTTTAAGTTTTTGCTAGAATATAAAAGGATGCATAAAGGAGTTTTCGAAAGACTTACTATGCTCCCCCTAAGTCTGATATTCCAAGTTTTGTATTCTTTGAGACGCAAGATATATTAGTTTAAATCTATATCTAATAACGTTCAAAATATCAAGCATATTATATCTAACAGTTATAGGATTTTAATATAGGTAGAGTAACATTTGAAGTATGTCAGAACAAAGCATGTATTTTATTGTACTGGAAGATCATACAAAACAACAACAAAAAAATATAGTTAAAAAAAAACATAGTTTTCCAGTTCTCCACTTTTTGTCATTAGCAAAAAGTAGACAGAGAGAGAAGGGAGACGTCATCATAGTCACTGTTGCAGCAGCGAAGGAGGAGGCAGGGAAGGTTGAGAAGGGTGTAGGAGAGCTTGTTGGTTCTGGAGAATTTGGTGAAGATGTGTTGCAGCTGGTTTGCAACGTATTGTTGAACGATGGGGTCAACAAGGGGTATGGGGAAAAAGGTAGAAGAAGAGATAGGAAGGCTTGCGGAGGCTTGAGAGCCAGGATTAGGCGGTGGTGGAGGTGTAGGTGATGGTGGTTGGGAAGGAATGGGTGGAAGAGCTTCAGAGGGGGGAGGAGATTCTTCAAGAAGCTTCAAGTCTTGTACTTCTAGTTGGTATGGACATGGAGTGGTCCAAGGGTAGGGTGGTTGAAAATTTGTGTGGTGAGTAAGAGCAGCAATCATAGTGTATAGGATAGAAGTTTCTGTACCAAGGAGTAGACGCTCGTTTGTGGGACAGACAAAGGCAGCTGAAGAGTCCGAAAAGTGAAATACACAAGCTGGACGCTGCGTGACTTCACAGTTCGTTGCAGTTGGGATATCGACTTTGTCGTTTGTTGAAACTCCATTACTGGACACTTTTTGTTTGAATAGGAACATATGTTGATGCTAGAAGCATTCAGCATCGGCCTCGTCCAAGTCTGTATGAAGACGCTGAGCTAGGAACCATTCATAGGAATGAGTTGAATGTTGTTGAAAATCAACTCTGGACGGCAAAGGTAGGGATGGTGCCTTGGTTAGAATCTTCTTCTTTTTGCAGTTGTCATATATGATTGGCAGTCTTGGGCAGACGCGATTTGGTTGGATGCGGATGGATGTTGAAGGTCGGATGTGTTGTGATGGGGGAATGAAGAGTTGAAACTTCAAAGTGGCGAAACCTTTGAGAGTGTTGCAAAACATATGCTCAAAGGCAGATGGAAAGAATCCATCTTCTACCGGATCTAGAGACTGAAACTTCAAAACTGCAGGCTTTATGTGAACAGTCCGTCGCTCCTAGGTTTCCTTTGTTGCAGAGCTTGCTCGATGTGTTCTATTGGAGGTACTCTGTGTTGAAGTACTCCAGGAGGATGTGCATTGATGCGCCAAGCTTGTACAACTCTAGGGTACCTTCGTCTGATAAACTACTTGAGCGGTAAGTGTTCAATAGCTCCAGGGGGTAGTGCTAGATAAACTTCCAAAGGTTTATGGACATAGTCGTCCATGTACTTGTCCAGATCAAGTGGAGAGTAATCAAAACTGAAAGCAGGTTCTGGGAGCTCTGGACGCAAGATAATAGCATTGTCGTCCATGCGGTTTTGGGGGTTGCCTTCAACAAAGAGTAGAGGCCAATGCTGTTTGGTTTTGATTAAGGTTTTTGAGGGGGTGGAAGATGTAGGAAAGGAAATGATGGTTAAGGAGAAAGGTGATTTAGTAGGCTTGATGGAGAGATGTGTCTTAGATATGACGGGGGTGGGGATGGTGCAGGTATAACCTTCATCACCAAGCAGTAGCATGTCTAGTTCAGGTGTGGCTTGTGTGTCGGCTTGTGTTTGGGTAAGAGGTTCAAAAGGTTCAATAATAATTGATGCAGCCAAGTCACTAACAGGTTCATTTTCAATAGGAGAGGAAAGCTTACTTTTCTTGGATTGTGCTTCCCATAGCAGTGCTTCTGCTGGTCGTTTGGATGAGGCAGATGGTTGTGGTTGTGGTTGAACAGGAACATCAACCATGGTAGCTATTTGCTTCTTGACAAGCTTACCAATTAGCTCATTGTCTTCGTTGTCAATAGCGACGAACAACCGTCTCTTAGCAGGAGCTTGTGTCGAAGCAGGTGAAGGAGCAGAGACAATGATAGGAGCAGCTGCAAGTGGAGCAGATGAAGCTGATGGTCGTTGGGTCTTGGATCTTGTAACCCTGGTCGCTTGCGTGTTGGACGACCTCTTCTTGGTGGACGATCTGGCAACAACTAGATTCACAAACAGTGTCTCATTGTCCATCGGCTCAACAAGCTGGATGATTGGCTCAATTGTCTATAGAGGTGTCATTTCAACAATTTCCTTTTTATCGTCCACTAGTTTGGACATGGTTTCCAAAGGCTTCAGCACGAATCCAGCCTTCATCTGTGCAATATTGTTACGTCCAAATGGCAGTTGAGTGAAACGATGGCCACCACCCAGATTCCTAATCTAATTTTGCTCTCCAAGAGATAGAGCAAAGAAAGCATGATACACCTGTTGTTACTAGAAAAGTCTGTTAAGGAGAGTGGCATAGGTGATCTGGCCGCGCTCTTTGCGTCCCCTCATGGTCCTGAAGATGTTGCTCAGGATGAGGTGCGGCACGTTAAACTGTTGGCCTGTGATCATGTGGAACAGCGCGAACCTGTGCAGGAAGGTAATGCTGTCCTTCGATCCAGCCTTGTGAAGAATTCTCTTGTTCAGAAACTCCTGGAAAATCTTCCCTTCTTTTGTTAGCTTGCTGTATTCCACTGGCCCTTCGCCTTCTGGACCCATCAGTGCAGCATCAACCGTGTCATGTCCTCCAAAATTTCTTTCCTAGCCATTCTTGATGTAAGACCTAGCCCGCTCACAGCTAATAGCTTGGGTGACAATGCCAAGATCCATAGTGACCTTGACGCCCAAAACAGTTCCCGCGATATCTGTCTTGGAGAAGACGGCAGAGTTCTAAAACTGTCTAATGAGCTCTGGGTATATGATCTCGTTCAAGTGGAAGTAGTTGAGAATTCCACATTTGAGCAAGTTGTCCCTTACATTCACACCCATGTCTTCCAGAGCTTGGATATCGAAACGACTTTTAATAAGAACAACAACCTTGTCTAGGCTCTACACATGAGCCACGGCCTTTGCAGCAAGACCAGCCTTTTCAGTTGCCATATTTGAGAGCTTGAAAGATTGTTAGGGTTTGAGAGGTTTCGAGAGACTGAGAGAGTTCAAGTGGATTTGAGAAGAGGTGAGTGTTTGGTTTAGGTTTGAGTGTATATGAAGAAACCGAAGAGTTTAGCTTTTGGCGGTTCTTTCAATTTCAAAGAGAGAGATGATGTGCAATAAATGCTGGTCAGGCGCTTACACTTTTCGAGGTTGGTTATACGGCGCTTCAGTGACTCAGATAGGAATAAAACATTTATTTTCAAATCATTATCAAAGAAAACATGATTAAGTACGGATAGAGATTTTTATGCATATATAAATGTAAGTTGTTATGGAATGCGGAAAGCTATGCAAGTGATCGATGAAATATTGGACGCTACAAAACATTGGATGGTCAAGGCATGTTGAATAAAACTATTCATTTATAAATTCCATATCAAGAAGATCTCGAATATGTATGAGTTTATCTTTAGGAAGGGGTTTTGTAAATATATCGGCCAATTGATTTTCAGTGTTGACAAACTGAATATCGACAATTCCCTTCTGAACATAGTCTCTTATAAAATGATGTTTTATTTCAATGTGCTTTGCCCGAGAATGCAAAATAGGATTTTTAGACAGATTTATAGCAGCAGTGTTATCACAAAAGATAGGAATGTTACTCTCGTAAATACTGTAGTCTTCTAACTGATGCTTGATCCATAAAAGTTGTGAGCAACAAGATGCAGCTGAGACATATTCTGCTTCCGCTGTGGACAGGGCAATCGTCCCTTATCTTTTGCTCGTCCAAGAGACTAGATTCCCACCAATGAGGTGACATTCTCCACTGGTGCTTTTGCATTCTATTCTATCTCCCGCATAGTCAGCATCACAGTAACCAACTAACCTGTATTCTTTGTTTGACTTAAAACACAAACCAAGGTTAGTGGTCCTTTTTAAGTATCTAAAAATTCTCTTTACTGTTGTTAGATGAGTTTCTCTAGGGTCAAACTGAAAACGGGCACATAAGCATGCACTGAACATAATGTTAGGTCTGGATATTGTGAGATATAAAAGAGACCCAATCATACCTCGGTATGTAGTTTGGTCTATCTTTTTAGAAGAGTCGTCCAGGCTGAGTATTGACGATGGATGCATAGGTGTACTCATTTCCTTGACATCGTCCATCTTGTACTTTTTGAGAAGTTCGTTGACATATTTTGTTTGATGTATGAATATGCTATTTGCAGTCTGCTTTACTTGCAATCCTAGGAAGAATTTTAATTCTCCTATCATACTCATCTCGAATTTTGCTGTCATGATCTTAGAAAAATCCTTGCTTAAAGCGTCATTAGTAGCATCGAATATAATATCGTCCACATATATTTGCGCAATAATAAAGTGTGATTTAACGTCTTTGCGAAAGAGAGTGGTGTCTACTTTTCCTCTAGTAAAACCATTTTCTAAAAGAAAGGAACTTAGCTTTTCATACCAAGCTCTTGGAGCTTGTTTAAGTCCATACAAAGCCTTTTCTAGTTTGTAAACATGTTTTGGAAAAGTATCACTCTCAAAACCAAGAGGTTGTTTCACATAGACTTCTTTGCTTATTATACCATTCAAGAATGCACTTTTTACATCCATTTGATAGAGCTTCATATTACTATGAGCAGCAAATGAAAGTAAGATGCAGATGGCTTCTAATCTAGCTGCTGGTGCAAAGGTTTCAGCAAAGTCTATAGCTTCTTGTTGAGAATAGCCTTGAGTTACAAGTCTTGCTTTATTTCTTACCACTTTGCCAGCTTCATCTAGCTTGTTGCAGAACACCCACTTTGTTCCAATGATAGACTTATCCTTGGGTGCAGGATTTAGCATCCAGACATCATTCTTTTCGAATTGATTAAGTTCGTCCTTCATGGTGCTGATCCAGCCATCGTCCAAGAGAGCTTCGTCCACTGTCTTTGGTTCCAGTTAAGAAATCAAAGCAGTATGAGCTTGCTCCTTGAAGGTCAATCTTGTCCTGACATGATCTTGAACGTTTCCAAGAATTTGATTATCTGGATGATAAGTCTTCATTTGCTAAGAGCGTCCAGTTAGTTCCTTTTCTTCTTCTTTTGGATTGTCCATTGGATCTCTGGATGTTGAAGGTCTGGCATCTTCTAGCTTCATATCTACAAATGAATCGTCTAGCTCTGATATTTCTTTATCAGGCTTATTGTCATTGAATTTAACATGGATGGCTTCTTCAACTGTTAAGGTTTTAGAGTTGTAAACTCTATAGGCCTTGGATGTTTTGGAATAGCCTAACAATATTTCATCATCACACTTAGAATCAAACTTTCCAAGATTGTCCTTAGTGTTTAAAATGAAACATTGACATCCAAAAGGATGAAGATATGATATGTTGGGCATTCAACCTTTCCATAATTCATACGGAGTCTTTTTCAAAATAGGTCTTATATAAATTCTATTTTGTAAATAACATGTAGTGTTTGCTGCTTCAACCCAGAAGTACTTAAGAGTGGAATTATCATTTAGCATGATTCTAGCCATTTCTTGCAATGACCTGTTCTTTCTCTCTACCACACCATTTAGTTGTGGTGTTTATGTTACAGAGAAGTTGTGGAGAATTTCGTTCTCCTTACAGAACCCTTGAAAACTTTCATTTTCGAACTCCTCTCCATGATCACTTCTGATTGAAGCTATGCAAACGCCTTTTTTATTTTGAATTCTTTTGCAAAAGATTGAAAAGATCTTGTAAGACTTATCCTTGTGTTTTAAGAACATAACCCATGTCAATCTAGAGTAGTCGTCCATTACGACTAATCCATATCGTTTTTCACTAAGGGAGGCTATTCTGGTTGGACCAAACAAATCAATATGTAGTAGCTCAAGAGGTCTAGTTGTGGAAACAATATTTTTTGATTCAAAAGAGCTTTTTACTTGTTTCTCTTTTTGACATGCATCACAGAAAACATCAGACTTGTAAGCAAGATTTGGAAGTTCTCTTACGAGGTTATGCTTATTTAGCTTTGAGATTAGTCTCAAGCTTGCATGTCCAAGCTTCTTGTGCCAAGTCCATTGATTCTCTTTGATCGATAATAGACACGATACATTTTGATTTGTGAGGTCATTGAGATCAATCTTATAAAGATTGCTTTACCTCTTAGCAGAGAATAGTATGGATCCACCTAAATTCCTGACAATACATTTTTCTTTGTCAAAGGAGACATTGTGTCTACTGTCACATAATTGACTTATGCTCAGTAGACTGTGTCTGAGTCCTTCAACATATAAAACATTTTCAATGGAGGGGAAGGAATGCTTACCAATTGTTCCTATACCTGTGATCTTTCCCTTCTGATTTCCTCCAAAGGTGACTCATCCACCATTCTTAGGTTGTAGGCTTTAGAACATACACCTTTCTCTCGTTATGTGTCGTGAGCAACCACTGTCTAGGTACCATGATTGGGGTCTTCTTTCGATTGTCAAGCAAATCTGCAACAGGTATTATCATAGACTTAGGTACCCAAATGGACTTGGGTCCTTTTCTATTAGTTCTAAAGGCATTAGACGCCTTCTTTGTTGGACGATATCTACATTTTGTTGATTCATGTCCATTCTTTCCACATATTTTACAAAAGGTTATGTTTTTACTAGGTTTAAAATTTTCTTCCTTAATGAAACCAAGTCTAGATTTGTCATGAGGATTTCTTCTATAAGATAGAATTTTATTTAGGTTCTCAGTTCCAGTAACAAATTTGGACAAACTTTCTTTCAGATGAGTGACTTCTTTTTGATGTTCTAAAACTTCATGAGAAGATGTCTCTTCTGAAATGTTCTTTGTTTTTAAAAACTCATTTTCTTTTAAAACCTTTTTATGTTCTTCGTTGAGCAAATTGAATTCTTTTGTTATTTTTGAAAATTTATTTTTTAGTTCTTTATATCTTATTGAGAGAGTAGAGGAGTTAGCAAGCAAATCATTATAGGTTTCTTGTAGAGAGATTAAGTTATCGAAGTTTACCTCTTTGTCTTGCTCATTATCTGAGCTATCAGAGCTGGTCTCTGCCATGAGACACAAGTTGGCTTCTTCCTCTCCTTCTTCATCTGATGAAGATAGGTCCATGTCTTCCCAGGTAGCCATAAGACCCTTTTTCTTGAAGAACATCTTTTTTTTGTCCTTCTACAAACTGGAACATTCAGCTCTAAAATGTCCAAGCTTCTTGCATTCATAACAGACTGAAGGACTATTTTCTTTTGGTGCCTTGTTGAACTTCTTTGTGAAGTTTTTGGCTCTGGATCCTCCTTTCTTCTGCCACATAACCTGTATTTTTCTGGAGATGAAGGATATTTCATCTTTGTCAAAGTCATTCTCTTCGGATTCTTCCTCAGAGGATTCTTCCACGTTTAGGGCTTTAGACGATGATCCTCTGGGTGGACGCTGGACGCTTAGTGCGATGGACTTCTTCTGTCCTTCGTCTTGTTTCAGCTCCAGTTCATGGACTTTAAGAGTTCCAAGTAACTCTTCCATTGAGAAAGTTGTTAGATCCTTGGAAGCTCTTAAGGCTGTAACCTGTGGTCTCCATTGCCTAGGCAAACTTCTCAAGATTTTGTCAATGTGATCATAATTGTCATAGGTTTTGCCTAAAGATCTCAGGTTATTTATTATAGTTTGAAACCTACCAAACATAAGTTCGATAGTTTCATTTTCTTTCATAGTAAAGAGTTCATATTGTCTTACGAGTAAGCTCAACTTGGACCTCTTTACTTGTAAAGTGGCTTCGTAGGCAAGAGCGAGGGTGTCCCATATTTTTTTAGCACATTTTAAGCTATGTACCTTTTCATATTCAGATTCAAATAAGGCATACATCATAGCATTTCTAGCTTTTAAGTTTAGAAGATACCTCTATTTGTGAGATTCTGTCCATTGACTTCTTGGAAGCTCCACTCCATCATGGTCAAGGGGCAGGTAGTCGCCGGTTTCTACTACGTCCCACATGTCTATGTGACATGCATCAAAGAATGCTATCATTCTTTGCTTCCAATAATTGTAGTTTTGACCTTTAAAGAGAGGTGGTCTGTTAATGGCTTGTTCCTCGTTTTCCATGAGTGATCAGGATCGTTTTACCCCTGCAATGTTAGATGCTCAACCCCAAGAGGCCGAGCTCTGATACTAATTGAAATAGAAAAAGCGCACAAGAAGGGGGGTTGAATTGTGTGTTTAAAACCTTTTTTATTTTTCGATGCAAGTAAAATAGTTTGAAAACGTTTTCAAACTTAGGGATAGAGAGAAGAAGAACACAGAAAGTTTTTATACTGGTTCACTCAACCTGAGCTACGTCTAGTCCTTTCACCCAAAAGGTATTTACTAACCAACCTTGGTTACAAGTATTGTTCTTGGCCTTTTCAGACTTTACACAGCAATCACCCCAAATTGCTTAACCCAACTATTCTTTTACACTAAGCCTCTCCAGGCTTTTACAACACAGACAAGTGTTTTTCTTTTACAAAGATATCAACTCACGTAGTGAGGATTTGAAAGATAATGCTCAAGCACACTCTGAAAATCTTTACAATATTTTTGCTATCGTCCACTGGACGCTTTTATCAATTGTTCAGAAGTTTTTTGTTAACTTAGAATTTTTACACCAGGCACGTATATGTGTATTCATTCTTCCTTGGTGCATATATATATTCTTCAGGGAAAAGATCCATTGTGAAGACTTGACTTCGTTATGCAAGGAAGGGTGTGCAAACTATCTTTTCAGAGTGATCAGGCGTGACAGCTTTTAGACTTGCACTAAAAAGGAAAGCACAGGACTGTGCTAACGAATTGCTTTTCTGAACATTCTTCATTCGGCATGGCAGCTTGATAAGTTGACTTGCTTTATCTGCTTTTACTGCGCTCTTGCACTAGAATGATTTTGATACAATTAAATGCTTCAAACAATTTGAACGTTAGATCATAAGATAGGTAATATGTTAGTTTCAAGAAAAACTAGCATAAATAAATTGGACGTTCAAAATAGAACTTAGCCGTTTGAATATTTGTCGTTGGAAGCTTGCATCAGATATTTGAATTTGTTCTTCAAACGATCATCTTAAGTTGTTCACTGGACAATCTTCTTTAAGCATGTCTATTGGACGATCTTCCTTAATACGTCTACTGGACGATCTTCTTTGACACGTCTACTAGACAGTCTTCAAAAGGAAGCTTGTATGCTGTAAAGAGTTCAGTTCTTTGGTAGAAACTTGAACATTAATAAGTTTGTTATCTTCAAAACTTTGAGGGTCTAGACGCTTCTACGTCTTTGGTTCCAACAGTATTCTTTATTATTTCCTCTTCAAGCATAAAACCAAGTATACTTTTTCACTAGCCTCTTCAAGCTTCATCTTTGATGACCATTTTAGTATTTATTTATGGCAAGTGTGTCAGTTGTAAAAGTAATAAATTGATAAGTACAAATATATTATAATGCTTAATTTTCATAATTTGTTGTTATTTAAACTAGCATGATAAGGTGATAATATGAAATCAAAGACAACAAAATAATAAAGACTAATTAAATTTAAAATACCTATTATTTATGATTTTCAATTTTTAAAGAGAGATGATGGATTATGGAAATGGTTATGGTTCAAATCCATATATAGACATCCTTTTGTAATCTCACCCAATCCAATACAAGTTCATCCACTAGCTAGCATTAAAGTTCATATTAACTAAAATAGGCAACATCCAATTCCTTGGCAGGTAGTCACTTAAATTAACCCTAGTGCTTTAATTCCTTAAATCCACTAAGATTAACCCAAGAATTAGGTTCAAAAATCTAAAAGAATATATGCATCAAAAAGTTTTATCCCTAGATTCATTTTAATACAAGGCAATCAATCTTAGTTCCAACCACATTTACAAGAATCCTCATTATAAACACAACTTTTAATCATTTCACTAATGGTCAATTAGTAGAAAGCATTAAGAGAATAAACACTCGATCTCATTAATAAAATCTATATTGAATAAAAAGGGGCTCCATTACAAAGGTTTCCAATAAAGTTCATCTATTCCTAACCTAAGGAAACTTTGCAAAACAATATGAAAAACAAATCAATAAAGAAGATGAAGATGGGGTAAGAAATTAGGATTTTCATCAAAGATAGACATCCTCTTTATTAGGCCTCAAACTCAACTTTTATAGCACCTTAAAATTCAAACCCAATGTTCCTAGTGCCTATTACAATGTTTTTATTTTTCCTTGTGAAGCTTAACGCTAAGATTAAAATTTCAAACAAGAGACTTAAATATATTATGGATATCTACATTTCAAGCACTAGACCAATGCTTCCAATAGGGGTGAGCAAGAGACGTGTTGGGACGGGTTTATCTTCATCCCTACTGGGCCTAAAATTTTGATCGGATCATTAATTTAAACCCGATCAAGACTCGAAATATATATGACGAGTCCAAGTCAACCTGATGCTTTAACATAATATATCAATATTAACATTATGTATAGCTATATCAAAGAATAAAATAAGTATAGAACTTAAATTAAGGTATATTTTACAATATATATTTTAAAATAAATAATATCATTATAAATATATCATGTTATACAAAATATTATCTATTGAATAAAAAAGTTTTATTAATTATTAATCCACAATTGTCCAAAAAAATTATACCTTTTAAGAGAATGTGTGACACTAAACCAGGTTGAGACAACTCAAAGCATAACCTGAACCCATAATAAAAAATATGTTATATCTAATTTCAAAACCCAAACCCATCCAAATCAACCTCGGGTTGGGGCCAGTAATTGGGATGGGATAGGTCTTACTCACCCCTAGATTCCAATGCTAGTAAAAAGTGTTCCTTCAAGAGTGCTTACTTTCTAAATGTATTTTCAACACTAGCAAGTGTCATGTCTTCATCATTACAACATTTTTTTATTAGTGTTTCTTCTCTTTTCTAGCATAAAGCATTTGGACTCCAAAAAACTGGCTACAATCTTTAACTCCAACATTAAGCACTTCATGTAGCATTAAAAATGTTAAGGCCTTTTTCTTTAAGTTTTTTTTTTTTCACTATAAAATCAATAAAACTCAATATTTACAACTTTTTAAATGCAACACAAAATTCATACTATTTTTTATATATTTTTCCAAGGTTTCAATTATTATTTAGCTTTTTATTTTGTTTTTCTCATCAAAATCATGCACATAAATTCATCAATTATGAATTTATCACTTCACATACACCTAAAAATGTTTAAGGAAAGACATTAAAAAGTTATCATTGAGTAAGTACTCTAAATGTTTGATTTGATAGCTTATAACATTTCTCTCTTTCTAAGGTATATTCAGTAAATATAACCATTATTGCTTAAATGATTGAATGCATTTGCTTCATTTTTTAAAAGCAAATTGTTGATTATTTGTAGACTCCTAAAATGGAGATGTTGGAGGGAAAATTGTTTTAGCATTGAGATCTTTAATTTGAACATTAATGCTTATAAATTTTATCATTTAATGCCTTTCTCATTGTGCTTGATGTTTTGACTAATAAGTATTGTTTGTCTTATGTCTTTTTGTACTTCGATTACGCAATAGATAGAACTTTTCCATTCCTAACAATATATGTGTCTTGTTCTTACCTACTTTTGTGTTAGTCACATTACTCAAGACTGCTTCTCTTGAAGTTTTCAATTTTATTTCTCTTTGTGAGATCATTGAAAAGTATGTAAGAATATTTGCGTAACTTTTGAATCTTCAAAATTGTAGGATGTAGCCAATGTCTTCTGGATGACAAAGCCACGTAAGACGAAGCTATAATCTTTAATGTTTGACAAAGCATTTGTATTTTTAACTACAAACTTAATTAAAGGCATTAACATCATTCAAGCGAGAACCAAAGCTCAATTCAAACTCTATGACACTTCTCCCTCTCTAAGGTCCTAAAGATATGTTTAAATAGAAGCTACCTAAGGCAAATTAAGACCTAAGCCCAAAATTTAGGCTCACTAAATGTTAATTGACTAAATTACAAATTAATTCCTTTAGATATAGCTAAGTTGCAAAGCATATCATGTCTGCCACTGTCTTTAATTTATTTGATCCTCTATATGCCAAATTGGCTTTTGTGTTTTCATCAAAGTTATAGATAATTCTGTCCTGGAATTTTTGATGCTAGGCTATTGTAGTTTCGACTTCTACAACTCAAGTTATGCTTCCAATATTGCACCTATGTTAAGAAGTTAGGACAAAACAACGTCTTCAACTTCAAATCTCAGTTGGAGCATGATCCAAGCCAAATTAGCTCGCTAACTTCTTCATAAGAATTATATATTTTTCTTTAAGCTTTCCATAGATACAAAGATCACCTCTAATGTGTCTTTGGAAGTTAAGTTATAACCTAAGCAACGATGAAAGGTCAAAACACATTAAAATCCAAAAATTAGCCAAGATTTACATTAGAGCCCAATTAAATCCAAACATATAAAACTTAACTAGAACAGCAATAATAGGCACAATAAACATCCAATAAAGCTAAGTACAAAATCATGATAAAGTGTATTAAAATTGGTCAATCAGTAGCTCTCCATAATGTTCTAAGTACATAAAAACACCTTTTTAAAGGTTTGGGCAAATTGTAAACATTTGAGGAATTTATTTGTATGTTTTTTTGTCTTACACAATTAAATCATCATTTAAGCGTATAACACACATTTTTAAATTTTGTGAAAAAATATGTATAGTTCTATTTGCAAGTATTAAATGAATTTCGATAAATTCAAATTAGGATGTTTAATGTACTGTTCTAGAATAAAATAATTTAGAATTTTCAAATTCCCTAAATACCCCTAGTTTAATATCTATCATTAAACTTCAAAAATTTATATCTAATGATTCATACATTATTTTGACTTGAGATTTTTATGAGAAACTTATATTAATATCACTGTCCAGTTTTGTGAAAGTTTTTGAGATATTTTATGTGAAAAGACAATTTTACCCTTGCTATTAATTTTAAATACTATAATTTTTATAACTTAATCAAATTAACTTAAAAATTGAAAATTCCTTCAATTATTACTTAATTAAATCATTTATGACCAAAGCAAGTTATTTTTATTATAAAATTAATTTAAAAAGGGTAAAATTATAGTTTTGTCATTCTTCCATTAAATTTCAATGAAACATTTGTATTTAAGATATTTTAATTCTGAAAATCATAAAAATTTCAAATTTGACTTAGAAAGTTATTTTACTATGAAATTAAATTATTTCCACCATAATATAAATTTTTAACAAGTGAAATTACCATTTTACCTTTTCTAACATAATTATCAAATTATTAACTTAAACTAGTCTATATTAAGCTCTTTTTGTGGGAATCTTTTATCAAGTCAACTCAATAAAAGTGTTCTTGCTCTTGTAAAAGATGTTTATCAAGTCAACTCAATACAATTTCTATATTCCACCTCCTGTCAAAGAAGGAGTTCTTGAAGCATAATGGAGTAAGGAGGATATCAACAATATGAAGCTAAATGCCAAAACTAGATATCTTATCACATGCGCCTTGTCCAGAAATGAGTACAACAAATTTTACAATTGTAAAACAACCAAGGAAATGTGGGATACTATTGTAATCACACTTGAAGGCATTAAACATGTTAAAATGAGTTAAATAACCACTCTCACAAGGCATTATGAGATGTTTGGTATGAAAGATGATGAGTCCATTGACAAAATGTTTGGACAGTTCCAAACCATCATTAATGGTCTTCAAGCTCTAGAAAAGGAGTACACCAAGGTAAAAACACCATGAAGATTCTAGATAGTCTTCACAATGTATGGTAACCTAAAAGCATTGCTACCTACGAGACTCAAGATATGACATTCCTAAGGTTAGATGAGTGTCTTGGATCCCTTAGAGTTTATGAAGTTCACCTACATAAGAAAGATGGAATCAAGTTAAATAATCCCACCATTCTATAGACAGATAGGTCCAGTTAAACAAAGCTAGAAATGAAGCCAACATCAAAAGCATTTAAAGTTCAATAAGAAGAATCATTTATATATGAGATGTATACATTCATTTTAGTTGTTGTAATAGAGGAATTCCACTTGTATTTTAATATATATATATATATATATATATATATATATATATATATATACGATATGTATCATTTATATAAATAATGAAATAAAATTATTCTGTCTTTTTTTTTCTATATATGTTTCCTTTTGTGTATTTGTAATTTTCGAGGTTGAATATTTATGGATGCAAGGTAGTTATATTATTGTTTTAAAAAAGACTTAAATATGTTTTTCATCCCTATAAGTTAGTGTTTTTTTGTTTTTAGTTCCTATAATTTTTTTTTTCAGAATCATTCCTATAAATTCCAAACCTTTCATTTTTAGTCCCTATCATCAAACTTCATTACAAAAACATTAATTTACTAACATTGTAACAATGTCATCATGTGCCATCAACAAAAAATGATGTCATGATGACATCATCATATGCCATGACAATATAGTGTCACGTTAGTAAAAAGTACCATGTCATCATTATAGTAGAGGGACTAAAAATTAAAAAAAAATACAAGGCCTAAAAATAAAAAATTTATAGGGACAAAAAATGAAAGAAAAATTACATAGACTAAAAGAAAAAAAAAGTGAAATATTTATAGGCACAAACAAATATTTAAGCCTTAAATATAATGTATAAATTCAATTTAAAATTAATATGACGTAAAAATCTTAAATAACAAAAAATTATTTTTTAATAATCATACATTCTATCAACCTTTTTTTCGTTTTTTTTTTCTCGTTCAACACTATAGAATGACTCACACATTGCATAAACAGGGACTGCATCTTAATTGACTTAAAACTAATATCACTTAATTTTAGTTTTTGTTTGCCCAAACACCTTACACACTAACCCAGACTTTAAGACTTTTATTAGAACTCGTCACTCAGATCATTGATCAACAAAGCATTATAATTTAATTAAAGATGCCTTTCTTCCATTATTCCATAATAAACCTTTGAAAGAATAGAAAACTTCAAATTTAGATACTTAGCAAAACAAATAAAGTGCATAACCTTTAACCTATTCATCATGTTTAGAAATCAATCAAATGAGATATTCATAATTTAATGACAATAAGGTCCATAACGTAATAACAACAACCATGGTTGCATAGTGTTGCATTGGTGTACGTTGGTTTTGCACGATGGACTTACTGGTGGTAGCATCGCAACTGGTGGTGATGATGAGTGGTGCATCAAGGTGATGTAGGTGTGAAAGGAATAGTAGTTGTGGGTATGACATGAAGAAAGAAGGAATGTTATGTGAATGAGAAATATAGGAGCCTATATGTCGTTCCTCTATAAGCTCCATTGTGAATGATGATAAAAGAAACGAGAGAAAGTGTAAAAAAAAGTGAGTGTGTGAGAGTGTGGAGCGAGGAAAAAAAAGAAAGTGATGAATTGATGATTAGTGTGTATATGCTCTCAAGAGAGTGCCTGGTGTGTATTTCTTTTTCTATCAGGTATATGTGTGTTAGAGAGAAAAGAAATTATGTATGTGATGAGTAAAAGAGCCTAAAGCGTATATGCAATGTGTGAGTAGCCATATAGTGTTGAACAAGGGAAAAAGTGAAGAAAGATTAAGAGAATGCTTGATTATTAAAAAATATTTTTTTTTACTATTTAAGTTTTTTATTTTATATTAATTTTAAATTAAATTTATACATTATATTTAAGACTTAAATATGTGTTCTCGCCTACAAATATGTCACTTTTTTTTAGTCCATGTATTTTTTTTCATTTTTCGTGCTTATAATTTTTTCCTAGTTCTTGTAAATTTATTTTTTTATTTTTAGTCCCTCAACTATAACGATGACATGACACCATTATTGACATGGCACCAATAATGTAGCATTTTTTTGCTGATATGGCATTTTTGTTGATATGACACGTGATGACATCATATGACATAATTGCCTATTAATGTGTCATATGGTGATGTCATCATGACATTAGCAAATTAACATTTTTGTAACAGATTTTGATGATACGAACTAAAAATGAAAGGTTTGGAACTTACAGGGATGATTCTAAAAAAGGAGATTACAATGACAAAAAATAAAAAAGCACTAACTTACAGGCACGTAAAAACATATTTAAGCCTTTTAAAAGTATCTTCTACCTTGGTTGTTATCATAATCGATATAGAAAGTCATTTTCTATATTAGTTGTGATGAACACTGATTTAGAAAAAAAGGACTTTCTATATCAGCTCTAACCACAAAAGACATAGAAAGTGAGTACTTTCTACATAAGTTCTAGGTACAACTGATGTAGAAAGTAACTTTCTACATAAACTCTGAAATCAATCTAGAAAGTATCCACTTTCTCTATTGGTTGATTCCACATTGCCCTATAACTAAACTAAAAAGTCAAAAACAATTGATGTGGAAAGCCTTTTTTGTACTAGTATAACTTAACGAAAAAAGACAATAAAAAAAGATAGTATATTTCATAACTAATAACACATAATTAAAGGAGATTTTATGTTTGAAATATATACTAACTATAACAAGTTTATATGTAACATAACAAGTAAAAAATTTATTCTATGTAGCATTCAACATTGGGATAGTTAGTTCATTTGTTGAAGAAGTTATTTGCTTCTCAGAAGATGATTCTCCTTTAGTTGATCCCTTCTCTATTAAGAAATTAGGCTCCTTTGGCTAGGCAAAGCATTTTCACTATTCAACATCACAACTATAGTTGCCATATTTGGTCTATCATATGAATCATGTTGTACACATAAAAGCCCAATATGAATACAACGTTTAACTTCTGATTCATTACACACACCTTCTAAACAAGCATCCATCAACTTCATTGGGATGTCCTCTTTCCTCATTTTCCATGCCTATAAAATTTTAAAATAATTAATGGTTAATTACTAATATAGTATGAAAATACTAAAACTACTTGTGTTACTTACATATCCAATAAGATTACAATTGTCGTTTGAATAGGAAAGCCCTCTATTTTTCTTGCCATTTATTATCTCCAGTAATAATATGTTGAAACTAAATACATCTAATTTGATGGATAATAACCCATCAGAGTCATATTCAGGTGCCCTATAACCACTGCAATTAAGTAGTCCTATATGAGTTAATTTGATGTTTGATATTTAGAATAAAAAATTAGCTTTGATGGAGATACTTACTATGTACCAACTATTTTGCTTGTGTTTCCTTCAATTTGATCACCTCCAAACATTCGAGCTAAGCCAAAATTAGAAATTGTTTGGTTCATCTCATTGTCTAATAAAATATTGCTAGCTTTAAGATCTCTATGTATGATCCTTAATCTTGAGTCTTGATGGAGATAAAGTAATCCTTGAGCAATTCCACTTATAATGTAGAAATGTTTAGGCCAATCTACAAGCTTGCTTTGAGTAAAATCTGTCAAATTTTATGGCTATAATAAAGAAACAAAAATCTATATTAAGTTAGCATTTAGATTTTGTAGAGATACTAACCAAAAATAAAGGAATCTAGACTTTTGTTAGGCATGTATTCATACATGAGCAATTTCTCATCTTCCCAAATGCAACAACCAAGGACTTTAACAAGATTTCAATGTTGAAGTTTGGCACATAAGACAACCTCATTCTTAAATTCTTTTAATCCTTGTCCTGATCTTCTTGAAAGTCTCTTAATGGCAATTTCCTGTCCATCTGGTAATGTTCCCTAAAATCATATACATTTAAATGTAGTGAAGGAAAACAATTGTCCTTTGTCCTTTCTAAAATATAAAAGATGTTATAGACGCGCCTTATATGCAGGTCAAAAACCACCTTCTCCAAGCTTTCTATCACTTGAAAAGTCATCAGTAGCATGTGCTAATGAAGCAAGGTCGAACAAAGGTAGGTCCAAATCATCCTAATTGCTTTCAAGATTCTTTTGTTTTACAAGGTCAATCCCTGTTTTTTCTCAAATAAATTAGATATGAATAATTATTTGCCATCCCGTGTTAAGAAATTTTACTTTTCTACCATTTTAGTTGAAATTTATTAGGTCTATGTTAGTTTTATTTTCAAGTAACATGTTTTATATAAACTTAATTATATTTTTAATTTTTTTAGTTTAGACTATGTGCAATTTGATTTTCTAATTTTTTTATGAGTTAATTAATTAAGTTCATTTGTTTTTAAAATTAAGCAAATTTGGTTCCTCCATCAATTTTTTATATTTAAAACTTTCAAATAATTATTTTTCGTCTAAATATTTGAAGATTTGTGATGAATTTTGGATATGAAATAATTTTACAAATTTAGAAGTAATATGTTTATTGGAAGTTTGATAAAATTTGAAGGACGTAACAAGATGTAAAATTAGAGTTCAAAGAAGGAAAAAAATTGAGGTTATTTTATTTTAGATGGAATTTGATGTTTTATATGATGGGTTTAAAGCAAAAAAAGTTTTAAAACAATTTACTTGATTCAATTTATAAATATTTCAAGTAAAAAAAATGAGAATCTAAAAATTTTAGATAAAAGAAAATTAACAAAAGAACCAAATTTATTTAATTCTAAAATAAACAGACTTAATTAACTTTAAAAAAACTTAGGGCCACAAAATCACTTATAATTCAAATTAATAAGACTTAAAGTATAATCAAAACCTTTTAAAATAATCCAATACAACTAAAAAGGCCAGCCATTTTTCTTCTAAAAGTGGAATCATTATATTTATTCTATTAAAATTTGTTTAGCAAAACAATATATCAAGAACCTAGTGTATTCTAAATGAAATAATCCAGGTTTAAATATATTTTTAATCATTATAAATATGTTTAAATTTAATTTTAATTCTCCAAATTTCTTTTTATTGATTTTAATTCTCATAATTTTAGGTTTTTGAAAATGAAATTTTATTATTACTTAACGATAACGTGACATGCATTTAATCATAATCATATCACCTCTATGACTATTTTAAAATAACATGTGATATGACATGTTTAAATACATGTTATATCAATAATAAGTAATAAGTAATGATAAGCATCAATTCAAAATTTTAAATTTTTTAGAAACTAAAATAATTTTTTTCTGAAAAACCAAAATCAAATTTAGGCATATTTATAGCATCTAAAAACAAACTATACCAAATAATATATTCCTTCCCTGGCTATTTGAAATGAATGAAACACTATTAGTAGTTATTGTAAACACTATTAGAGCCTTTATGTGGCCATTCTGGACGTATATTAGCTGTTCAAGGAAGAGAGCGGAAAAATAATCATGAGACGGTGATTGGATTAAGAAAAGTTACCTCTTGTATTTCTCCTTTGACAAATGAAAATCAATATTAAAAGCACCCTAATAATAGACGAAACTGTGGTTGTGATCACAACCACCTTTTTCTTTGAATCATCTTTGCATCTTGGTTTTCTTGACAGATATGAAGTAAATAGTCACTATAAACAAAAAACAAAGAACAAAAAAGAACAAAATAAAAATAGGCTTTGCCTTGAATGAATGCTAACAATTAATATAAATCATGATATTTCCTTTTTAATATTTACTTTATTATTAGATAAAATTTTATGTAGATTCCGTTAAATTACCTAATCTTTGGTAAGATGTTACCTAATAATAAAACAAAAAGTGTTAAACAATATATTAATAACAATTATATATCGTGGAGCATTAGCTATGGTATTTTATCATCAAATTTTCATGACATCAAATTTGAGCTTCCCGCATTTTAAAGTGAAAAGTAAAAGTGTTGTTGAGATCGGATGTAAAAATATATTATGACGTAAATAAATAGTTCTATTATTTGAACATTAAAATATTAAGAGAAAAAAAATTATGCATTGACAGTGTAAATGAATTGGACATTATCATCTAATCACAAACCGCCATGTATGATAAGTTTGTTGACTTTTATAATAATTACCTTAAAAGTTACACAAATAGTGATTTTTGATTGGTTGATAGTGTAAAATTTTTTACACTAATAGTGCATAATTACTAAACTCAAATATTAATACTATACACAATATGATATTACGTATAATTATTGTTATTTCTTACTTTTTTTATTTTTTTATACACATATTAAAGATATATATTCTCCAAAATCAAAAGAAATTACTTTTTGTTTTCTTATTTTAATTTAGGGGTGGCAAAATTATCCATTTATTTTCGATCTATTAAGTCCATCCATGTAAAATCCAATCCAATCCATCCAATTGTTAAAAGAAAAAAAGACTTGGATCAGATTAGATGGATCATGTAATTAAATAGATAGATAATAATCTATCCTCATCTAATTAACACTTAATGGATCAATATCAATCTAACATTTTCTTATATTTAATTTTTTAATACTCTATCTCCCCTCTCTTACTCCCTTCTTTTTCTCTTTTCTATCTTTCTCTGCTCTTCATCACGAATAAATCTTCAAGAAATTGAAGATAGTAAGAAGAGAATCAAAAGCGATTCCCACACACAGTGCCAATGTTATGAGGTTGAGCACGAGGAGGAGAAACAAAGAGCTCTGACAGACTTCCACAGTGGTTGCAAACGTCTCTAGTGGTGACACCTACAGGAACTTCAATGCCTAAGTCAACAAGAGTATTAGACAGTGAGTGAGAATAAGAGAGTTATGTGTACCCAGCATGTGTGAGGTCCTTTATATAGAGCATTTTGGAGGGAAAAATTGTTAGAGAGGTTTGAGATGCCACATTAGATGGCACATGGCAATGTTCATTTGGGTGCCACACTAAGTGTTTTCCTTGCTGTGATTAGGATGGTCATAAAAGTCAAGATTGAGATAGGAGATATAGTTGTGACCAGAGTAGACGGTTTCTTTGTAGCCGGGGTAGGCAAGACAACAACTCTGGGCTAGACTTGGTTGTCAATGTCATCATTAGTTAATCTAGTGATCCTTAAGTCAGATACCAAGGTTGGTCGCCTTAAGGGTTGACAGCTGGGGTAAACCAAAACACCATTCCAATAATGTTTTAAGTTTAGATTGGAGGACCAGAAGCTTATTCTTTCTTCTTATCATTTTTCATTTGATTCTCTTACCAATCATTCTATCAGATGTAATATACACAACCAAGTTTTTTTGTTTTTAATAAGAGAACATACATAACAAAGTACCAAGTAAAATTTACTAATTTAGGTATAGAGAGTTTATCTCCATTAGAAGTTTTGCCTATTACTTAACTTGTCTAGCCTAAGGAATAAGTTCCATTGCTAATGGTCTAAGCTACAAGTACAATAAAATGTATTATGCTGGCCTAAGAAATTTTCATTTAATAAAGGGTTATCTAATCCTCTCCCTCCATATCAAACAAATGAGTCATTTTTTTTAATCACATTCTACCATAGCAATCATACAATATAATAAGTAGTACATTATTGTGTACCTTGCATCATATTAGGACCTTGTACCCATATCTCCCCTAATTGTCCAAGATAGAGAGGCTTCAGTATATCCAAACTGATTGTTTGAGCTTCCATACCACAACACGCATTCTTATGGAGCCAGTATGTTGTATGCCGAATCCCAATCTTCAAATTCTCCATAGAAACAATGTAAAAAGTTTTAGTCATACCATATTCTTGAAACCATAACAACAAACAACACATAAATATTACTTTACGTTCAATAAGCATAAATACTAGTAATTTTGCTAATACCTATTCAATGGTTTGAATGAAATAATAACTTAAATTTCTTGCCATAATTGATTAGCTAACACAAACACAAAACATAGAACACACACACACAAAACATAGACCATAGAAGTAAGTATTGGCTAATACTTATGCAACACTTGGATTATGACATCAAAAAACTTTTAACATGTAAAACACTAGAGGATGAATGATAAATACTTAAGGAAAATATATGAACCCTAAGATTGGAATAATTACCAAATAGAGGATTTTGACAAAGTAAATGTGAGAGAGATTATTGCAAGAGAGAGGGTGAGCGATTAAGACGATGAACCCTAAAATTACATGATAGAAGAATAAGTTACTAAATAGAGGATTTCAATGGAGTAACTGTGTGAAAGATTGCTACGCGAGAGAGAGTGATCGATTGCGATGATGAAGAAATTTTTTAGAGATAAAGAGCGATTAGGTTGATGAAGAATTTTCCCATTAAGGTTGGAATGAGAAAAAAATCGAGAGGGAGATGAGACCAATGAGAAGAGATTAATAGCAAGTGTTATAAATTTAGTAAAAATCATAAGCAAAGCATTATTTCTTTTATTAGCAATTCTTATAATGGTCATTATCGATATATTTTTAATGGCAATTATGTATTAGCCATAAATAGTTTTAATTAGATAAATACTAGTAATTGATTCATTGCCATTAAATAATTGCCATTAAAAATAAAATTTGGTGTAGTGAGTATCCAATTGTGTAGTAGATTGTTATTTAAACCGTTTTCGTGTCAAGAATATGTAGCTGCATATTTGTAGAGTTTTAAATTGTATTTCATTTTCATTGATATTTGTTATCATAGTATTTTACTAATAGTTTAATAGTAAAAACCCTTCTTTCATTTTACAAAGGAAAAGATTTTATGTTCTATATTATGTTACACTTTTATTTTAAAAGTTTTAAATAAAAAATCTAGCTTAATTTCTACTACTGAGCTATTAAAGCTCAAATTTGAGTTACATAAAAGTTGATAGTTAAGGGTTTTACAATAAATGCCTGTATGCTAGAAAAAACCATGAAAATGTTGGAAGTGACCAATTACATCATTGTGCAGTGTCTTTAAAAATCCTAACCATCGTAGGCAAGCCATCCACACTTGTGAGATCTATATGTAGCCATGAAATAAGGGTAAAACGAATTCCACCTCATGTTGACAGCCCACATATAAGCATTCGTCATTTTGTAAGATTCTTGTTCGACTAAATTGTCTTTGGCGAGAATCCTATTGTGCATCAATTTCCATGCAAACATAATCACCTTTAAAGGTACACATTTATTCCACACCTTCCTCTAGCATAACTCAAGAGTCGCCTCTTGTATCACCATGAGTGTCTTGTATGTTGTGCATATAGTGAAAGCCCTAGACATCTCCTTCTTCCATCTCCATCTGTTAGCCTTCCTTCTGTCAACCCCACTTGATCTACCACTTGTTTTAATTGTTTAAAGAGCTCCACTTCCCACTAAAAAAGACTTCTCCTCTAGGCCCAAGCCCACACCCATCTCCCTTCCACCCATAACCTTAGGTCTGTCTCTAGCCTTTTTTTGGCATGCTAAGGAATATAACTTAAGGAATTGTTCACACAACGTCCCCCCTTCACTCATAGATCCATCTAGAAGTATGTGTTTTGCCCATTGTTGACCACCTTCTCAATGAGTCATAATTTACCTTAATTAATATAATTATTTATTTTTATTAAATAAATAAATAAATAAATTATATTTTGGTATATACTTGTGTTGTTAATTTGAATGTTCAAATCATAAAAATCATATTGGCCATAATTACTATAATTATTATAATTATTGATTTTTATGAATTAAAATAAATTAAAAAGTCAATTTTATTTTGGCAAGAAAAATGATGAGGTATTGTCATGAGGCAAAATCTTTTTTTAATATACATATATAATATAATTAACAATTGATTCTTTTATATAAATAAAATTGATATAATTGATTGACTCTAAAACCTATCTTGTTTTCATAGACTAATTTTTTTCAAAAGAAAATTTACAATATTTTTCCAAATTAAATAAATTTTGGATTTTCAAACTATTTTTTAATATTTTTTGTTGTTTTGTGATCCAAGTTGTAACACTCTCAATTGTAACAATTTTCCATTTTTTGGTCTAAAACACTTGACATAAGCTTCCATATAATAAATCTTATTTTTATTAAATAAATATTTAATTAAATTATATATTCAAATGTTTACTTAAAGTGGTTAAAATTATCTATGATCTTTTTAATTAGGTGATTCATTAATTACATGATTCAAACATATATTTTAAGAGAAAAAAGGCTATATACTGACAATGTAAAGTAGTTTTACATTGTCATCTAATCATAAACCACCATTTATTGTAAGTTTGTTGACTTTTATAATAAATACTTTAAAAGTCATATTAAGGGTGATTTCTGATTGGTTGACAGTGTAAAATTTTTTACACTGACAATGCATGACCATTAAACTCATATTTTAATATTATTTGTCAAAGAGAATGAATATTTTATCACTTTAACTGAATTTTCTAAATAGTTTAATGGCTATGCACTGTCAGTGTAAAATGTTTTATACAGTCAACCAATCAAAAATCACTATTAGAATGACTTTTAAGATAGTTATTGTAAAAGTCAACAAACTTGCCATAGATGGTGATTTGTGATTAGATGACTGTGTAAAACTTTTTTACACTATCAATGCATAGCTTATTTTTTCTTTTTTAAAATATAAATAACATCATTTTAATTGAAATGTCGACCCTTTGACTTATTTAAATATGGTAAATATTAACAATGCACATGGAAAATTTAAAAGTAAAAATATTTTAAAACATAATATGTTAAATTTTCAATGTATTAAACATATTTCATTTATTAAATATTTTATTTTTTATTTTTTATTTTTTAATAGGTTGATAATATCGTGTATCGTACTATTCATGTTAATCTACTTGACTCGAGCAAGATTGCTTTTCATGAAAGAAATCTATACTCTAGTACCAAAAATACTATTCATGTTAATTTATAATGTATATATACTAATAGTTAATATTTTATTAAAAAAAATTATACAACAAATACTAGTTTAACAACAAATCGTTAATATAAGATAATTTTTTGTAATAGAATATATTTATAATATGTTTAATGATTCACATATTTAAAAACATAGAATATATTTAACACCAAAATCATGTGTTTAATTTAGTGATTCTCTTCCATATTTTAATAATTTTTCTTAAAGAATCATTAAATGAATAGCATAAATCATCATTAATATGAATTTATTAAATGTATTGACTGGACAAAATATAGTATTTTTTTTTTGAAAAGACAAAACATAGTCTGATTATTCATTTTGACCAAATTTTTTATTTTTTATTTTTTTAATTTAATATCTTCATCTAGTAATTTATAAGAGTTTAATGGTTATGCACTATCAGTATAAAAAGCTTCATACACTCAACCAATCAGAAATCACCATTGTTATGACTTTTAAAATATTTATTATAAAAGTCAATAAACTTACAATAAATGGTGGTTTGTGATTAGATGACAGTGTAAAACTACTTCACACTGTCAATGCATGACCTGTTTTCTCAATTTTATAACCACGTCATGGCATAAATAATCCTGAACCATCAATATTATATATATATATATATATATATATAGAGAGAGAGAGAGAGAGAGAGAGAGAGAGAGAGAGAGAGAGAGAGAGAGAATAGGATATAAAATACTCACATCACAAGAAACAAAGATCATAATTTGAAAGAAAAATCCTCATAAAATGGCTTTTTCCTTCAATAAAAAAATTTTTGTGGAAATTTTATTTGTTGCTTTGGTTTTGACTTTAGGTAATTGGAAGAAAGGCTTCATTTCGCCAATTTATTTTGTCAATAATTCAAATGTGAAAACAATATTTTGTACAATTTTTTAATCTATTTATTTAAAAAAGAAGGCAAAACGACAAAAATCTAGAGCTCCATATTAATTTAATGTTGAAATTTCACATAAGCAATACATTTTTGTCCATAAACTTGTGAACTTTGGTCTCATTACAGGACCAGCAGCAGGATTTACCGTTAATCCAGGCTTTACTTGCATAGGGTCATGCAAAAGTTTTTCATCTTGTAACGAAACTTGTTCTGAGAAGGGTTTTAAGCTCCGGAGCTTTTGTATCAAGGAAGGGTCTGGACCATTGAGTGATGCTTCTTGTTGTCAATGATTGAGTTATATTGTATCAATGGTTATTTTATAAAACTACAATAAATGGGTGCTTGAAATAAGATTTAATTATGATTGGAATTGGTAGGAGTTTGTGTTATAAACTCTTTTGCTTTCAAATCAAATAGTCATCCGCATTTACAGGACATGTTATAAAGCTTTGCAAATTTATTCCTAGAAATATGGGCCAAAGAATGAGAATTCCCTTGTTTGGTTTAAGTTTAAAAGAAAACACGTTTAGCTATAGAAACAATTTTGCAAAAATGATCTTCCTATAGTTTAGCAAATTTTTATTCCTATAAAGAAGGATGGGCATGATATACTTCTATTATATGAGAGTGAAATTTCTGTTGCAAAATTTTAAAAATGTCCATATTTGATTTTTGAATTCCTTACATCTCTCATGTTCTTGTGCCACTTTTACTATTTCCACCCATTTTTTTACTTAACTCTTAAACAGAATAAACCTTTCTCTCAAATTCAACACAAATGTGAGTTCTCCAATCACCATCTGTCTTAGCCCTGTCAAATGGATGAATTTGACAATTTTTTGGAATTAAAATAAATATTAAAAACAATTTATTAATTTATTTATGATCTATTAAAAAAAATCCATCCATGCATAATATATGTAATAAAAGTCAATCAATCCAATCATTAACAAACTTTTTACGAATAAATATCCAATCCATCAATAAAATTATTTTTACAAAATAAATAATTTTTATGATTGTTTAAAAATATTCATTTTCATCTATTCATAAAAATATTTTTAAATCTTAAATGTTTTTATTAATTTTTGAAAGTATCCTTTCTCCACTTTAATTTGAATTCAATCACAATGACAAAAGAGACCACTTTGTTATTAAACCCATTATGATGATTGGGAGTGGACAATAGAGACAGAATTACGAGAATTGGAATTCAATTAAAGAGATCTAGAAAATTCTATGGTTACGGGGACACACAAAATGGGTTGGTTGTAAATGATAATCATGTTAATTGTAACACCCTAGGGGCATTACCTGATTGAGCCTAGATTTTTAGAACATGAAAACTCTGAATATAAAAATATCAAAGGTGCAAACAAATATTGGATGTGCTTATAATAAAATTCTTAATACAAAACTATAGAGATTACTGGCACTTAGGTCCTATACAAAACTTTACAATAGGGTACAAAAATAAACTAAACTACTAGTTATCTCCTCATCGCCAACAAGTTTGAGCTCCAATCCTAAAATCATGCACCTGCTTAACCTAAAAAATATGAAACTTAAAACAATGAGACAAAGGTCTTGTAGTCTTTGATACTGAAAACACCAAAGAAATTCCTTGAGGGGTGTGACAACACCACCCTGAAGGACTTATCCGTGTGGAATGTGCAAGTTTCTTAGGATATAATAGGAACTTCTCAATGCAAAGAAAAGACACTGAACTAGAAAGTTAAAAATTAAGTAACTCAGGAATGAAGAAGAGAAGAAAAAGAGTGTGACTTTTAGTTTTGGAAAAGAAAAGTATTATTTTTCTGCACATATATATATATATGTATATAAAACCTGATGGTTGAGGATTATTATGTACAACGAAAATTGTTTGTACAAAATTATTTTGAAATGACATGTATATACATTATTGGACGAAGATATTAAATTAAAAATTAAAAAATAAAATTTTGGCCAAAATCAAGAATCGAACTATGTTTTGTCTTTTTTCAAAAAACATAGTATATTTTGTCCAATCAATACATTCAATAAATTCATATTAATGATTTATGTTATTCATTTAATGATACTTTAAGAAAAATTATTGAAAAATGGAATAGAATCACTAAATTAAACACATGATTTTGGTATTAAATATATTTTATCTATTTAAATATGTGAATCATTAAGTATTTTAAATATTAATAAATATATTCTATTAACAAAAATTATATTAACAATATGGTGTTAAACTAGTATTTGTTGTATAATTTTGTTTAATAAAAAATTAACTATTAGTATATATGTTACAAATTAACACGAATAGTATTTTTTGTACAAGACCACAAATATCTTCCATGAAAAGTGATCCTGCTCAGGGTAGACTAACACAAATAGTATGATACATGATATTATTAACCTATTAAACAATAAAATATAAAATATTTAATAAATGAAATATATTTAATACATTGAAAATTTAAAATATTATTTTTTAAAATATTTTTACTTTTAAATTTTTAATGTGCATTATTAATATTTGCCATATTTAAAGAAGTCAAAAGGTTAACATTTCAATTAAAATGATGTTATTTAAATTTTAAAAAATGTAGTTAGAGTGATGAAATATTCCTTCTCTTTGACAAATAATATTGAACTATATATTCGAATCATGTAATTAATGAATCAGCTAATTAAAAAAAATATAGATAATTTTAACCATTTTAAGTAAACATTTGAATATATAATTTAATTTTGATAATTTTGATAGCATGGTCAGTCTTATATGCTTCTGATCAGCTTTCCTTCTAGTAAAGCTACTTTTGTGGGCAAATCCTATTTCTTGAGGCCGGTACACTTTAAATTGATGTTTCTTAAGGTTGTCACATGGTTCTTAATCAAATCTTGTTCTATAGGCTACATCTCAAAGCAAACCATTAGTAATCTCAAGTCTAGAAGACTTAGAATTTGCTTCATGATAATTTGTTGTCATCAAAACTTCATCATTTGAGGAATTTGATCTCAACAAAGGATCCCTATGACAAGAGAGTCATCCATGATATTAGGATCATTAGAGCACTTTATTGAGACCTGTTGTATGTTTTAGGCTATTTCAAAAGGCACAAGTCTCGTATTGCTTGGTTTGTCTTTCTATCAAGTGTTTATATACCAATTTTTGTTAAAGGCTTTCAAAGTGGCTAGTAAAGAGGTGTAAGCTTGTGTGCATGAGACTAGGTCTTATGAGCCTGATACAGTGCAAATTTATTAATTCCCCCTCCTTACACTTGGGATAAATGAGCCTTCAAGAATTTTTATTTTTGGATCTAATAAATATTTTTTTTCAAAAATTAAATTTGAATTTCAAATGAGCTTATTAGGATTTTTTTTTTTTTTTTTGTGATTGTTTATTTGACTTGGTCATTTACCTAAAAATGTGGTTAGTGGAGCCTTTTCTGTTATTCAAAAGTGAATTTTTTTTATTAACGTTAATTAGTATCCTTTGACCCACTATGTTACTACTTCTTAATTTACAGGTTAATTAATGTTTATTTAATATTAACGTTTTATTATTTTTCGGTCATATATATATATATATTCATGTCACAAGAAACAGATCAGAATTTGAAAGTAAAATCCTTGTAAAATGGCTCTTTCCTTCAATCAACATTTTCTTCTGGGAATTTTATATGTTGCTCTGGTTTTGACTTCAAGTAATTTTTATTTTTATCATATAATTCAAATGTGAAAATGATATTTTGTATTAATTTTTGATCTATTTATTTAAAAAGGAAGGCAAAACGACAAAAATCTAGAGTCCTATATTACTTTAGTATTGAAATTTCAAATAAACAATACATTTTTGTTCATAAAATTGTGAACTTTGCTCTCATTGCAGGACCAATAACCGGATTTATCGTTAATCCAAGCTTTACTTGCATAGGGTCATGCAATAGTCTTTCATCTTGCAACAAAACTTGCTCTAAGCAGGGTTTTAAGCTTCGAAGCTTTTGTATCAAAGAAGGGTCTGGACCGTTGAGTGATGCTTGTTGTTGTCAGTGATTGAGTTATATTATACCTATGGTTATTTTGTAAAACAACAATAAAATGGGTGCTTGAAAAAAGATTTAATTATGATTAGAGTTGGTAGGAGTTTGTGTCATAAACTATTTTGCTTTCAAATCAAATAGTCATTCGCATTTACAGGACATGTTACGAAGATTCGCAAATTCATTCCTACAAATATGAGCCAAAGAATGAGAATTCTCAGGTTTGGTTTAAGTTTAAAATAAAACACATTTAGCTATAGAAATAATGTTGTAGAAAGAGAGCTTTCTACTGTTTAGCATATTTTTATTCCTATAAGGAAGGATGGGCATGATATACTTCTATTATATAAGAGTGAAATTTCTGTTGCAAAATTTTTAAAATGTCCATATTTGATTTTTGAATTCCTCACATCTCTCATGTTCTTGCGCCACCTTTACTATTTCCTCCCATTTTTTACTTAACTTGTAAACATAACAAACCTTTCCCTCAAATTCAACACAAATTTGAGTTCTCCAAGCACCATCTTTCTTAGCCCTGTCAAATGGATGAATTTGACAATTTTTTTGGATTAAAATAAATAGATTAAAAACAATTCATTAATCTATTTATGATCTATTAAAAAAATCCATCCATGATCCATTTAATAAAAGTCAATCAATCCAATCATTAATAAACTTTTTACAGATAAATATCTAATCCATCAATAAAATTATTTTTACAAATTAAATATCTTTTATGATTATTTCAAAATATTCACTTTCATCTATTCATAATTTTTTTGAAATCATAAATAATTTTAATAATTTTTGAAAATATCCTCTCTCCTCTCTAATTTGAATTCAATCACAATGGTAAGATAGGCCATTTTGTTATTAAGCCCATTATGAGGATTTAGGAGCAAACAAAAGAGACCATATTACGAGATTTGGAATTCAATTAAAGAGATCCATAAATTTCTATGGTTACGGGAACACACAAGATGGGTTGGTTGTAAATGATTATTATGTTGGTTGTAACACTTTAGGGGCATTACTTTACTGAGCCTAGATTTTTAGGACATGAAAACTCTAAATATAAAAATATCAGGGGAGCAAACAAAAATTGGATGTGTGTATAATAAAATTCTTGATACAAAACTATATACAGACTACTTGGCGCCTAGGTGTTGTACAAAACTTTACAACAAGATACAAAAACAAACTAAACTCCCATACATTGGGAGGTACATTTCTAGCTTTCTCCTCATTATTTGCAGGTTTGAGCTCCAATCCTAAAACCATACATCTTTTTAACCTAAAAAATATGAAACTTAAAACAGTGAGACAATGGTCTTGTAATCTTTAATGTCAAAAACACAAATGGATTTCCTTGAAGGGTGTGACAACACTACCCTAAAGGACTTATTTGCTTGGAACGTGCAAGTCCCCTAGGGTATAACAGGAACTTCTTAGAGCAAAGCTGAGGCACAAAACTAGAAAGTCAAAAATTAAGTAACATAGGAATGAAAAGGAGAAGAACAGTGCGATTTTTAGTTTTGGAAAAGAAAAGCATTATTTTTTTGGAAAAAGTAATATATATATATATATATATATATAGGGTTAGGATCCGTTAACACCAGGTGTCAAAGTTAGTCAAATTACATCTTCAATAACATTTTGTAGAATGCAAATTTAACTAATCCAACCATTGAATTATGTGATATTATCTTCATGATCATATAGATCAAATTTCACATCATTTGAACTTTTCTACATATGTTATCTAACAATGAATATTTATATATATATATATATATATTTAATATCATATTATACGTTAAAATAAAGTGATGTGATAAACTAGTAAATAAATTTAGAATTGTATGAAATTTTGTATACTTAATCTAATTAATAAGAACATTAAATTCAACAGTTAGATTGGTTAAATTTGCATTCTACAAAAAGTTATTGAAGGTGTAATTTGATTAACTTTGACACTTAGTGTCAACAGATCCTAACCTATATATATATATATATATAGAAAATAATAAAATGTGAGTAAATAATGCAATGTTAATATTAAATAAACATTAATTAATCTGCAAATTAAGAAAGATTGACATAGTGGGTCAAAGGATACTAATTAATGTTAATTGAAAAACATTCACTTTTGGATAACTAATAAGGCTCCACTAACCACATTTTTAGATAAATGACCAAGTCAAATAAATGGACACGAAAGTACTAATTTTGCAAATAAGCTCATTTGAAATTCAAATTTAATTTTTGGGAAAATATATTTATTAGATTCGAAAATAAAAATTCTTGAAGGCTCATCACCCACGCGCAGGGAGGAGGAATCAACGAATTTACACTGCATCAAGCCCACGAGGCCCAATATCAGGCATATGAGCTTACACCTCTTTACTAGCCACTTTGAAAGCCTTTAACACAATTTGGTACATAAACACTTGATGGAAAGTCAAACCAAGCAATAAAGGACTTGTGCATTTTGAAATATCCCAAAGCATAAAATGGGTTTCAGTAAGTGCTCTAATGACTCTAATATTGATGATGACTTTCTTGTCCTAAGAATCCTTTGTTGAGGTCGAATTCCTCATATGAAGAAGTTTCAATCACAACAAACTGTCAAGAAGTAAATTCTAAATCTTTAGACTTGAGATTACTAATGGTTTGCTTTGAGATTTGGCCTATAGAGCAGGACTTAATTAAGAAGTATGAGACAACCTTAGGAAGCATCCATTTGAAATTTACCATCTTCTAAAAATAGGATCTACCCATCAAAAGTAGCCCTGCCAGAAGGAAGGCTGGTCAAAAGCGTACAAGACTAACCATGCTATCAAAATATCAAAGTGCAGTGAGAATAAAAGTTGCGTATAATCAAAATCATGTTCAGATGAGTCAGGCTAAGGGGTAATATAACTATAAGCTACATATGACCAGAACATTCATCAAACGATGTAAGTCTGGACAAAGAATAGGATATAAATATATTTGCATTGTTGAAAAGCAATAACAAAAGTAGAATTATGCTCAAAATTTGATTAGCAGGTGTTTAGAAGTGAGAACTTACATAAATCATCAAGTTATGATATTAATAAAGCAACCAAAAGTAGAAAAGACTAATACACAAGCATCGTAATTACCAAAAGCAAGTGTAAGAAGCATTCTATAGATAATAGTCTTTAGAAGCAGCATTCTTGATAGAATTCATAAGTAGTAAAGGAATAAACCAGTAGAGATCCAACTAACACCAATTATTACAAATTCAAATTTATGATAGTTGTCCTCTAAAGAAGGGAGCAAAAATCACATGGATTAAAGTTTAAAAGAAGCAATGACAAGGAAGATAGTCAAATGAGCAGTTGTATGAAAGGGACAACTTATACACTATTTGACTAAGTTTGAATTTTCTCCACTAACTATAAAGTGACTACTTTGAAGCTTATAAAAGGACCCTCATTCAAAGTAGCTCATTATAAGGATGGAAAATAACTAAGAAGGGTAAAGATCAGAATCAGAGAGAGTTTACAATTTCTAATAAAAAAGTCTTCCTAAGCCTAAACACTTTACTCTTGTATTAACCGTGTCTCCACCTTAAAATTTGTATGTGAGCCTCCTTTATTTATGCAAAACTGAAGTAGTGAGTATTGAGAAGGAAAACACCAAAGTCTGTCCAAATAAAAGGGTACCTTAAAAGATCAGTTAGGGGACTAATACTTCTAGAGTGTGTCTTTGCATTAAGGTTACTATAGGTTGAAGCCTAGAAAGGCTCGTGAAAGAATAGTTTGGTTAAGAAGACGTGCAGAGGTTAGAATACTAGTCAAGAAGCTAGGGAGCTAAGAATACCAGTCAAGAAGCTGGAAAGGTGAGAAAATTGGCAAAGGGAGATGAGAATACTTAAATACAAACCTAAAGAGGTAAGAATACTTGGGGCAGACCTGTAGAGGTGAGAATATTGACCTAAAGAGGTAAGAATACTCAGTGTAGTCTTGTAGACACTTAAGAAGAATATTGTGTAGCCAATAGAGGCTTTAAAAGCATACTATGTCACTTATAGAGGCTTGAGAAAAATACTGTGTGAAAGCTTAAGGACAAAGAATAACTACTATAATTAGTGTTGGTACTGTAGTGGAAATCCCATAGGTTGTAGGGATTGGATGTAGCCCAAAGTTAAGAGGTGAACTTCAAACACTGTATGCAACTTATTTCTCTTGTGCTTCTTATTACTTCTTGCTAGTTTTTTACTATTTCTTAAATGAATTGGTTTTAAAATTATACAAGCCCTTCTTGATAGGCTTAGTCTTTTCATAGTTTTGAAGTAGTAGCTTAAGCTATTATAATAGAAAAACCAAAATCTAATATAAATCAGAAACATCTTTTAAAAATTGTTTTAGGAAGTAGTTTTCAACATTTTAACTTATCTTGATTGACATTTATACCTTATAGTTAAGTGTTTGAAAACACATCCTTGCTTCTAACCAAACTTTTGATTGTTAAGAAGCATCTTGAACTTATAAAATTAGAAGATATTATTATTTGTGCAGAAAAAGGCATAATTTGTTAATGGTCATTATTCAACCCAATCTAATGACTCTTTGATCCACTTCAGTTGGAATTAGAGCTAAACATCTAAGTTGAGCACACCTAATAGTGCGAAAGGGAAAGATCCTGAAAAAGTGATGGCCAACACAAGCATTAGACTCTTTATATCAAAAAAAGCAAAAGATCTAGAAACACAAAAGCTAGATCAACTATTAGGATCTCTAAAGGTCCATGAACTAGCAATCATGGAAGAAACCATAGTCCTCAAGGAAAATACAGATTCTGATTAATTAACTTTTGGAGAAGATGATGAGCTCGCATTTATTTCAAGGCAGATCCATGACATGAGGATGAGAAAAAAAAATAATGAATGGAAATATTTCCAGACTCATAAGAGACCAAGAATAAGGAAAATTGCTTTGAATGCAATAAGCCTAATCATTTCAAATCAAATTGTTCTAAATTGAAAAAACAACACAAAATCAAGAAGAAGAAATGAAGGAGATCTTATCATCATCAGAACCTTCTTTTTTAGACTACTCTTTTGAAGATTCTTCAACAATAAAGGCTTTGGTATGGTCAATGTTGCTTTAGGTGCTTTCTTCTTCACCTTCTAAGCTTTCAAGGCAATGGACTTCCTTTTTTTATGCCTTCATTGTTCATAAGCTTCAGCTCGTGGATTTTGAGAGTTCCCAGAAGTTCTTCCAAAGGAAGAGTCTTTAGGTCTTTAGCAATAAGCAGAGTTGTAACTTATGGTCTCCACTATCTAAGCAACCTTCGAATAATTTTGTTAATGTAATTTTGATTATCATAAGTTCTACCTAGAGACCTCAAATTGTTTATTATGGTTTGAAACTATTTAAACATTTGTTTGACAGTTTCATCTAGTTCCATCTTAAACAATTCATATTTGGGTACAAGTATACTTATTTTAGAATCTTTAACGTGTGAGGTACCCTCATAGGCCAAAGCCAGAGTGTCAACATCTATTTCGCAGACTTAAGATCGTGAAATTTTTTATATTATGTTTTAGATAAAGAACACATGATAGAGTTTCTAGCCTTTGAGTTTAGAAGATACTTGATCTTTTGATCTTTTGTCCATTTTAAGCAAGGAATTTCGTCTCCTTTTTCATCAACAGGAATGTAATCTCCTTTTTCTACAACGTCCTACTTCTTAATATAACATGTATCAAAAAATGAATTCATCTTCTATTTTCAATAGTCACAGTTTTGACCCTTGAACAGAGGAAGCTTAATGACAGCTTATACTTCATTATCCATAGTGCTTGTAGGATTACTTCTACCCCTGCACTATTAGATGCTCAACCCCTAGAGGTCGAGCTCTGATACCAATTGAAATAACAAAGGAACAAACACATAAGAAGGGGTTTGAATTGTGTATTTTTGAAAACTTTTCGTAATCAAAGGTTTTCATTTAGTTTTAAAGCACTTCACAAAAGATCGCTCATAAAGCAACATGAAGGATAAAGAGATAGGGAAAAGAGATAATACATAGAGCTTTATATTGGTTCACTCTTAACCAATAGATACGTTCAGTGCCTTCAACTTGAAAGTTTTCCATTAAGCAAACTACTCATAATAACCAAGTATTCTCTAAGCCTCTTCAGGCTTTACAACAAAGCAATCTTAACCTAAGATTACTTTAACCCAAATGCTTTTTAACATTCAGGCTTTCCTAGCTTTCACAAAGATAAATATTTGAAAAGATAGCTCATAACAGTGAGCTCTACACGTTTAAGCATAGATACAATAACTTTGTGAATACAAAGAAAATGAAAGTTTGAGAACTCGTATATGAGATCGTCTAGAAAGAGTGAAAGAGCATACAAGTTGGGTAAATGCAATTTTTCTTCACTCTTGAATCTTATAGAAGCTTGAAGAAAAATTCACTGAGGGATAGAGCTTCTTCCTATTCTAATTTTGCATTAAATGCACAAGATATCATATCACATAAAGTTAAGGTGAAAGAATTTGATGCCACCAATAGCAATGGTAGTTTATACACAGAATGTAATACAAACATTTGCATTGTTCAAAAGCAATACTAGAAGCATAATTATACTTAGAATCGATTAGTAGGTGTTCAGAAGCAAGAACCTACATGATTCATCAAGTTTTGATAAAAACACAGCAACCAAAAGTAGAGAAGACTAATGCATAAGCACTATAGTTACCAAAAGCAAGTCCGAGAAGCATTTTGCAAATAACAATCTTCAAAAGCAACACTCTTGAAAGAATTCAAAAGTAGCCAAGGAATAAACCACCGGAGATCCAATTAACACCAACTATCACAAATTCAAATTTGAATTTCTATTAGTTATCCTCAAAAGAAGGAAGAAAAAATTACATGGATTAAAGTTCAAAAGCAATAAAGACAAGGAAGACAGTCAAATGAACACTTGTATGAAGGGGATAGCTTATACACTATTTGATTGAGTATGAATTCTCTCCAACAGCTATAAACGATTACTTTGAAGCCTGTAAAAGGACTTTCATTCAAAGGAGCCCATTGCAAGGAAAGAAAACAACCAGCAGAGGTAAAGATCAGAATCATAGAGAGTTTCTAGCTTCTGATAAAAATGTCTTTCTTAACCTTGTGTCCACCTTAAAAGGTGTATATAAGCCTTTTTTTCTCTATGTAAAACTCAAGTAATGAGTGTTGAGAAGGAAAGCACTATAGTTTATCCAAACCAAACTTGTGAAAGGAACTTAAAGCATTAGTTAAGGGACTGATGCTTTTGGAGTGTTTGTAGGCACAACTGAGTAAATTGTGTAGTTTTGTAGCAAGGTTACTAAAGGTTGAAGCTTGGAGAAGCTTGTGAAAGTATACTTGGGTTAAAAAGACCTACAAAAGTTAGAATATTGGTCAAGAACTTGCAAAGGTGAGAATACTAACTTAGAAAGGAGAGAATACTCAAGTACAAACCTAAAAGAGGTAAGAATACTTGGAGCAGTCCTGCATAGGTGAGAATACTAGCCTAGAGAAGTGAGAATACTTAGTGTAGACCTACGAAGGTGAGAATGCTAGTATTGTGTAGCCTGCAAAAGCTTAAGAAGAATACTGTGTGAAGCTTATGGAGGCTTAAGCACAAAAAATATCTATTGTAATTAGTGTTGGTACTCTAGTCAAAATTCTGTAGGTTGTAACTGGATGTAGCCCAAAGTTGAAGGGTGAACTAGTATGAAACATTGTGTGCAGCTTTTTTCCCTTATGCTTCTCGTTACTTTCTACTAATTACTTTTCTTAAATGAACTAATTTTAAAATTAAACATGTCCTTCACGATGAGCTTAGTCTTTTCATAGTTCTAAAGCAATAACTTAAGCCACTATAACAGAAAAACCAGAGTCTGATATAAATTAGAAATTGATCTTTTAAATAAAAAATTGGGAAGTAACTTTTCAACATCTTAACTTATCTTGATTGACATTTATAACTTATATTTAAGTGTTTGAAAACATATCCTTGCTTCTAACCAAATTTCTAATTGTTAATAAGCATTTTGACATATAAAATCAGAAGATATTATTATTTGTGCCAAAAAAAAAGAGGCATTTATCTATAGTTAGTGACTCTCTAATCCACTTCATCCTTTCCTTAATTGTCACGATCTTACTCCTTGCTGAGTAATTATGGTTATTCTTTACCTATGGTTAGACCTTTGCCACTTCATGTAGTACCCATTCTCACAACTATTATACTACCTCATTATCACTCTTATCGCCTTTAGATAATGCTCCTACTCATAACTATTAAATTAACTCACCTTTGTTATTATTATCCTCTATTGGTACTCATTAATGCTCCTACTCATAACTATTAAATTAACTCACCTTTGTTATTATTATCCTCTATTGGTACTCATTCTCATAATTATTACATTGTCTCATTATTACTTTGATTACCATTTATCGATATTCATTCTCATAACTATTATATAACTTACCTTTGCTACTATACTAACAATTAGCCTTTATCACTTTATTAGGTAGGCCATCTATCATCTGCCACTCACACTGGCTTATACTTTCCTGTCACATAGATGAAGACATAGTTTTCCTTTTACTAATCCTCATAGGTGAATCTCTATCATGATATAATCCCTCACATACCACAAAAGGTAGAATATAAAATCCTTAACCTACATCTACACTTAATCTGTAAGTTCTACCCCACTTTACTTACCTAGCAACTAGGCATACAAAATACATTTCTAACATAAACATTCGCTTCAATCATTTCATGGTTCTGTTTCTATTTTTGCGTGGTTCTGGTTAGCTTTATTATTAACTTTTCACTTGACTTCTGTCCCTCAGGCAGTTGAACTCTTGTCGTCAAGAGGTGTCCCTCTTGTGACCTTATACTTATATACCACTTCAATTTGAGAGGTTGAACCACCTTTCGTTATCAAATAAGTTCCTTCAACATTCTCCTTTTTCTAAAGAATGTTAGCCTTACCCCCTGGTCTAAAGGTGACAACCCCTTCCCTTAACATAGGGCCCCCTACACTTTCTTTCCTTTCAACTCTAATGCATAAAAACTTTCCTTATAAAACTCTCCTCACCATGGTGACTTTAATGGATCCTCTCAATAGGGGTGTACACCTTTTACCTTACCATGGATGCACACTCTAGGCTTTCTCATCTTTTAAGAATTGGGGAAGATTTGCCCTATAATCACTAAGGGGATTCATTTTTCTAAAACATATCTATCTTTTGAAAACATATTCTTTTCATTGAAAACTAAGGGAATATCCATTTCTTTTCTAAGGAGGCATCTTCTCAAATCTTTTAGTGTTTTACATCATTTTCTTACGTAAGGTTTATCATTTCTAATCATAACCATAGGCAGATGCAACAATTATATGAATGTAACTATATACATACGAAGCTATAACTACCATTTAGGCACAGAACAACAAGGCATCAAGCAATAGTAATCATACAGAGAAACAAGCATAGAAAGCAAATATATAAATATACACAACTTTTCTTTAAAGCCAGAACAAGCTTTGTTGTTCTAGAGAGCTCGCACTTAGCATGTATCCCTTGGTGCTTAGTGTCACCTTGCTAAACCACTAGGCCACCTTCTAAAGTGGCTTTCACTTAGCACAACTAAGCTCAAGCTTAGAGCAACCAATGGCATGCTTAATGCCACTATGCAGATTCTAATATCTTGTTCTTAAGATCTTTTTTTCGCTTAGTGCAGCCTAAGCACGCTCAGTAAGAGTCTAACACCCTTTCTATATCCTTTTTTGCTCAGTGTGAGCATTATCTAGCTTAACACAACACATTAGCCATACCTACCGTTCTTTACAAGGGCGTTGCGCCTAACAAAAGGGTACTCACGCTTAATGTGATACCACAAGTAAAAAAACCTTAGCTCTCTATAACCTTTGCTTAGTGCCGCCTTCACTACGTTGAGTATGGATCATTAAATAGCATCCATAACACACCTACACTTAGCATGAATTACACCTTGCTTAACGTTGATCATCAGACAAAAAACCATGAAAATTACTAATTGTGAACTCAATAGGCTCCTTTATGGTCCCCATATACTCCAAAGTACACCAATCAATTCTAGATCACTTTTATCACATTTCCAAACCCTTAAACAACTCTATAAACCATTAAATTATTTGCAATCTCTTAAAATCATGTAAAACCCTAACCTAAGGCAAAAAATAAGAAAAGGTAAAGAGGAGAAATCAATAATCAAATAGATAGGGGAAGACAAAAGGGAAGCACTCACCATGGAGAACATGTAAAGTTGAACTCTAGCTTGAGTCTCTGGTCTCCTTTCCTCTTCCTTCTTATCTTCCTCCTCCTCTTTCCCTTCTTATTCTTCTCCTTTTTTAATTTCTTTCTTTCTATTCTCTCCCTTCCTTTTTCTTATTTAAATTATTGGTGTGTGCGTTGGCTATTGGGCTTTGGACAACCTTAGACCTTAGAGCCCCACTTGCATTTCCATTATCCTTTTCCCTGTAAATTCTTAATATAAAGGTAACCATAATTAATAACATCTAAGGTATTCTTAACCATTTAATATCAAAATAGGGTTATAAAGGAATCGATTTGCCATTCTATTTCCAGTACCCAAAATTGGAGATGTTACATTTCTCCCATTCTTAGAAGATTTTCATCTTCAAAAATTGATATCTACCTATGCCGTAATAAGTCCACCTATCTGTGTTTTTCTCAAACTTCAAGGAATTCATCTTACTGATGGCTTTCATACTAGGTTTACCTTTAAAAGCACTAGAATTCTCCCTTGACTCTAATTATAAAAATCTCACTCTAGAGGTTTTAGGGGCTCTATCATACAGAAGCCAACATGCCAATCACTAGAGCAAACTCATTCTACATATTGGATATCTATCACAATTCCTTTCTTCCTTTTTAGGCCTAATCCTATCCTTAGACACAACCTTCTATTTTAGAATAATCTTTTGGTCTAGGTATCTATCCATAAAAGTGCATAAAATTAGAAGATTCACTCTTACAGGTATTAAAAGTAACATCCTCCTTTAAGCAACCCAATTCTATCATTTCTCTATTTATCTTTAGGTTGGGTTTTTTAAACGTCTCTATCATTTTCCTCATAAAGGTGCTTCTAGGGATTTTATATTTAACTAGGCCACTATTACATTGGGTTATTTAGGGTGGTACTTCTCTTTGTAAGGCCTGACTACCTGAAGACTTAAGTCACTATCTCTCCTTCTTAAGCTAACTACATTATAATTCTTGTTCCCAAGGTATAAGTGTGACAAACTCTCAGTTCTTTTCCTCACCAACTGCCCAACAACTCAGGGAAACTTCCAAACACAAATAAACAAGCAAAGGAAACTCCCTGACACATCACAACATAACTTGGTTGGTTTAGGAATAGACCACATGTTAGATGATAAAAGTTGTTTATAATTTATAAGTTTTTATAGTTAAGGTTTTATAAAATGTTAAGTTTTAGATTTATTTTGGGTGAACTAAGTTAACAAAATTAATCTCTCTTTATTTTGTGAATATATATGATTTTTACTTATTTTTATGTTATTTTGTATAGATTAAAAGCCCAACAACAACTTTGTGGACAACCCAAGATGAGAACCCAATGAGTTGAAGGTCCAGCCTAAGTTTTCCAAGGAAAATCGAAGTTAAGTATGAGGGCTAAGCGCACAATGGCCAGAAAGGTTACTAGTTAGAGGGCTAAGCGCCCACCTCAGAGGGCTTAGCACCCAACAACTAGAGACCATTCAAATTAGTGATTAAAAGGCGCCCAACTCTCAGACCAGAGCTCTAAGCACGCATTAATGAGAAGTCTTCCTTATTTAAAGTGACTTTTCAAAAGAATTGAAGGACTGATCATTTCTGGAGGACTCTATTACGAAGTGAAGGGGAGCTAAAGGGTTGGAGACATTTTCCAAAAGCTTTGAAGATCAAGATCACAAAAATTCATTTAGGGATTGTAAGATGATTATGAATGACTAGTTTCTTAGTTGTTGGGGTGTAGGTTAGCTAGATTGATATCTCAATGTAAATGTTGTACTTTGTTTCTATTTGAATTCCAATGTTATATGTTAGTATTTGATTTCTATACTTAATGTTATCTTTGGCCTGATCAACCTTTGAATGATTTAAGAGTTCGATTGGTGATTGGAAAATACTAGTTGAATTCTAAACTGAAATCAAGTACCTAATGAGACATATTTCAAGAATGAGATTTGCTTCATTAGAGAAAAATAGAGCTTTTGTTCTTAATGCAATTTTTGCAATTGAATTGTGTAACACCCCAATGTTTTCTTTTAATTATTATTATTATTATTATTATTATTATTATTCGTTTGCCGTGTTTTTAATAAAATGATATTTTGAGAAAAAGAAATATTGAGCTTTTAAACTGGGGTTTTATAATTAGAATGTTTTTAAAAGTTTTAAAACCCTTTTATTGGGCTTAGTTTTATGAGTCCAAAGTTAGCTTTAAGTATTCTTTAGGTTTCTTGAAAACCTAATCTTTTTTCCTTATTCTTTCGCTTGTGCCTCCTTGGAGATACCGTGCCGTCAGAGCCTTTGCAGTCAAGAAGTGAGGAACCTTAGAAAGACACTACTGCACCGTTCGCATCCTCTTGCTGGAGATTGCCTCTTTCAAGGTAAGGGGGGAGTGAGTTATCTCGCTCATGGGTATGACTTTGGTCGTGGGTAGAGGGGTTGGTCCTAAACCCCAATTATTTGTGAATTATATGGTTGTATACGTGCAAAGGGGAATGCGATTTTCCCCAAATTATTAATATGCTTTATGAGAATTCTATGTTTAATTTATATGGATTATCATGGATTGTTTTTTTAAAATCTGTACCTTGGATCCACCCGGCGGGGCTAAATAGCCGCTGAACGAGCTTTCATTGAAAACTACACTCCGCGTTGACGCCGGGCGGGATGAACAATCCGCTGAGCGGGTTGGGTCCTGGCGTGGACACGCTGGGCGGGGTTCACAACCCGCTGGGCGGGTTGGTTGCGGCGCAGACCCGCCTGGCGGGATATATAGCCCGCCAGGCGGATTCGCTGCTGGCACAACGAGTGGATACGATTTTGGCTATTTCGTTCTTTGTGCGTATGACTCCTTTTTTTGCAGTTTTAAACTCATTGTTGTTTCTTTTTATGCCTTGTTAAGTTTATATTGTGCGACTGTTGTTTACTTTGAGAAAATTGAGTATGACATGAAATTGTGTTAATGTTTCATGATGAAAGCCTGTGAAAAGTTGTAAATATTATATGTGACTATGCATCATAACATTTGAGTTATGTGATGAGGAAAGTCTGTAGGAATCTGGCTGGTGGAGGTCATGATGGGTTGTCTAACTCTAGCCTTGGGGGTTATCCGGTTGGGAAAACTCCAATGGTCCATGCTGATCTCATGGAGCCGGGGCGTACTGGCAAAACTGGATAACCCTGACTAGTTGCCGGGGGATATCATACTAGTTGAGGGTGCGAGAGCCGAAGACATCGGTACCGATGACGCTTCTTATGGCCGTGCATTTACTCCTAGTCTACTTTCCGACAAGTTTAAGTTGGTACCACATGTGCATAAGAAGTAGAAGCTAGGTATTGCATTACATATGTTTTTGTGCATTCTGGTTTTTTTGCAAATTACTATTAATTGATTATGTATGTGATGTGTATTCTACCTGTCGCCATTGTCATACTTTGAGCATGATGTGAGATGTATCTCACCCCCTTGTTTTCTGGTGTTTTCTGTATGTGTCTGTGATATACAGGTGACGTCCAGCAAGACCTTGAGGAGGAGTCTTAGAGTAGGGGCATTGGCCTCATTGCAGTTTATTTTACAGTTTCTTTACAGTTTTGTCAACTCTGATAGTAATGTGACATTGGGGTCTTAGTTATTTATTATTTTAGCTTTTAAACTTTAGACTAATAGTTTTACTTTTAAATTGGTTTATTTTATTTTATTTGGACTTGTATGGTCAACTATGGGCCACCATCATTTAGTTAATCAGTAAAGCATCTTATGGAGCTTTAGTAAATGTGAGTTGTGCATGTGATGTCCTTTATCGTGTGAAGAAAAAGATTATAAACTATCGTTTTATTTTACAAATGAAAAGTATGTTATATTTTCGTAATATTTATTTAATAATTAGCTTTGGGGTAAAGGGTATCATATTTAGTGGTATCAGAGCAGGGCCTCTCTCCCAGTACGATGTGGTTCGAGGACGAACCAAGCGGAAGCTGGTGGGCATGTAACATCCCGAGCGCTGACGAGGGCGGGGAGTGATCGCAGGTGCACAAAGAGATGAGGCACAGACAATGAGCGACTCCTGGCAGGCTTCCAGCGGGAGGGGTACATGAATGAATCGAATACACACCTGAACGAGAGGGATCCAGAGGCTGTGCAGGTATGGGACTGTACAGTTGAGGATAGCTTAAAGGAATTAATAAGTGTTACCTATACCAACAAGATGCATATACTTTTCAGTAGCCCATCACTTAAGAACTCCATAGTTAAGTGTGCTTGACTTGGAGCGATTTAGGGATGGGTGACCTCCTGGGAAGTTTCCCGGGAAGCGTGTGAGTGAGGACAAAGCACGCTGAAAAGTCTTGTGTTGGTTTGTGGGGACAGTCACTCATCCTGAAAAAGGCCGGGCGTTACAAATTGCCTAAGGGATTAGGGGTTGATTGTGGAAATTAGGCTTATGGTTTGAAGGATTGAATCATAAGTAATTGTGTAGACTCTTCTTAACATTGAAACTTGGAATTTTAATAGATAATCTTTTTAGAGAATGAGATGGATATCTAGGCTAACTGAACCCCCAACAGTTTTCATATTTGCGAGAATCCTCTTTAATTTTACTGTTTTCTAAAATTTTGAAAAAGAGAAAAATTGTTAGTTTTACAATTTTAATATTAAAGCTAAAATTTGCATGTTTAGAGGTAGATTAAAAATTCCATTTAAGCATCTAAATAGTGGTAAAATTAGGAATTGCCAGGGATTGAGTCAAGTCTCTATGGGAACAATAATCTTATTCACCCTTGCTATAAATGCAATTTGGTGCACTTGCCAAGGGGTAAACAAGTTTTTGGCGCCGTTATCGGGGATTTTGTTTTTCAGTACTAGCAAATCCAAATTTTTTGCTTATTAGGACATTATTTATATATTTCACATTTTTGTTTTATTTTAATTTTATTTTTTTTATTTGCTTAATTTGTTTTTAAGATATTTTGTGCATATTACCTTAATCTTTTAGTTTAGTGTATGCGAGGTACAGTTTCACCGGATCAACTACTATTTGATCCTGACATTGATAGAATAGAAAGATCAAACAAAAAGAAGTCTAAAAAAAGACAATATGGTGAAAAGTGGAAAGAAATAGAACAAATAGAGCAACAAGGAACTATGGCAGGAAATGAAGAGCAACAGCCGCCGAGAAGAACACTTGGTGATTGTGGTCGGAGAAATGGTCCACAGTACTTTTCTGGCATTGTTAGACCTCCGATAGCTATGAACAACTTTGAAATGAAGCCAGCTCTCTTGAGTCTCATACAACGGAATGCATTTGCCAGACTCAGCCATGAAGATCCTTATGAGCACTTGGCCACTTTCTATGAGTTGTGTGATACTATAAAGATGAATGGAGTTACGGAAGAAGCAATCCGTCTTCGTTTATTTCCTTTTTCCTTGACTAGCAAAGTAAAGACATGGTTGCAGTCATACCCAAACCAGAGTTTGTCACAATGGGATGTGGTTGAGGAGAAATTTTTAACCAAATTCTTTCCAGCTTCTCCTTATGTAAAGGCAAAAGGAGATATTATAACTTTCAGTCAAAAGGAAGGTGAATTTTTGTGTAAGGCATAGGAAAGGTACAAGCAATTGTTGAGGATGTGTCCCAATTATGGGATAGATGAGTTGACTCAAATGCAAATTTTTTGCCATGGATTAAGGCCACAAATTAGGTTGATGATGGATGCTTCAGTGAGAGGATCAATGGATACAAAGACAGTAGAAGAAGCAATAGCTTTGATAAAAGTAATAGCTTCTAATGATTATCTAATTCATCATGACAAGGCAGCAGTACTAAGGAAGGACAAAGGTTTGCTAGAGTTAGATTCTCAAACAGCTTTGTTGGCTTAGAATAAGATTCTTGCTCAACAAATTGAAGCATTGACTAAGCAGATTTCTCAAATTCCTCAACAGATTCAAGCTATACAAAACACTCCAATGCAATAGCATTAAGTCATGAAATGTGATTTTTGTGGAGGGGATCATTTGAATGGTCACTATAAGACTAATTTTCAAGAAGATGTGAATTTTGTAGGGAACCAATGAAGGCAGGGTAATCCAAAGAATTATCCTTTTTCCCATACTTATAATCTGGGATGGAGGAATCACCCTAATTTCAATTGGAGGCCGGATGTGGGTCCTTCTATTGGACCACCCTTTCAGAATGTCCATAATTCTTCTACCTCTACAGACCGAACCATGAAGTTAGAAGAAACCTTGAACCAGTTCATCCAAGTCTTTATCTCTAATCAGAGGAACACGAAGGCTTCTATTAAAAATTTAGAAGTGCAAGTAGGCCATCTAGCTAAGCAATTGGCAAAACAATCAAATACAACTCTTTTAGGGAACACTTAGACAAATCCAAAAGAGCATTGTAATGCAATTACAACAAGGAGTGGAAAGGTGTTAGGAGAAGTGAGTGGAGAGAAAAATAGTGAGAAAAATAAGGAGAAAATTGAGGAAGAGAAAAATGAGAGTGAAAAAGAAGAAAAAGAAGGAAAAGAAAAAAAAGGTGAGAGAAAAAAGAGTGAAGAAGAAAAAGAAGAAATTGTTAATGGAAGTGAGAAAAAAGGTAAGATGGTGGATGAAAGAGTCTCTTCTTGTGTAAAGTTGACATATCCCCTATTGGGGAAGAAGAAGGATAAAGAGGAACAATTTGCTCGCTTCATTGATATTTTCAAGAATCTTCCTATTAACATTCCATTTGTGGAGGCACTAGAACAAATGCCTACATATGCAAGATTCATGAAGGAGCTTCTAACCAAAAGAGAAGATTTAAGGAGAATGAAACTGTGGCTCTGATAGAAGAATGTAGTGCTATCCTTCAGAGAAAACTGCTTCCCAAGCTTAAGGATCTTGGTGGTTTTACTATTCCTTGTAACATTAGGAGCATGGTTATTGGAAAAGCTTTATGTGATTTGCGGGCGAGTATCAATTTGATGCCTCTTTCAATGTGGACAAAGCTTGGGGGAGGAGAGATCAAACCTACAAATATGACTATTTAGTTTGCTAATAAATCCATAAAATTTCCTCATGGAACCATGGAAGATGTACTTGTAAAAGTGGATAAACTTGTCTTTTCAGTGGATTTTCTCATTCTTGATATGGAGGAAGATGTTGATGTACCTCTCATTTTAGGAAGACCCTTTTTAGCAACAGCTGGAGCTCTCATTGATATGGAGAAAGGTCAATTGATGTTGTGTGTGCAAGATGAAGTGATCACTTTTAATATTTTTGAAGCTATGCATCATCCAAGTGATAAAGCTCAATGTTTAAGAATTGATGTTCTTGATGAAGTAATAGGTGATGTGAAGAAGCAGATTTGGCCTTGGACTCCTCTTGAAAAAGCACTCATGAATTCTATTAATAGCTTTATAGAAGATGAACAACAAATGATTGATGAATGTCTTTCTCATTTGGAGGCACAAAGAGTGGAGAAATCTATACAATTGAAGAAAGAGTAGTTGACAAAGGATGAAAAGTCAGATCAAGTGAAGGTTGAATTGAAACAACTCCCAATTGAGTTGAAATATATTTTTCTTGAAGGAGAAAATGAGAAGCTAGTCATCATTAGTAGTTCCTTGACTATATTAGAAGAGGAAAAGCTAGTGAGAGTTTTGAGAATGAATCAAGGTGCTTTAGGATGGTCAATCACTAATTTGAAAGGCATTAGTCCTTCTTAGTGCATGCATAGAATTATGATGAAAGAATACTACAAACCAGTAGTGCAACCTCAGAGGAGGTTGAATCCAAATATGAAAGAAATGGTGAGGAAGGAGGTGTTGAAACTTCTTGAGGTAAGGATTATCTATCCAATTTCTAATAGTGCATTAGTGAGTCCTGTGCAAGTAGTTCCAAAGAAGGGTGGTATGACTGTGGTCCAGAATGAGAAGAATGAGCTGATTCCTACCAAAACAATTACTAGTTGGAGAATGTGTATTGATTGCCGTAAGCTCAATCATGCTACAAGAAAAGATCATTTCCTATTACCTTTCATGGATCAAACATTGGAAAGGTTATTTGGTCAAGCTTATTATTGTTTTCTGGATGGATACTCTAGGTATAATTAGGTTGTGGTTTATCCAGGAGATCAGGAAAAGATAGCCTTCACTTGTCCATTTGGAATGTTTGCACATAGAAAGATGCCTTTTGTTCTCTACAATACATCTGCAACATTTCAAAGGTGTATGCTTTCTATATTTTCATATTTACTTGAAAAATGCATTGAAATTTTTATGGATGATTTCTCAGTTTTTGGTTCATCTTTTGATTCATGTTAATCTAGATGTGGTTCTTAAGAGATATATAGAAACTAACCTTGTTTTGAATTGGGAAAAGTGTTACTTTATGGTGCAGGAAGGAATTGTATTAGGACACAGAGTTTTTCAAAGAGGAATAGAGGTGGATAGAGCAAAGGTGGATGTAATTGAAAAATTACCACCTCCAACAAATGTTAAAGGAATAAGAAGCTTTTTAGGCCATGCAGGTTTCTACAGGAGATTCCTTTTGTGTTTGATAATGATTGTTTGCAAGTATTTGAAAGTTTGAAAGAAAAATTTATTTCTACTCCTATACTTGTTGCACCTGATTGGAATTTGCATTTTCAATTGATGTGTGATGCTAGTGATTATGCTTTAGGTACAGTGTTAAGACAAAGAAAAGAAAAAGTGTTTCATGCTATACATTATGCTAGTAAAGTGCTTAATAATAATCAAGTGAATTATGCAACCACAGAAAAAGAATTATTGGCAATTGTATATGCATTGGAAAATTTTAGGCCTTATTTGATAGGATCAAAAGTGATTGTGTTTACTGACCATTATGCAATAAAGTATTTGTTGAATAAAGCCAATTCCAAACCTAGACTAATTAGATGGATTTTGTTATTTCAAGAGTTTGACATAGAGATTAAAGATAAAAAGGTCAATGAAAATGTCATTGCTGATCATTTGTCTAGATTGCAGAATAAGGAAGTGACTAAAAAAGAAAAAGAAATTTAGGCTGAATTCTAGATGAAATACTACTGATGGTGCAAGAGAAGAGGCCATGGTTTGTAGATATGGCAAATTTCAAAGTTGTAAGAATGATTCTTGATCATTACTCTTGGCAATAGAAGAAAGTGTTTGAGTGATGCAAAATATTACTTGTGGGATGACCCTTACTTGTTTAAAAGAAGGCTTGACAATCTTCTGAGGAGGTGTGTCAATCATGAAGCAAGGAAGATCTTATGGCACTGTCACAATTCCCCATATGGAGGGCATTTTAATGGGGAAAGGACGGCAATAAAAGTCCTTCAATTTAGTTTTTGTTGGCCTTCTCTTTTTAAGGATGCTTATTCTTGTAACATTTCGGACGCTGTCAAGGGTGGGAATGATCACCGGTGCAAAAAAGATAAGGCATATACAAGGAATGGCTCCTAGCAGGCTTCTAGCAGGAGGAGCACATGAATGAATCAAATACACACCGGAATGAGAGGGATCCAGAGGCTGTGTAGGTATGGGACTGTACAGTTAAGGATAGCTTAAAAAGGAATGAATAAGTGCTACTTATACCAACAAGATGCATTTACTTTTCAGTAGCCTATCACTTAAGAACTCCACAGTTAAGCGTGCTTGACTTGGAGCAATTTTGGGATGGGTGACCATCTAGGAAGTGTACAAGTAAGGATAAAGCATGCTGAAAAGTCTTGTGTTGATTTATGAGAACAGTCATTGATCCTGACAGCGGCCAGACGTTACAAAGTGGTATCAGAGCTGGTTGTTAATGTCTCGAAAAGGGTTACCTACGGAGGGTTCTGACTGGTGGAGGGTTCTAACCAACAAGGAAGTTGAATGAAGTATGATCGAGTGAAGTGTCATAGAGTGTGAGCCGCCGAGACGTCGAGGGCGGTGCTATGATACAAACTTTGGAATTATGAGGTGTTATATTAAATGGTATCAAAGCAGGACCTCTCTCCTAGTACAATGTGGTTCGAGGACGAACCAAGCGAAAGCTAGTGGGCATGTAACATCCCAGACGCTGACGAGGGCGGGTAGTAATTGCCGGTGTAAAAGAGATAAGGCACAGACAAGGAGTAGCTCCTAGCAGGCTTTTAGCGGGAGGGACACATGAATGAATTGAATACACACTAAAATGAGAGGGATCTAAAGGCTGTGCAGGTGTGGGACTATACAGTTAAGGATAGCTTAAAAAGGAATTAATAAGTGCTACCTATACCAACAAGATGCATCTACTTTTCGATAGCCTATCACTTAAGAACTCCACAGTTAAGCGTGCTTAACTTGGAACAATTTTGGGATGGGTGACCTCTTGGGAAGTTTCCTAGGAAGTGTGCAAGTGAGGACAAAGCACGTTGAAAAGTCTTGTGTTATTTTGTGGGGATAGTCATTGATCCTAAAAGCGACCAGACGTTACAAGGTGGTATCAGAGCTAATTGTTGGTATCGCGGAAAGGGCTACCTATGGAGGGTTTTGACCGGTGGAGGGTTCTGACCAACAGGGAAGTTGAGTGAAGTCTCACTAAGTGAAGTGTCGTAGAGTGTGAGTTGCTGAGACATCGAGGGTGATGCTATGATACAAACTTTGGAATTATGAGGCGTTGCAACTGCCGGGCAAACCTCCTGTCCAGCCGAGCAGATACGACCTTGGCTATTTCGTTCTTTGTGCCTATAAACTCTCTTTTTTGCAATTTTTAACTCATTGCTGTTTCCTTTTTTATGCCTTGTGGAGTTTATATTGTATGATTGTTATTTACCTTAAGAAAACTAAGTGTGATATGAAATTGTGCCAATGTTTCATGATAAAAGCCTATAAAAAGTTGTAAGCATTGTATGTGACCATACATCATAACATTTGAGTTATGTGATGAAGAAAGTATGTAGGAATGGTGGAGGCCATGATGGGTTGTCTAACTTTAGCCTTGGGGTTATCTGATTGGGAAAACTCCAATGATCCATGCTAATCTCATGGAGTCAGGGTGTACTGGCAAAACTGGGTAACCCTGACTAGTCACCAGGGGATATCATACTAGTTGAGGGTGCGAGAGTCGAAGGCATCGGTACTGATTATGCTTCTTATGGCTGTGCATTTACTTAGAGTCTACTTTCTGACAAGTTTAAGATGGTACCACATGTGCATAAGAAATAGAAGCTAGGTATTGCATTACATATGTTTGTGCATTTTGATATTTGCAAATTAATGTTAATGTATGTGATGTTTATTCTACCTGTCTCCATTGTCATATTTTGAGCATGATGTGAGATGTATCTCACTCCCTTATTTTTTGGTGTTTTTTGTCTGTGTCTATGATACACAGATGACGTCCAGCAAGACCTTGAGGAGGAGTCTTAGAGTAGAGGCATTGACCTCATTGCAATTTATTTTAAAGCATCTTTGGGTTTTGTCAACTTTGATAGTAATGTGACATCGGGGTCTTAGTTATTTATTGTTTTAGCTTTTGAACTTTAGACCAATAGTTTTACTTTTTAAATTGGTTTATTTTGTAAATACTTGTATAGCCAACTGTGGGTTACCATCTTTTGGTTAATTAGTAAAGTATCTTATGGAGTTTTAGTAAATATGAGTTGTGCATGTGATGTCCTTTACCTTGTGAAGAAAGAGACTATAAATTATCGTTTTATTTCACAAATGAAAAGTATGTTATATTTTCGTGATATTTATTTAATAATTAGCTTTGGGGTAAGGGGTGTCACAATTCTCATGTTAAAAGTTGTGATAAATGTCAAAGGTCAAGAAGGATTTCTAGAAGACATAAGATGCCTCTACAAAACATCTTAAAGGTTGAAGTTTTTAACTATTAGGGAATAGATTTTATAGGACCATTGCCTTTTTCCCATTCAAATCAGTACATTCTTGTGGCAGTGGATTATGTTTCTAAATGGGTTAGGGCAGTGGTTGTTCCTACAAATGATGCAAAGACAGTGATTAAGTTTTTGAAAAAGAATATCTTTGCTCGCTTTGGGGTACCAAAGGTACTTATAAGTGATAGAGGTTTGCATTTTTGCCACGCTCAGTTGTAGAGAGTTCTAAAGAAATATGAAGTCAAGCATAAAGTTGCTTCCCCATACCATCCACAAACAAATGGGCAAGCGGAGGTTTCAAACAGAGAGATAAAAAGGATTTTGGAGAAGACAGTTGCTTCTTCTAGAAAGGACTAGTCAAACAAATTAGATGATGCTCTGTGGGCTTATAGAACAACTTTTAAATCTCCAACACAGTTGACCCCATTTCAGGTGGTGTATAGAAAATCAGGCCATTTGCCAGTTGAATTGGAACACAGAGCTTTTTGGGCTCTAAAGTTTTTAATTTTGATCTAACACTGTCTGGAGAAAAAAAAATCCAACAATTGCACGAGCTTGAAGAGATAAGAAATAATGCTTATGAGAGTTCTAAGCATTACAAGCAAACGGTGAAAATATATCATTACAGGAAGATCTTGAAAAGACAATTTCAGTCTGGTCAACAAGTCTTGTTATTTAATTCTAGGCTAAAATTTTTTAGGGAAGTTGAGGACTAAATGGTCAGGGTTTTTTATAGTCAAAGAGGTGAAACCATATAGGGTAGTAGAAATTGAAGATCCTAAGTCTAAGAATAGCTTTGTAGTAAATGGTCAGAGATTGAAAATTTATCTTGGAGGAGACGTTGAAAGGCTGACCATAGTGATTCAATTAGAAGATCCTTGTTGAGGAAGATACGTCAAGCTAATGACAGTAAAAGAGTGCTTACTGGGAGGTAACCCACGATTTCTAACTCTTTCTTAGTTTAAATTATTTTGCCATTTAGTGTTTGATTTGTGTAAGTTGTAAATTTCTAATAAACAAATAAAATGTTGCAGTTTAGTATGGGCTCAATGCCTAGTTAGGAGGGCTCAGCGCCCAAGAAATGTATAAAAAGTTAAGTCTTAGGTCATTAAGGGCTTAGCCCCCAAGTAAGGTGCCCAACGCTCTTCAGTGATTAAATCTCAGGAAGCTAAGGGCTTAATGCTTATGTCTGAAGGCTTAGCGCCCTATGCTTAAAAATAATTAATTAATTAATAATTTTAATTTTAATTTTTAATAATTTTGAGTGCGGGAAACAGAAAAGTTGTGGGCCTCGTGGGCTCACTAGCATGCTTAGCACTCCTATATGCGCGCCCAGCACGCTACCTATAGTTACGCCTAAATAATAAAGGCGTGAGGCGCTTCAGTTGCCTCACCCTCTGCTTAAAATAACCTTACTATTCTCTACTGCTCACCTCAGTCTTCCTCTATGCTATTATGATTCCTTCTTAATCCCCTTTTCCAATTATTTTCAAGTAAGTTTTTACCATTGTCTCTTTGTGTTCTTATTTTGTTAGTTTTATCTTTTCCATTATCTTTAGTTAGTTTAATTCTGTTTTTGCATTTTAGTGATTGAATGAAGTTTTAAATAAGGTTTTTAATGAATGCATGTTGTTATCTAATTCCTTTGAGTGATTTAATGTATATTGTATATAGTATGCCATGTGTTTGACGTTTGGTTTGAATGAAAATTCTAGAAAATTGATAGGGCACCAAGTAGGCTCTATCGCACGCCCAGTGCGCTTTGAATGTTCATCTTGGATTAAGTTCTATAGGGTGCCTAGCGCCCAGCGCGCAAATGCTTGGTGTAACACCCTAAGGGGCATTATCGTAACTAGGTCTAGATTTAAAAAAAAAAAAAGGGTAGAAACAACATACAAATGCTACTCATAAATATAATTAAATATTATATACGAATAATACAATAAAAAAAACCTACATGCCAAATATAACTTATCTATCACCCGAAGGTATTGTACAAAATATAAAAAGAATACAAAAACATAATATAAACTAGACTATGTTTCCTTGCACGTGACTCCAAGCTCCATCTACGCATGTCCTCACCTGTATCCCGAAAAATGGGAAACTTAAAGGAATGAGACATAATGTCTCAGTGAGTGCTCTGAGGACTCTACGGCTGGGTTAGACTCTTCTATTTGGACAACCCTCATCATTTATCTTTTATGGCTTTAAACTCACTAGGTCTCTCATAATTCGCCATACCTACGGTATAATCTACACCTTTTAATCTTCAATACTTTCTGTGTTAACTACTCTCTCATTCTCTTGACTATTATATTAGTTTACTATCTCATTTTCAACCTAAGAACTCTTTCTTACCCAAAATGCTCTCTAGTATTTAAACCCTTCATGTTTAGATTTTACTTTTCTTTCTTTTAATATTTAAGGTTGTTCTCTATGGGTCAAGTCTAAGGTCACAAACATTCTAAAATACTTTTGACCTTCCTTTAACACTCACCTTAATGCCGTCATTTTGTTCTCTCTTATTTGTCTTATACCTTTCTATTACGCTATGTGGGGATTCACTCTTTCTCTACCTCATTCACAACTATTATTATCCAACTAGGACCCTCACAATACTATCCTAGGGCCTAGCCTCTCACTTATCCTTGAGGTAACAAACACAATTAATTACAAGCATACATTTATTTCACATCTTTTGCCTAGTAACTAGACATACACATCGTTTTGTTTCATCAAGCAAGCATGACATACATGCATAACATGAGCACATATACATAATCTTGACAATTTATCACAATACACAATCACATTTCACACGTGTACACATTACATCATTCGCTTATGAACAAGGTCACATATAATTTACATAATTACAACGTAGCATACTTCAACATATCACACTACAACAAGATACATATGCGTGCTATGTTCCTAAACTACTACTCATGCACATGTGGTACCAACCTAAACTTTTCGGAAAGTAGACTAGGAGTAAATGCAGGCCATAAGAAGCATCATCGGTACCGATGCCTTCGGCTTTCGCACCCTCAACTAGCATGATATCCCCCGGTGACTAGTCAGGGTTACCCAGTTTTGCCGGTACGCCCCAGCTCCATAGGATCAGCATGGACCATTGGAGTTTTCCCAACCGGATAACCCCCAAGGCTAAGGTTAAACAACCCATCACGGCCTCCACCAGCCAGATTCCTACATACTTTCCTCATCACATAACTCAAATGTTATGATGCATGGTCACATATAATGCTTACAACTTTCATAGACTTTTATCATGAATCATAGGCACAATTTCATATCACACTCATATCTTTGAGGTAAATAACAACCATACAATATAAACTCAACAAGACATAAAAAAACAAATAACAATGAGTTAAACACTACCAAAAGGAGTTCACAAACACAAGGAACGTAATAGCAAAAGTCGTATCCACCCAGCAGTCCAACAAACCCGCCCAGCGAGTTCGCCTCGAAACCCAACCCGCCCAACGGGTATCGCACCCTGCCCAGCAGGTCTGTGTAAAGACCCAACCTGCCCAGCAGGTCCGCGTCAAGACCCAACCCGCCCAGCGGGTGTTTCACCCCACCCAGCAGGTCTGCGCACCCAGCGCCAAGGCAAAATCCAGTTTTTGAAGAAAAGTCGCCAAAAGCCTATCTAATCTATGAATTCCTTACTTCCTCACAATTCCTTCAAAACCCATCAAATTCCTAATCTTACGCATAAGGAGGGGGAAAAGGTAAGTAAATGAAAAATAACAACATAAAAGACAAGGAAGAATATGGGGGAGAACACTCACCTTTGTGGACATGCAAAGTTGAGTACTAGGGTTTGGGTTCTCCGGTTTTTATTCTTCCTCCTTCTCTTCCTCTTCTTCTTCCTTTCTTTTTCTCATTCTCTCTAACTTTTTTCTTCTTCTATTTTGTGACGGCTAAACTTAACCCTCCCTCTCTATTCCCTTCTTATAACACGTAGATGAGTATGTAGCTTAGTGGGCTTTAATCCCCCTATTGGGCCTTAGATGCTCTTTTGAATTCTATGATAATATTCCTACTAATTTATAATACTAAGGCATTAATAACAACAACAATAATAATAATAATAATAAATATAATAACATCAACACAACACAATAATAGTAATAATAATAATAATAACAACAACAACTTATACAACAACAATAATAAATATAATATTAATAAGAATAGAAATAGTAATAATAAGAAATATAATAAGAATAACTTTTAAGGCATTTTTTGTCTAATAACACAAAGGAAGGGTCCTACTAAGAGTTACCTCGTGGTTTATTTCTAGTACTTGAAATTTAAGGTGTTACACTTGGTAACTGCATTTGAAAGCGCCCAACGTGTAGGCATAGGGGCTAAGTGCTGGTTAATGTGAAAGTTCTTTTTATGCTGAAACTTAGACAATTAAGAGAGTGAATCCTCTTTTGAGTTTTATTATAATTCACAGTTTAACATTGTTTAGCAATCTATTGGTTTTCTCAAATTGTTTCAGGATGGGACCTAAGAAGCTACTAACAAATAGGTCAAGGGCATCACTTGCTAGAGAGTCTTCACAACCTGTCCGCCCTTTTGACAACTATCATTTTCTTTCCTTGCAACATCAAGAGAGATTCAATGAGATAGAAAAGAGGAACCTTCTTACTAAGAGGAAGGTCACCCTACAGGTTGGAGAGTACCCTACTTTCTAGAATGGGATGATGAGGAGAGGATGGGGAAAGCTTGCATCATATCGTGGGCCACTTAATATAGCAGTGGTGAAAGAATTCTATGCTAATGCTTACATTGTTGCACCTGGAATTAGTTTGAGGAAAAGCTTTGTGAGAGGACATTTTGTGAAGTTTGATGACAAGACAATTAATAGGTTTTTAAGGACAGAGATGAATTTGGGGCCCAATGATTGTGAGTATATGGAATGGTGTAACAAGGCTGATAAGGATTATTCTCTGATCCTTAGCATAATCGATGTGCCTGGAGCTGATTATAAGTACACTACAAATGGACAAAGGACGAAAATCTTGAGAAGAAACTTATTGTCTTTGGCTCAAATTTGGATGAGCTTTCTTTATTCTAACATTTTCCCTTGCTCTCACACCTCTAATATCACTGAAAAGAGGTCTCACATGCTTTATGCTATGGCAGGAAAGTCTATGGATGTAGGAAGTGTCATATCACTGAAGATTCAATCAGCAGCCAACTCTACTAGGAATGCCATGTTAGGGCATCCATGTTTAATCACTGAATTATGTAAATAGGTTGGTGTGGATGTTTCTAATCCACCAAATTTGGTTTTGAGGAAACCAATTGATGCTAGGTTTATCCAAGCTCACTGTATAAACAATGGACCAATTGAATGAGAGAGATCTCCCCCACACCCACCTAAATTATCACTTCCACAGCAGTTGGAGAACATTGAGCATGATCAAGTCTTGACTCAAGGGCATAATACTACATTGTTCAGAGGCCAAACTATGTTGATGGATACATTATGCAACCTCTCTTTGCATATTCCGGTATGGCTGGAAGTAGGTTTGTTTTCTCAACTGCTGAAGAATTTGCTACACATGTTGACTGGCCAGGTGGTGGTGACTTCTGTGGTGAGAGGCAAGATGAGAGCAGTGAGACTGTCGGAGAAAAAGGTGAAGAAGAAGAGGAAGAGGAAGAGGAAACTGAAGATGATGAAGCTGGTGATGAGGAGATAGAGAAGGATTGAAAATAAATGACTTTTATAATTTCTTGCTTTAAGTTTACTATTTCTTTAAACAACCTTTTTTAATATTACACTATTTCTTTAAACAAGTTCCTCCTTTAATAATTTACCATTTAATTTATATATTTTACAATTTATTTAATTTTTGAATAAAAAAATTATCTTTAAAAAATTGCAATTTCTCAATCATCAAGTACAAAAAAAATTCAAATCATCAATGCTTCATGAATAGAATCTTACATTTGTCATTATTAAATTCTTAATTTTTTTTAATAAAAAATATACTTTGCTTTGAAATTTAAGGCTCTATACATAATCTTCATGATTTGATTTTTCTTCAAAATAAAGATTGAATAATCACAATTTTTATTTCCTTTTTGTATGCAATCTTTCAATCCAATAGGTCAAGGTGAATATTCTTAACTTATCTACTTTACAGTTCTTTATAAGTAGTTTTTCTATAGTTTCCTTATATGCATTAATGTTCTTATATGTTAAATTTAAATATGTATAATTTATAAGAAATATATTACCAACTGGTATCATATTTCATGTTAAAACAAAAATAATTTAATTTTTTACTCAAAATATATTTAGATTGTCACTAAAAATAAAAATATAATTAAATTGATTTGGTTGTAAAGGAATAGACATGACGATAGTTATTATGCTTGTTAGTATCCAAAATGGTAGCAGTTGTGAAGAGTGCAATGGTAGTCATTGCTGCCATGCTCAATTGTACAATGCCTTGGCTACTACTAGCCTTTTAGTTGGATGGTCTCGATCCCATCTTACTGATGCTTCCCCTTGATCAAAATTGCATACACCAATTATGATCTAACAAAGGTGAAGGAAACTTTAGTTTGAAAGACAAAAGTCCGGCTAGTGATTAAAAAAATAGTTGGCTTTGAAATCG